>JAEQBH010000804.1:600000-1067197 GCA_016808115.1 Tetrastigma voinierianum
ACTGTTAAATGTGAAATCACATTGCTATTGAATGACAAATAGAATGAGGTTTCCTCTCGAATCTGTCGTAAATGCCAATTCTATAGTCAGAATGAAAACGCAAATGCAAAGGATATGACAATACAAGATCGTATAAGAAAATATATGATAAAACAATATATAAGAAATGAATAGTATAGCATGGGCGTGTAGCCACTACATGAAAGGAGACATGATATAGGTACAGGATAAGAAATGATATATGTAATAGTACATAGAATGTAATAAGTCATAGAATTGAAAGATGAAAAAGACTAGAAACAGGTAAAAGACATATGAAAGCATTTGAATAAGCTTGTGACGATCAATGTTATTGGTCGTCCATGTATATGTTTTCCACTAAGGCGTAAAAAGCTTGGCCGCAGGTTTTTAATCCATGTAAATCTGAAGTGGGAGGAAAAAGGATAGGACATCCCACATCAGCGGCCACACGGGCCATCTCGGAGATGGTGCTCCTTATGCTGACCTCGATCTCGATTTTCATTGGAGCTTGAGGGTATGTATAGTTTTGTAATAGTGAGTATAATGAGTACAAGTAATGGGACTCAATTATATGTGTATAGAATATAATGAATGTCACTATGGTGGTATGTATAATGTATATGTAAAAGAATTTTTATTATTACAGAAATTGTGCATATGAATGAGAAAACAGGTACAAGTGTCAGCTCTAAGAAAGAAAAGGTTAAAGAGTCCCAGTCCCGAAGTGTGACACCCTTGCTTGACACCCCATCGGGTTCCGGGTTGGGGGCGTCACAAACATACTTGGTTATCTCTAACAATCCATGGCTTTTACGACGACATGCACAAAGCCTCCAATTACATCCTTTATTCCATTTCTTACACCGCATTGCCCATAAATGTGGTTGTGATTCATAAACAACCAAATGTTGATTATGAGATATTAAATTACAATTTACAACATATTGAAAATCATCTTTACTCTCAAATCTCAATCCTTTAAACAACTCACTAGATCTGTAACACCCTAAATTATACCTAACAGTTTTATAACATGTTTAGGGTATAATAAAAGTAAAAGTATATTTTTCGGAATAAAATAAAGATAAAAATAAAATAAGCAAGAACTTGGAATTAATACAATAGTCAAGGGTAAATTAATAATTTACCAATGCAAGACCCAAGGGTCATAATTTAATAAGTTCATATGCCAAAGTAGGAATATGCATAAGTTAAATTCAGAATAATAGAAGATGGTAGTAAAAATATCATAATTAGAGAGTTGGAGGACCAAAGTGAAATAAAAAGGGGATAAGATCAAATAAGGATAAGATAAAATAGATATCTCATTTTGGTCTTGGAGGAAGAGAGAGTTGTAGAGAGAGAGACTCCACCTTCTCTCTAAGTTTCATCGAACCAGCGGTTTCAGGCGGAGCAAGAGGAAGAGTTCATCCTCACGACAAGGGCTTCGCATAGAGACCGGAGTTAGGGAGTTTCGAAAAACTCCGAGAGGTATGGATGCTACGAATTGTGTATGGATTCTAGTATGGAAGTCTAGTGTTTTGTATGGATTTGAGTATGGTATTTGTCTAGTTTTGGTATAGAAATTATGACCCATGGTTTTGGGACCTCTATTTTGTGTATGGGTTGGGTTGGAAACTCCCGAACTCATTTCTTGTTAGAGGTTGAGTTGAGAGATTTACAAGGCTCATATATGTGTTTTGGGAAAGGTCTGGTTGCAATTTGAACCAAGAAAATTTTCCCTATTTTTGATCACAAGAATTAGCCAGACCTTATAACTGATTTTTGGGTAAGAAATAAATGGAATTTGACAGTGAGTCTTTCTGGTAAATTGTAGCCACATCAATTAACTTGATGTTAGGCTTTTGAATTTCTCAATTCGGACCTTTTTAGCCTAAGTTATGGCTCTTTTTCCCTGGATAGTGCAGCTCGGCCAGTACAACTCGGCCAGTGCACCTCGACTAGTGACCAGCTCGGCCAGTGCACCTCGGCGAGCGAATCATTTCGGCGAATCGGTCGACAGCGATTCGAGGTGCTTCGGTTGGGTTTGACTCGTGCTGACCTCCAACCCGGAAGGTCATAACTAGCCGTCCGAACTCCATTCCAGTGTTCTTGGACTCTATCGGCCATTGAGTCAAGAATCCATTCATGTGCCTGTGGAGGACAATAGGTGAGCTCAGATAGGTCAGCTCAGCTCAGCCAATTCAGGTCATTTCGGCTCGGCCGGTTGGTCGGCTCGTTTGGGTTTGGCTACATGTGACCTTGACGAGAAGGTCGCCAGCACAACCGTCCAGAACTTTCGGTTTCAGGTGTTCTTGGACTCTATGGAAAGCCCATTGAGTCAAGAATCCAGACATATATAGAATGATAAAAGGGGAGCTCACATTAGGTCCATAAATCATGAAAAATAGTAAGCATATGTGGTAATCATACTTATTCATGCATAATATGAGATATGTACTAAACATAAATACACAGTTATACCTTGGAGCCTAGTAGAGGGGATAGATAGGCATGCCTATAGGGGAAGATACGATTCTTTGCGACATACAATTCTGAATGCTCGAGGAGCCTCGTTTGGAGTCGATGACATAGATCTGTTTGGATCATTACATGGCATAGATCATTTTATGCCAAATACGGTGATGATACGCGGGTATATAAAATGTTTGGGTCATATTACATAGTATAGGTCTTTGTCTCGTCAGTGATGATACACTAATTATATACGAGATAGAAATCTTGTCACAATCTGGTGATAGTACTAATAATTACCTCTGATTATTTCTGTCATAAGCTTCTAAGGTATTTGCGAGACATTAAACATAAAATAAAATACAAGTATATGCAAATGAAATGTAAAGAATATATGACATGATATGAGAAGCATAACCTTTGCTATGCGATGATAGTATACGAGTTACAAGAACAAAGTAGTCTGAAGATGACATGGAAAGTATATGAAATATGATAAGAAATGAAACATGTTATGAAAAAGTATATAACTGAGAAATGATAAGTATATGTAAATGTTATATGTGTCATAAGTATATGCATTTATATAGAGGTGTGGAGACCCTCCGTAGAGGTCATCCATATGCATTAATTCCCACCAAGCGTAAAGCTTAGCATGGATGTTTTCATACGTGTAGATACAGAAGAGGAAATTAGAGGATATGACAATCCACATCAGCAGTCAAAGGCCACGCATCACTAGGTGCCCATTGGAAGACCTTTTGGTCTATTTTGTATATGTAATTTTGTTTATTTTGTAAACAATATAAATATTGTAAATGTTGAACACTTCCATATATGAAGCTTGTATATATTTTGAAATCCACTGCTACAGAATATAATACAAGTTAAATGTTTAACATTATATAAATGAACAAACTTAGAAGCTATAAGTTTAAAAAATAAAATAAAAAAAATATGACACCTTCGCTCGACACCGGAGTCTTAGGGTTGGGGTGTCCGCAGTGGATGATATCGAAGCATCAGTTCGGTTGGACTTCATGTCGGAGTCGGATGAAGAAGAGTGTCCTGAAGATCCATTCCATAACTGGTTTCATGTATGATAGTGGCGTGTTATTATTACATTCTAATTCCGTGTTTTAAACTATCGGAGATGACATAAAATGCTGATTACCATTTAAAGAAATCTTACTTATTGGAGGTTCATCATCGGGTTCATCAACATAAATCTGTTCATTAATCTCATCCTCATCATAAAGTTCCACACCATCATCTTCATTTGTAATTGGGATATCCACATAGTTTTCAAAGGCTATAATAATTGATTGAGTCACTATGGCCAAAGTTCCCTCACCTTCATTAGTGTCCATCATAATATTTCCTCTCATGACATCACTAGTAGCTAGTATCTTCATATCATTAGTAGCATTCTCTTCATTAAATTGTATACTTGGTCTACACGAGTGATCCATTGGACATGTCTGCAAGTACTTTTCAATGATATTTGACGGTGGGATTTGTGACATGAAACATTAATTTTACATCATCACCATCTTTAATTGGTAATTGTACATAGTTAATATTCCCATTTCCAATCGGCATCAATATTGGATATCGAAAAACCATGGATAATTTGGTGTGAGCACGATCGATCGACATAACATGACACAACTTGTCTTCTAACTCATCATATGTTATCGTATTATTGACTAAGACACTTCTCTCTGGAGGACAACTATAACCCACACCATATGGACCATCAATGATTTCACCATTCTTGTAACAAACAATTATAATCAAACCATCCATTCATGTACCTATAAATAATCAATTTCAAGAAATATAAGATTTAACAAATTAATTGTCACTTGGCCAACAAAAATTTCACAACTTAGTCATCGCATGTAATACACCTTGTTCACATCAACCATAAAAAAATATTACATAACTAATAATGAACCAAAATAGTAAATTTCAATCACACAACTGAGGATTGATTCTCCTTTATCAATGATGTTAAACAAAATACAAAACCACAATAAATAATGCATTATAGACCCCCACACCTAATAACCAAAGAATATGCACAATCCTAACATGATTCTTAAATGGGGGTGCAATGATAAAGAAAATAAAGAGATTTTGTGAATGAAAAGGAGATCCGACTAATGGTGCATGTCATAAATATATAATTTATATTTTAAAAAATTTTGAAATTAATTTTCAAATATATAATTTAATATTTATAATTTTATTTACTTATTTTTATATGGTTGTGAACACATGTAAATGTAAAAATTTATTGAAAATAGAAAAAAAATTAATGAGTATAATATATTATGTTTTTTTAATTATATTTATATTTATGTTAGAATGTATTATATTTTCAAAAATGGATATTATGTTGTTAATCTACCTACCTAAGAACCTATTAGAAGGCAAAGGGCTCAGGTTCCATTCTTTTTTGATGTAAAATTTTTAAATTTACGCCCTAGGGCCTTAACTTAAACTCCCTCCCTTATCACACATCGGAGAGGAAGGGACATTTACTAGCCTTTATATCTTTATTTAAACCAAAATCAATAAACCACTTTAGTAGAGTTGTAAGTGTGGTGTCTGCCAATTGTTTGGGCTACATTGAGCTGTGAATATAATTTTGTTAAAAAATGTATTTGGTCAAACGGATTGTCGGTTCAACCATTGGTTTAAGAGGTTCTTAGCCGGTTCAATTGGCATTTCAGCCCAAATGTCAACCCGACCTGGGAAACCTATCAATCGATGATCAGACCGGCTGATCCAGTCCAGTTTTTTAAACATTGATCACTCCTACAAAATTAAGCTTCACCTAGCTTAAAGGATCATCTCGTTCTAAAACACGAAGGCCCGACAAAACCTATTTACAAGTAATAATTAAAATTTGAATTCAACGAATCAAATTTTCTCTATAGATAATACTTCCAAAAAATTTCAAAATCTCTATATTTTCAACAATGAATATGAATCAATATTCCACACATCCTTAGGAAGTATCGAAATAAAAAAGCAAACAGTCCCCCCCACAGCCCCACGTTCTTCTTCTCTTCTCCCGCTGACAGCCTTTAGTTCTTCTACCACCCCCGCCCCTGTTCTTCTTCTCTTCATTCCCGCCACCCCAAGTTCATCTCCCTAAACTGACCACGAGCCCTTGCACGTAGGAAAACAGCCCCACCACTTCCTCCTGACTAGAGCTTGAAATACTCAACAACACTTCTCGAAACCCCACCCACCTCACTTCTCCCCTAAATGGAACCCAACCCAAACCTCGTTTTTCCTTACCAATAGTGTGAACCCCACCGCCCTTTTCCTTCCTCTCTCCTTCAACAAAAACCCAACAAAATCAAATCTGGGACCACCCAGCCTCCATTGTTTCTACATCCACCGACCAGGCCTTTCCCTGAAACAAACTAAAATACAAACAAGAACTTGTAATGGAGAAAAATAGAAGAAAACCTCACCTAATCAAATCGATGCTTGTGGCACGATTGAAGAAATCAGA
Source organism: Tetrastigma voinierianum (assembly GCA_016808115.1). NCBI lineage: Eukaryota > Viridiplantae > Streptophyta > Magnoliopsida > Vitales > Vitaceae > Tetrastigma > Tetrastigma voinierianum. The sequence continues at coordinate 606,032 of JAEQBH010000804.1, forward strand.
TTTTTTCTGAAGAAGAAACCAAAATGTTTAGGGTTTGTGGGTTTTTTGACTCAAAACCCAAAAACCCAATTTTTTAACCTTGAATGTGACGTGGCTTGATGATGTGGAGAAAACTACATTAAATGTAGGATTATTTTTCAAACTACATTTTTGTAAGATTTATTTTAAATCTTCTCATTATTTTCAAAAGTTACATGCATTGAAAAAGTATAATGAATGCATTTGTGGGGTCAGGTCAAAAAAATACTATTCTTGTGATAGTAGTTTCTGAGGAGAAAATTTTCTCCGTCCTGTGAAATTGACCTTTGTTCGAGCCAATGAAATTGGTTTCCATTTCAACTAATGAAATTCATCCGATGATCAAACATTGACCTATAAATAGGCTTTAAGGAACATAATTAAATGGAAATTTCAAGTTATTAGAAAGAGTTCTAGAGATCATTCTTTCAATCACAGAGAGTTGAAAGAATAGGTGTGAAACAGTCGAGGTTATCACACCGAGGAGAGGGGTAAGAAACATAGTACTCCACAAAAAGAGTATTGAGAGGAAAAACCGAGAGGATTGTGAGCATATCCTTGGAGTGTGACATATTGTGTCGATTTTATCTCATAGTGGATTATTTTCTCTGATTTTCCCTGTGGATGTTTCCCTCATTCTGAGTGTTTTACCAAGTTATATCATGTGTCATTATTATCTTACCTTCTTATTTTCTACAGATTGGCTTAGCCATCTATCTACACTTTCATTTCCCGAAGGTTAGCATAGCCACCCATCTGCTACTTTTATTATGTGGATTGGCTTAGCCTCCCAAACTACTTATTTACATTTCTGTGGATTGGCACAGCCACTCAACTGTTGATTAATCTCTTGAAGGTTTGGCATTGCCACTCAATTGTGATTTTATCCTATGGATTGGCGTTGCCACCCAATTGTAGTTTTATTCTATGGATTGGCCTTGCCTCCAAATTGTTGCTAGCAATTACAATGAATTGGCAAAGCCACCCAAATATTACTTGTTGTAATATTCCACAAGTCACTCACAATCCCAACAACTAGTATCAAAGCGTGGTTCAAGTTTGGGTGGAACCATGACCGAAAGTTATTCAGGTCTCATGATTAAATTGACAACAACGAATTATTCATTATGGAAGTCCATGATGGAGGATATCCTCAATTGTAAGGATTTATATGATCCTATTGAGGGAGATAATGCCAAACCAAATGACATGTCAGATGCTAAGTGGAAGAAGTTGAAGAAGAAAACATTGGGTGTCATTCGCTAGTGGGTGGACATCAGTCTCTACAATCATGTTGCCAAAGAGATAGATCCTCACACTCTTTAGAAGAACTTGGAAAACATGTACGAGACATAGAACACACAAGCAAAGATTTTCTTGATGCGGAAGCAAATGAATTTGAATCTTAAGGAAGGCCAATCAATTGTTGATCATCTGAATGATTTCGAAGGAATGATCGTGCAGTTATTAGTTGCAGGTCTCTCACTTGATGATGAGACCAAAGCATGCTTACTACTTGGCTCATTACCAGACAATTGGAACACTTTGGTGGTGTCTCTGGGAAATTCAACCACAGAAGGAAAAGTCACATTGGCTATGGTTAGAAATAGCATATTCAATGTAGAAATTTGAAGGAAGGACTTTGTGGGCAATGACACACATGCCCTTGTCACAGAGAATAGGGGTCGAAGCAAAAGCAGAGGACCATTTGAGCATAACAAGTCAAGAGGCAGATCCAATTGTAGAGGGAAAATAAAGTGTTATCATTGTGGCAAAATTGGTCACATGAAAAGGAACTACAAGATCCTAAAGCAAGGAGGAGACAAGAGCCAAAAGTAGGAAGACAACAAAAATACTATCGATACAACCTGTACCAATGACAATGAGGTGACCTTACTTTGCAAACAAGAAGATGTTGTCATGTAGAAGAACAAGATGTCGAGTGGGTAGTGGACTCGACAACATCATACCATTGAGTCCCTAAAAGGGAATATTTCTCAACATACAAAGCAGAAGACTATGGCACGGTGAAGATGGGAAACAAAAGTGTTTCCTTGGTAGCTAGGATTGGTGACATCTGGCATCTGGCTTGAGTATGGGGTGCATTGCATTGAAAAGATGTGTGACACATTGCCGGACTTATCCCAAGCACGATTTCTGTGCATATGCAGGACAATGATGGATACAACCACTTTATCAATAGTGACGATTAGAGTCTCGCCAAGGGATCATTGGTGGTGGCACAAGGCAAATTATGTTGTTCGTTGTACAAGACACAAGGAAAGGTGTGTGGAGGACAACTAAATGCAATTGATGATGATACCTCTCCCGATTTGTGGCACAAGCGTCTAGCACATATGAGCTAGAAGGGTTACAACTTTTGTCCAAACAATCCCTCATTCTTATGGCCAAAGAAAAATCATCAAACCCTTGTGACTATTGCTTATTTGGAAAGCAACACAGAGTATCATTCCAAAAGAACTCACTTTCGAAGGGTGGAAAACTAGAATTAGTATATTAAGTGTTTGCGAACCCATGGAGGTAGTTTCCTTTGGGTGTGAATGCTGCTACTCGTGTGATGCTTCACAAAACATAGGTATTCTTGTTGCATACAAGTCGAATTATTACAGTATTTTCATAAATTTCATGCCATAGTGGGGAGAGAGATAGGAAATCCTCTAAAGCAACTTCGAACCAATAATGTTGGAGAATACATCTCCAGGGAGTTCAAAGAATATTGTTCCAAGCATGGATCAAGCACGAGAAGACGGTTTCTGGTTAACAACGGTGTTGCAAAGAGGGTGAATCGGACCGTTGTGGAAAAAGTCTGGTGCATGTTAAAATTGGCTAAAATTCCTAAGTCATTTTGGGCTGAAGTCATTAACACTGCAATCTACCTGATCAGAGATCGCCAACAGTTCATTTGGACTTTGATATTCCTCAAAGAGTTTGGATAGGAAAAAGATGTTTCATACTCTCACTTGAAGGTGTTTGAATGCAAAGCATTCATGCATGTACCAAAGGAACAAAGAACGAAGCTTGAAGATAAAGCAACCACATGCATCTTCATCGAATATGAAGATGAGGAGTTCAGCTACAAGCTATAGGATTCAGAGAATCAAAAGAATGTTTGATGCAGAGACGTCGTGTTTCGTGAACACGAAACCATTGAAAATATAGAGAAAAATGTGAGGGGTGCAAAACTCACATATGAAGGCGTTCAAATCTAACACCTGGACAAACTTCATCTGAAAGTGTCACTAATGAAGCAGAGATGTCTGAATTAGAACCAAGGACAAAACTCGAAGAACTAGTCTTCAAGGAGGAAAAAAGTGGTGATGATAGTGATACCAAAGGTGTTTATCAAGGGGAGCAAATCCCTTCAATATAAGAAGGACTTCAGTTGAGACGAACAACCAGAGAACGTCAACCATCTATAAGGTATCCAAGTTCAGATTATATTCTAATTGTTGATGAGGGGGAACTTGAAAGCTTCCAAGAAGTACAGTCTCACAAAGACAAAGACATTTGGATAAAAGCCATGCAAGAAGAGATTAATTCCTTATGGAAAAATGATACCTAAGAGTTGACAAAACTGTCAAAGGAAGAAAAACACTCAAGAATAAATGGGTGTTTAAAAATTTAAAGAATAATAGTGAAAAATTATTAGTCTGAGAACGTCCTAGTGGTGAGTTTTAGTCAAAAGTAAGGCATTGACTTTGATGAAATATTTTCACCTATTGTGAAAATTTGTTCAAAATTCGAGTTATAATTGGATTGGCAGCTAGTATGAATCTCGAATTGGAGCAACTCGATGTTAAGACTGCATTTCTGCATGGTGATCTTGATGAAGAGATCTTTATGGAGCAACTAGAAGGCTTTAAAGTGAAAGGGAAGGGAGAACATAGTGCACAGGATTCGAAATCTATGTGGACAAGCAGGCGCCAACACAATGGTATAGAAATGGCTCTTTCATGATGGAGTCGAGTATAAAGAGACATTTGCAGATCCTTGCCTTATGTTCGAAATTCCCTTATGATAAATCATCATTCTCACGTATATGTTTGATGATATCTTTGATTGTGGGTCGGGATGATATGATCCGAAGCTAAAGAGAGGTGTCCGAGCGGAGTTTGACATTAAGGCCCCCGGTAGTGCAAAGCGTATCTTAGGAATGGAGATTCTACGAGATAGGAAGGTAGGCAAATTATGGTTGTCACAAGAAAGATATATTGAACGGATGCTGGAAATGTTCAATATGAAAAATTCAAAACCAGTTTCTACACCACTTGCTTGCCATTTCAAGCTAAGTAAGAGACTCTGTCCATCTACGGAGAAAGGAAAAGGCGAATGTCAATCATTCCATACTCATCGTCAGTTGGAAGTCTAATGTATGCTATGGTGTGTATAGGTCCAAATATATCTCACGTAGTTGAAGTTGTAAGCAAATTCCTAGCAAATCCTGGTAAAGCACGTTGGGAGGCAGTGAAATGGATCTTCAGATATCTCAAAAGTACCTCAAATGTATGTTTAAGCTTTGGGGGATCAGAATCATCTCTTGAAGGTTATACAGATTCTTATATGGCTGAAGACCTAGATTGTAGAAAATCTACTTCTTTGTACTTATTTACATTTGCAGGGGGAGTTATATCATGTTAGTCAAAGCTACAAAAGTGTGTTTCACTATCTACTATAGAAGCAAAGTATATTGCAGCTACTGAAGCTGGAAAATAGATGCTATGGATGAAGATCGGATTTGCCCCATGGAGGTTTCCCTCATTTTGAGGGTTTTACCACATTATATCGAGTGTCATTATTATCTTCCCTTCTTATTATCTGCAAATTAGCTTAGTCATCCATCAACACTTTCATTTCCCGAAGGTTGGCATAGCCACCCATCTAATGTTTTTATTATTTGGATTGGTTCAGCCTCCCAAACTACTTATTTACATTTTCGTGGATTGGCACAGCCACCCAACTATTAATTAATTTCTCGAAGGTTAGCATTACTACCCAATTGTGATTTTATCCTATGGATTGGCATTGTCACCCAATTGTTGTTTTATTATGTGGATTGGCCTTGCTTCCAAATTCTTACTAACAATTACAGTGGATTGGTAAAGCCACCCAAATTCTTAAAGCCCACAACTCAACTCACAAGCCTTCTAATAGATGGGTTTGACGAGTCAAAGATGGCCGAGCTTGACGGGTTCAAGAATTAAATCTTTTTTTTTTTTTTAACCCCTCCATCTAACTTAAAATTTAATGCACCAACTAAATTATACATTTACTTGATTTATATAAAACTTTTAACAAAATATATATATTATAATTAGAGTTACATTATCTACTTTTTTTAAAAATAACATATGATAGGAAACGGACCTAAGGGCCAACAAGTCGGGCTAACCCGTCAAGCTAAGTCAAACCTAAAACGAAGCTTGTGATCTGATCTCTTTAAAAACAAGCTTAGATCAAGTTTGGATGAAGCTTTATCCAATCTAACCGAATGAAACTTAAAGCAAGTAAAAGGCTTCAGGCTTGGAGCTTTTTAGAGATCTCTGTCTTGATGCATTGCGCAAACAAGTTTAGCCAAATAAAAAATAAAAATAAAATCGCATAGAAATGAAGAAGTTGTATAAAAAATGAGGAAACACTTGGTGTTCCCACTCTTCTTCGTCAAGCCGCCAATTTTGAAGCCGTTCGCCCCCCCTCCATTAATAAATCTTTTATTTTCTAAATATTAAAAATAAATAAATAAATAAGTAACTAATAACAACGACAGCAGGCGGCTAAAGGGCGGGCACGTGACGTGGACGATGACGCCTAGGGAAAGCGACGTGACAAAGCATGAATCACGTGCAGCTGCCCCGCTGTCCTCTTATATTATAATTATATATATATATATATATATACTTTTTTTTTTAATTTAATATTCAAAATTTTTTATTTAAAAAAAATATATAGGTGGGGCCTACATGGATTGGCCTGATATAGGACCAACTTGTCTAGCCTCGACGGTATTTTTAAATAAAGATGTCATTTTGAACCCAAGCTCTTGAACTTTCAGTTTGATTTTTCTGGCAGACTCTGTTCAAAACTCTTGAAATATAGTCGCAACACATTAATTACTGATGCATCTGAACTATGATCAACACACATCTCAAAGTTTCCATTGAAACTTATTTATTATCCCTGCTTATTCAAGTGATCATTAGTAGTTGATCAACACCCTTTTAGTGAAGGAGTAGTTCATATTCGACATCAAGAAAACTTGTCAGCAATAGACTGCAGGTAGACCGAAAGCTGATTAGGCTTAGACATCATGACCATGTGATCAGATCCTTCAACTTCTTCAACAACATCAGGCGGGTTCATTTCAATCATCAGATCTTGCATAAACATCACATCCATGCGGTCTTTCTCTGATTTTATAAAGCCTCGTTTAACAGATGCATATTTCTCTGATAATTTCAGCTCGTTTAACGACTCTCCTAAATTGAACATCCGTGTGGGTCTCACCAACGCAGTCGCTAGGTCCAAGTCCTAGAAAAAAAAAGATTGTGCCCCAAAATTATAAAACAACAACAATTAATGAAAGTTCTCATATTTTGGTTGTAATTAGGCCTTAATTAATTAATGGAGTTCGATCTCACCTTAGTTGGGCTACACTGATACATAAACAGTGATAAGAACAAGGGGCCAAAGCTGATAGTGGCGGGAGTATTTTCTTTGCCATCCTCCTCGTATGTATGTATACTGTCTAGTAGAGGACCTTGTCTCTTGAGAAACTACGATAAAAAGTAAACACCAGGCTAAAAGTCAGAAACAGGTGAATCCTCATTACCTTATTAACAAACAAGTGTGTTAAAACGAAACACCTTAATAGGCAACAAGAAGAAAAGAAAATAGGATATTGAAATCCTAAAATACATAACATATTTATACTTATATCAATTATGAGCAGCTCCATCCCTACGTCCCAAAGGTGACCAGTGGTAGTGTAATCTAGTCAAGTCGATACAAATCCAAGTTCGCATTCGATTTGATTGAAAAACTCAAAACTCGAACTTGACTTGAACTCAATTGAGCTTCTTTAGATATTTAGAACTCGGCTTGAAATATAATCGAATTACTCGAACTGGACTCGATAAAGCTCGAATCAGTTAAAAAATCAATAAATAATTATTTAAGAACTCAACTCAATTAATGAAATAGTAAAGCAAGCGAGTGGGTGACTCGAATTAAGCTTGCGAGCAGTTCAATCGAATATTCGCGAGCAGTTCAAGCCAGTGACCTAGCTAATTCGGTAGCCTAACGCTAATTAGGTAGCCTGGCTTACGCTGGCCGCGCCTAACCATTAGTAGTGAACCTGCGCTCAAACATTCAACGGGCCTTACTTAAATACATTCAAAGTAAGCGGACCATAACTTAAGTTCTGAGAAGATCAGGTTGGAAAATTCAAAATCCTAACATCAAGTTGCGGTGTGACTTACAATTTACTGAGGACTCGCATAATTTCCTTTACTTCCCACCCAAAAACCAGTCCTAAAGTCCGGCCAATGCGTATGATCAAAATAGGATAACTTCCCATGGTTCAAAATGCAACCAAACGTTCCCCTTGAGGTAAAACACCACCACACGCCCCTTAGGGTAGAAAATAATCAAAGTAGGAGAAGACTTACCTCTTGGAGTTTGTCGAAACTCCCCGTTTCCAATCTCTACTGGAAACTCTCTGCTCGAGGAAGCACCTTTCTTCTTGATCCGCCAGAAACCGTCGGGAAAACTAGAGATAAGGTGGAGCTTCTCTCACTAAGCTTTCTTCTTCTCTCCCTTTTTCCTTTCCTTTCTCCCCTTTCTGTCTTCCTCCCAAATTGTTTAGTCTAAAGTCAAGTTTGGAGAGTACTTTTTGCCACATGTCAATACCCCATTGACTCCTTGGATTACTTATCGCGCTATCAGCTCCCTACGTTGGTTCTCTCACGTCGTGTATAGCGTGTTTATTTATGGAATTAGAACGAGAACAACTGTTTGACATTATCGCAACTTATTGCGTGGCTGTGTATGGTATTCGACGTATCTTAAAATGTTAAGTCTTATCTTGGTCCGCCAGCGTGAAATTCGAAACGTCTGCCAATTGATGAAATTAAACCCCATTGGTAAAAAAAATTTGAATTTATGAGACGATTAAACGATTGAGAACCGTTTAGGTAAGTAGAGATACGAAAAGACCTTCGTATTTTAAAGCTAAGATCTAAGTTTCTGCTTTGAGAAAAATGAATTTTACCGGGTTTCTGAAATTCTTGAGTTATTTGGTTTAATTAGCTACAGAATTGAATTAGGTGTTTCACGAATCGAAACAAATGGCTCGCGAGTAAGCTTAAGCTTGTTTCTTAGTACCCCCCAGCTAGCATCATGATTATAAAATTTAAGATGCCGACTCACAACAAAGCGGATTTTTGTAAAAGAAAACAAAATGTTGAGAGTACCTCTTCATTGAGAGCAAAAATGTCGTAAGTAGGACCAGGCATGGCGGCAGTAACAAAAATAGCAACAGAGATTTTATCTGGGAAGTTCTCCATGGCCTGAGAAATGGCCAACCCACCCAAGCTGTGTCCAACAAGAACCACCTTTGCTCTCATCACAGAAAGAGTGACTCTGCATGTAAATTCATTCAGTGAAGCAAATACCTGAAACTCTGTTTAGAAGATCGTTGTATATCAGTTGATTCAGAAGCGGCCAAGTCCAGAGCAGTAACTTTGTGGCCTGCTGATTTTAGTTGTGGAATAATCTTGTACCAGCACCAGGCACCATGGCCAGCTCCATGAACTAGCACAAAGTGCTTCTTGGCAAGAGCCTGTCTCGCTTCCGGTACCGTCGGAGCATGAAGACCCTGTCTCGCCTCCTCCGGTAACGTCGGATACACTGAAGAAACAAGAAAGGAAAGCATTTGCTCTTTCTTTGCGTCCATACTTCTTTGCTGCTGCTACAGTACTGATGGTTCACACCCCTCCATTAAGTAGGAGAAGGTGACCTCAAAAAATGAGTATAAGATAAAATGAGTTTTGGAAAAAATCAAGAACCTCAAAAAATGGGTATAAGATAAAATGAGTTCTGGGTGTTGTGGAACACGTGGGTGAATGAATACTCGAACATGTGATTGAGTAGTCAAAATCAAACTTTGATTGCTGAATATGCTGTGGAGATGGTTAACATCCCAGCATTTTAAGGCCACAATTGGGTAGGTGAAGCCGTGAAGGTGACGGAAGGGAGATGATTGAACAAGAACCTCAAAAACTGAGTATCGGATAAAATGAGTTTTGGGAAAAAAAAATCAAGAACCTCAAAAAATGAATATAAGATAAAATGAGGAACACGTGAAAGATTAAGTAGATATCATCTACTTATCCTCACGACTTTAAAACACATTTTTTTGAAGGTTCTTATATAATGTCAAAAATTTTCTCATCTATGGATGTGGATGTGATAAGCATCAAATCCTTTAATTTCTTGGTTTTATCCATTGTTTTTTTGTCTTCCTTCTTAGAATATGCCCAATGGGCACTGTATATGTTGAGGGTTCTTTTTTTCTTTCTTGGTAGATTTTTCCACGGAGGTGAATGTTTGGTAGGATAGAGAGAGTTTATAAACACGTCTGTGTAAATTTAGATTAAATTTTTGTTCTGAGTAGCTTTGGAAATAAAATTTTCAGTTGTTGTTTGGGTACTGATGATTTGCTTGCTTGGTAATAATCATGTTGGGTAGATCAAGGGGAGGGAAGGGAAAATGGAGTCTTGAGAAAGAAAACGTCAGGAAAAATTTCCTGGGGCGGCTGATTTCTTTCTTCCTTGATATGGGTTTATTCCAACTGGTGATCATCCTGGGAAGATTCGGAAGAAGAAAGTGGAGTTTAGATGAAGAAAAGCTATTGACTTCTCTTTCCTTCGTACTTGAGATGGTTTCTTTTTTCAAAGAATTAATGGAACACAGGTTGATTGAGTTTATCAGGACGCTCTCTTTCGTTGTCCCTTGCAATATTTACCCATCAAAGTCATTAATTTTGAACAGCTACAGAATATGAACACCAACAAAATCTTAATATGAATTCTCATTGCATGAATCAGGTGTTAGAAAATTACGTTAACCTATAATCTTCTTTAGGTCTTGATCACAGATTAATCGCGAATGAAAAATGGTATAAATTATAGGTTCGAAATTATCTGCTCCGTGTGGTGTAGATGCAGGTGGCCGTGGCAGTCAGATGTGAGAAAGCGAAGTGGCTTGTGGATCGCGATCTTGATCTTCATACCAAAGCTTTCCTGTGATAAGCGCAAGCCTGCCGAGTGAGCTTACGGTTTCACGAGAAGCGGATGAGATGAGAATGAGATGACTTCTAAAACATAATGGCCAGGGTCAAATGAGTTTCTTCTGAATGATCGCGGGCCCGTCCGTCACTCATCCCCAGAGGATGTGGGTAAGGTCGTCCGACCTCACCACTTATCACATAATGCGCCTAATACACATCTTTATACTAATCACCCTATATAACTCCTACAAAGCTGGAAATAATATAAAAATCTAACATTCTCCCACTTTATTGAACATCAGAAGTTTTATTTAATAAATAATAACTTTCAATTACAGGTGATAGTGAACATGAAAATTCTCTTTGTATGGCCATACATTATTTTAGAAAACAATATGACACTAAATCTAAACCTTACGCGATATCTTTTATACTCAAGTAAGATATCATAATTACGAACTGCATAATATATTTTTTTTTTTGATGGCAAATACTTCCTTCCACAACTCAATGTAGTTATTTAATCTTATTAAGTGCTTTATGTGGTACACTTTATGAGGCACTCCCAATTTTAAATGCAATAAAAATCTCAAATATCTTTAGCGACATAAGCGAGTATAAATCGAATATTGCATTAAACGTCAAGAGTTACACACGTTATTTAATTCCTTTAATCATCAAAGAGTTCACAAGTCCCATTCTATCAACATGACTTTATATACTTTTGCATGGAGCCCTTAGTCACGGGACTGCCACCACAAGAATGGCATTTATACGCTCAATGACGATTTTAATTTCTCCGACGCTCGCACTACCACCGGCAATTTATATCAATGTGCTCACGCGGCCTCCCACTTTTATCATGCTTCAGGATAGAAGAACACTCCGTCGCAGCATTATCACAAAGAAGCTTACTGGCTTAGGTAATTCGCATCCATCACTCTAAGCCCCGAAGAAAATTCCTTCAACCATACGCCCGCTTTGTCGCTTCCATAGCATGCTACGCCCCGCCTCCATAGTCGAGTGCGATGTCGTAAGAGTCCTGCTTCGGTGCTTTTCCACGCCATCGCACCACCGGCTAACATAAAATGTAAACAAGAGACTTCCTCGAATCTCGTACTCGCAAAGCCCCCAGATCCGATATCCAATCAACTGCATGACTTGACTCTCTCGTATGTAAGCATATAGTCTCTGGTTCTGAGATATCGTGATAACTTTCTCGGGCAAAATGGCCCAACGCTTCATCCCGTGATTACTTTGATATCTTCCCAACATTCCCATCGGCGAATGCAATGTCTCCGGTTCAAGCAGCAAACCCTAAATAGACCGCATCGCTTAACCGGTATGCATATGGAATATTCTTTCATGGATTCTAATTCCAGAGAATTTCGGGACATTGTGACAAACTGACTTGTCAGCCCCTTAACAATGGGAACTATTGAACCGTAATCAATTTCATATTAAACCTTAATTTTATCGATATAGCCTTCCGAGATAACCCCAAGATCTTTTTAGATCTATCTCTATGTATCTCTAATTCCTAAACATATAGGAAGCCCCTCATATCTTTCATGTCAAAATTCGAGAGAGAAATCGCTTGGTCTCCCTAATTAATCCTGTTATTACTTGCCAAAGAAATGATCATCAACATACGACTAGAAACGTGAATTCTGTTCCCAATCGACCTTGATGTATATACATTGATCTACAATATTTTCCTCAAAAACCGAATGAGGTAATGATATTGTGAAACTTCATATACCATTGTCGTGCTTGTTTTAGTTCCGTATATAGACTCTCTTTAGCTCAAGTAGACAAGATGATTACCTCTTTTTCGAAATGAATCCTTCAGTCGAAGTCATGTATACTTCCTCCCTCAAGTTCTCCATTCGTGAATGCCGTTTCTTTGACATCCATCCGATGCAAAATTCTAAATCAAAAATGAGAGCTACAAGGGCCATGATTATCCTTAGTGAGTCCTTCTTGGAAATTGAGAGAAGGTGTCATGTAATCAATGCCCTCCTTTTGAAGGAAAACCCTTTCAGCAACAAGTCTTGCCTTATATCTTCGATGTTACCGTAGGCATCGCTTTGGTCTTATAGACCCACTCCTGTGCCCTCTACCGCACCTAAAACTTTCTAGTAACTCTACTAGGATCCCACTTGATTGTTTGCCATTGAGTTTAATTCATCCTTCATCGCATCGACCATTTTTCTAACTGTAGACGCCATGGCCTCCTAAAAGAAATGGGTCTCGATTGAGTCCATGTAGCCGGTCTCCTCAGTATACAACATAGTCGATGAATGGCCGACTTTCGACTCTTGGAGGATTTTCTTAAGTCTCGATTGGTCTAGTGATTGAAAACGAACCACTTGTCGCGGGTTCCCGAATGACCGGCCTTCACTAACTACTTCTTCATGAGAGTTCGATGTGAGGATCGCTTATCGCTCCTTCATAGGTCAGGATTCGACGTAGGGAGTTGTCGAGCCATAGTAGGCATGTGCCCACCAAGTTCAACACCGACCGAAAGTGTATAGTCCTCGTACTTCTTCTTATCACAACTTTGCGAGAATCACCCTCATCAAGCAGCATCCTCAAGAAACTGCATTCCGTGCTTCTACAACTCTTTACGCGCAGAGAGGGACACAAAACCTATAACCCTCGACTTTTCGCATAGCCACTGAAGAAACCATCGAATGTCCTTGGGTCTAATTTTCATGTGGGTTGTACAATCTCACTTACTTGACAAATCATATATGTACATGGTTTAAACTAGGCTTCCATCCATTCCATACCAAAGGGTGTTTAGGAATCGATTGATGGAACCCTGCTCGTAATGTATACTGTCTTCAAGGCTTTTACCCACATGTTAGGAGGGGAGATTTGAGACACTTGTCATGCTCCTTACCATGTCCATCAATGTACGATTCCTTCTTTCAAGAACACCATTTTGTCGTATGCTGCCAAGAAACAGATACCGAGCTACAATTCCATTTTCCTCAAGGGAATTTAGCAAATGGACCAGGGTCTGCCTTGGTCTCGTGAACCTACCATAATACTCTACCACCCTTATCGATTCACAATTTTGATACTCAATCCAAATTGTTTCTTACCGTGATAGACTTTGAAAGCATCTAGTGCTTCGGGATTTTTGTCATTTAGAAGATAGAGACATGTATCTTGTAAAAAATCATCAATGAAGTTGCAATAAAATACCTTGACCATTAAGACATCGCGGTAAATGGTCCACGCATATCAAGCAGGAATTATCTTCAGTTTTGTATCACTTCTTAGCTCCTTTATTGACTTGTTGGTTTGCTTTCCTTTATGCAACCTAAACAAGTATCAAAAGTCGTTGAAGTCAAGTGTCCGAATGACACCCATCCTCACTAACCTCTCTTTAGGCTTCTATTGAGATGTGACCTAATCTCCTATGCCATAAGCTAGCGTGAGTGATTATTTATCACACCGATATTATTTCTATTGTTATGTTGTAGTTAGTAAGTGAGCACATTTTGATCAAGACTTAGACAATATAAACCATCTCTCGTTAATTTACCGTGAGCCAATATTAGGTACTTCGAATCTTTACTAAATCGAAAAGATACATCTTTAAACTGAAAATCAAAGCCTGAGGCTTAGTCTAGATACGTATACTAGATTCTTAGAGAAACTAGGAATATAAAAGTCTTGTCCAAATTCAAAGACGTATCCAAAGTGTGTAGAGAACTAAACAGATGTCCCAACACCTTCAATCGCCGACGGCATCTTATTTCCGACTGCACGCATAGTTCACCCTCACTGGGTTTCCTTAAAGTTTTGAAACCCCTGCAGAACAATAGAAACATGGATTGTAGAACCCGAGTCAATCCACCATGTTATGTAAATCATGAGAATTTACAAAATTTGATTCTATAACACACTAACGATGTCATATTACCTTCATTTTTCTTTGAGCCATATTCCGTACTTGATGCATTCCTTTCTTATGTGACCCTTTTTCTTGCGTTTAAAACAAATTGGTGCTTTTGTCACCCGCTTTCTTTATGGGGACATTTACTCCTTGCCTTTATCTTTGGATCACTTTTGATTTGCTGGTTTGACCTTTTCGTGAGACACAAGATTCAATCGTTTCCAATCTTTTCAGATCAACCCCGTCTTCCTCCCGGACACGCTGCTGTTCAAGAATTCATTGACTGACCTCTCCTTATGTGTCATGTAAGGGCCTTAAATCTTTGTATAGTCGAAGCTAAGGTGAAGTCAAGATAAAATGGACTAGGAATGACTCTGAAAAATCGACATCAAGGGCCTTCAGTTGAGCAGATCTCTCTCTCATCTCCATTATATGTCCTCTCACATTTTGTGTCCCTTTTAACCTCATAGAACACAAATTCGCCATTAGGGTGCTAGCTTAGGCTTTATCGGAGCTCACAAACTGTTCATCAATGGCCCCCATCGAGTTCTTTAACGATTACGCATTCGGGGATAGATCCTTTATGCTAAAGCGATGTGGTGGTACCATCATCTTTGAGCGGTGGATCTCTCCATCGCTCGTATAATGTCTACCGATTGGCTTGAGTGCTGCTCCGTTGGAGTTTACGGCTCATCTATCTGAAGAGCGGATCTGAATCCATACACCTAGAGAAGCACTTTATCTTTCCATAGTTTATAATTATCGTGAGACTTGATATAGGAATAAAGCGGGGTTGGATCCTTGACGGTGTTAAATCTTTGGAAAGAACAAAATTATATACTTACTATTAGTGTAAAGCAACAATTATCATTAAATGGCATTATAGTAATTATTTACTTTATCTAATAACAACCGCTAATTATTAGTGATAAAAATCTTTGTCTCCCTTTGGCGAAGGCAAATTTCTATAGGATTTTATCTAACTTTATTTCATATATAGCTAATAGGTGATATACTAAAACTAATAGAATCTCGTACCTGTGGGCATAGGGACCCATTAATCTCAGTATACTCTAATACTATATTTCAATCATATTCTTGTTATTTGCTCCAGTCACTTCCATGTGGGGCAGTGACATTTTAACTAAAATATAATTTTTTAATGTGCATATAAGATTTATTTGTAATTTAACACATCCAAATATATATATATATATATATATTCAAAATTATTTTGTCATAAATTAACCTTTATGACATAATTATATTTATTTTGTCATAAATATAATGGGCTTACTATTATTTTCATGCATTAAATATAAGTAATTAAGCTTATTTAATGAA
This sequence comes from Tetrastigma voinierianum, assembly GCA_016808115.1. NCBI lineage: Eukaryota > Viridiplantae > Streptophyta > Magnoliopsida > Vitales > Vitaceae > Tetrastigma > Tetrastigma voinierianum. The sequence continues at coordinate 621,613 of JAEQBH010000804.1, forward strand.
ATAAATAAGGGGATTTTGAAATTCCAACACCCGTCCCCTCACTCTCCCAGTCCGTTGCTCTCCCATGCCGGTTGCACTTCCCGCGCCGGCGCTTCCTTTCCCCCGTCGCCACTTCAGCGCCGGCGCCATGGCCGTGCTGCGCGCCAATCCGCCGGCGCACTGCGGTGTACGACCACCTCGCCGTCGCCAGGGCTCAGCCACCGGCGAAGGCAGATCTTGGGGGTACTGCGTATGGGAGAGATCTGTGCGGGAGGAGCTGAATGGGAGAGGAACGAACCACATGGAGTTCTTAGTCATCTCATACCATGCCAAATATTGCGTGAATAATTACAACAAATTTACAATGATCCAATCATGGACCGAATAAAAGTACATATAGAAGATTGAGATGATCGCTGACTCCCACAAGAAATTTACCTAACGAAATCCACATCACAAAACATTACAGAGAAAAAACCGGAAAAATGCATGATCATATCTTTATGCGATGAAATTTTTTTTTTTTTTTTTGCCCAATCAACGATTTCATTTATTTAAGGTCATTTGTAAGATCAAACATCATGGACCGCAAGGAGACACAGCCCAGCTCACGATACGAGTGTTAGAAAATTCGTTAACCTATAATCTTCTTTAGGTCTTGATCTAGATTAATGCGGAATGAAAATCAAGACTATAAGGTATAGGTTAGGGAATTTTTACTCTCAGACCATGGTGTGAAGATCTAGGTGGCATATGATCCGATGAGGAAGACGAAGTGGCTTGTGGATCCACGATCTTGATCTTCCTCTCAAAGCTCCTCGCAATAAGCCATTTCCTTCTCTCAGAGTGAACTTACGGTTTTACGGCGGATGAGATGAGAATGAGATGGCTTTGCCTCGGCACATAGTAGCGGGGTCGATGAGTTTACTACGAATGATACGGGCTGAATCCGTCCTCCATGTCCCAGAGGATGTGGGTAAGGTCAGAGATCGACCTCCTCACTTATCACATATGGGCCTAATAGTCAATACCTTATACTAATCACTCTATACAACTCCTACAAGTTGAGCCAATATAGAAAATCTAACATCAGGAATTTACGTATTTATTTTTTCAGAAACAGATTCTACGATGGATAGATGATATGAACCATGATCAACACAAAGTTCAAAGTTTCCATTGAAACTTTATTATTCCTGCTTATTCAATTGCTTAGTAGTTGAACACCCTTTTCGTGAATGAGAACATGAAGAAAACTTATCAGCAATAGCCTGAAGTTGGAACCAAAGCTCATATGGCTTAGACACCATGACCATGTGATCAGATCCTTTAATCTCTTCAACAACATCAGGCGGGTTCTTTTCGATCATCCAGAGTTGGAAATCCTTTTCCACCATGTTGTCTTTCTCAGAAATTATATAGGCTCGTTTAACAGATGCATATTTCTCTGAGAAAATGAACACATTTGACATGTCTTCTCCACTGAACAGGCGTACGGGTCTCACCAACATAGTCGCTAGTTCCAAGTCCTGAAAAAAAAAAAAAAAATTGTGCCCAAAATGATGTAAGAACAACAATGAAATATCTCATATTTTGGTTGTAATGCCTTAATTAATAGAGTTCTCACCTTAGTTGGGCTTAACTGATACAGATTCGATGATAAGAACAAGGGACCAAAGCTCAAAGCGGTGGGAGGATTGTTGGGACCATCATCATATGTATAGTGATTGTCTAGTGGAGGATGTTGTCTCCTGAGAAACTTCAATACAAAGTAGAAACCAGGCAATAAAAGTCAGAAATAGGCAACAAAAAAATAAAAGACGAAAAGAAAAAGCATACAAATTTTCATTAAAACTGTAAAAAACCACGGGTAGTAGAGAAAAAACCTCAGGTAGAAGATGATAAATCTATTATTCCAAAAATTGAGTACAAGATTGGAGTATTAAGGAACATGGAAATCCTAAAATACACTACATATATATATATATAGGTGTATCAAATTTGAGGGGATTAGGTATTCAAATGCCCATGTATGGCCATATGTCTAAATTGGTCTCTAAAATTCTTTTTGGTCCAATGTTCTCTCTAACGTTTGTTCTATGTCATAAATATGTCTCTAGTATCAATAGAGTAAATATATGAGCAAATGAGTGTCTAATGCCGTTGAAGCGTCACCCACACATGGCATAATTTGTTAACGTGTGACACAACAAAAGCATTAGACACTCGTTTGCACATCTTTTCACTTCACTGATCATAGAGACATATTTGAACTACATAACTAATGTTAGGGATAACATTGGATCCAAAAAAATTTAAGAATCAAGTTGGATATATGATCAAACATTAAAGACATTTATGTACCTTATCCCCAAATTTGAGTATATCCATATGCATTCTCCAAAAAAATCCATAATATTGGGTTGGGTGGGATAAGATGGATTTCTGTAAAAGGAAAAAATGCTGAGAGTACCTCTTGTTTGAGAGTATAAATGTTGAGTGCAGGACCTAGCATTGCGGCAGTAACAAAAACAGCGACAGATATTTTATCTGGGAAGTTCTCCATGGCCTGAGAAATGGCCAACCCACCCAAGCTTTGTCCAACAAGAACCACCCTCTCTTCTGCTGGGAGTGACTCCATGAAGTCCCTCAGTGGCCGGAAATACTCGGAAATTGATCGCAGATCCCCTATTTGTTTGGGGTTAATTCCAGAAGCAGCCAAGTCCAGAGCAGTGACTTTGTGGCCAGATGATTTTAGTAGTGCCATAATCTTGTACCAGGACCAGGTGCCATGACAAGCCCCATGAACTAGCACAAGATCTTTGTATTTATTTCACATTAAGAACCAGTGGGTGGCCCACTAACATATTTAGCCAGTGCAGGAGTACATAATATCTTTAAAGCGTATAAAGATGTTACCCTTGATAATTAGGTAAATTATAATAAATAAAATTTATTATAAGAACGGTTATTTATAATAAATATAATTTATTATTGTAGAATATATGATTATTCTAGAAGCTGTTATAGTTAGTTAGACTTAACCGTAGTTAGACAAAACTGAATTTGTTAGGTTAGTTTACTCTTCTTTATATATTTTGTATTAATCATTTTGGGTGTGTGCAGTAACAATATAATAAAAACTAGAATCTTCCATTATTTTCTGGTGCTCTCTGTTTCTCTCTACGGCTCTACAGTTCGCTTGTTTCATACTCCATGTGGAAGCTTTCATGGTATCGAGCCAATGATTTGCGGCTTGAGTGGAACGTGAATCTTCTTTCTTTCATCCTTTCGCATTCTTAGGAATGGCTTAGAAAATGGTGGAAACTCCATAGATGACAATGATGCCGTTTTCTTCCAAAGCGAGAATGTGGATCAAATTAAGTTCAATGTTTGCACTGTGCGATCATCACGGTATGGTTTCAGTTCTTGCTCACTTTCTCCCAGGGATCGAATTATCTTACTGGTCGATGGATGAAGATTGCCTTGATTACTGGCGAAGCTAGGGGTTTGTCAATGGTAAATGTATACAGCCTGAGATGAATTCTAAAGAATATGAATCATGGTTGAGAGCAGATAGTATGGTAATTTCCTGGATTTTAAACTCTATTTCCAAAGATATTGTGGATGCATTTCTTTATACAAACACTGCAAAAGAATTGTGGGATGAACTTGGTGAAAGATTTGGAGAGTGTAATGGTCCCCTCATTTACCCGATTTCAAAAGAGAAAGTAGCCCCGATCTCGAGGAACAATGAATGTTACTCAATATTATACCCAAAAATTAAAAGGCTTGGGATGAGTGAAGCTGTTTGATGCATGTTCCTAATTATGTCTTGAGCCGTGTACTGTGGAAATGTCAGAGCGGGTTGTAATATCATATCTAATAGTAGCTCATACAATTCTCATGGGTTCAAATGAGTCTTTTGATGGTATTCGTAGTCAATACTCTGCTAGATCGTTTCCTTGATAAACAAAGTCTCCATGGTGCTTAGAATTGAAAAACAACAGTTCGATCTATTCGAGAATCTTGAAAATCTTGCTCTCTTTACCCGATCGGCTTTCACCAAGCCGGTAGCGAAGCAATGGAAATCCTGCATGTGATCATCCCTAAAGACCTACCGGAATCAAATTCATTAGCGAGAAGGATATGGTTCTCAATGCGATTCAAAGAAACAATTTCGTCACTGTGACTATTGCAATAATGATGGTCATGTGAGGGACACACACCGCTTTAAGTCTCCATGGTTATCTGTGGTACAAGGAATATCGCTACTTTTATCTTTGCTAACATGGCGAGACTCCTCGCCAAAATACTTCAACACATCTTTAACTGACTCCTGCATCAACCTCATCGACATTCTTGATGCGACCCATTTTGCTAAATCTTGAACATTTTCTTTGGTACTCCTTGAAGCTATGCATTTAATCACTCATTCCTCTAATATTGGGACTTGGATAGTGGATGCAGGAGCATCTACTCATATGTGCTCAGAATTCTCTTTACTTGTCCAATCCTACGGTCGACCAAAAACCACTACATGCAAGTATCACTACCCGATGGTTCTAAAATCTCGGTTGATCTGGCCAACCTTGTGGTCTTAGTCCTACTCTTGAACTCCATAATGTCCTTTACATCCCAAAATTCCAATTTAATCTCCTCTCAGTTCCAAAACTAGCTGCTACATCCAATATTATTTTCAAATTTTATCCTAACAATTGCATTTCTGAGGTTTGTGACACTTAGTAGCCGTGGTCAAGCTTGTCAACCATCTCTACATCCTTGATCAATCCAGCTTTCAGATCAACTCTACTGCCACTGTTTTTCCTACTTGTAATAATGCCAAAACTGATGATATATCACTTCTTTGGCACCAACGCTTAGGTCATGCTTCTTATAGGACACTTCATCACTTACCTGTATGTACAAATCTTCATGCAATCCTCTTTTGTCATATATGTCCTTTGGCAACGTCCCTGAAATGCCATTTCCTATAAGCACTATTCGTACTTCAAATTGTTTTGATATTTTACATGTTGATGTTTGGGGACCTTATAAAATCCCATCTTTAAGCGGTGCCACGAGTTTTTCTTACTATTTATTGGATGATTTTGGCCAGAACTACTTGGACCTTTCTTCTACATCTGATGATGTATTTCACATATTCTCGAAAATTTCTTACCATGGTTCCTACTCAATTTAAAACCTGTGTTAAGACTATTCGCAGTGACAATGGTGGTGAATTCCTTAGCACTCGTTTTAAAACAACTATAATTGCCATGGCATCATTCATCATATTAGTTGTCCTTATACTCGTCAACAGAATGGCATTGTTGAACGCAAACATCGCCACCTCCTTGACACAGCCCGTTCCTTAATGTTCCAAGCTTCCATTCCAAGTCCATTTTGGGGTCATGCCATTCTCATGGCAACCTCAATTATCGTTGCCTTGACTCTTCTTTCTTGGAAAACCCCCTTTGAACGTTTATATCAAAAACCCCCTACCTATGACCTACTCAAGGTCTTTGGTTATCTTTGTTTTGCCACCATCACACAACCTCATCGAGATAAATTCAGCCCTCGTGCCACCCGCTGCATCTTCCTTGGTCTTTCCCCTGGCCAAAAAGCATTTAGGCTTTATGATCTCTCCACACGCATATTATATTTGTCTCTAGGGATGTCAAATTTCATGAGCACATTTTTCCTTTTCAAGGGACACCATCACAGTCCATTCCTACACCTCTTCCTCAACCACCCATCTTTGACTTCCCAACCTCTTCCCATCCTGTACCTATTATTCCTAACCCATCTCACCACCCCTATTTTTCTCCATCTCCTACACCTTTTCTTTCTCATCTCTACCTTTATTCTGGCTCCCTTCCCTTGATGTGCCGCCTCAGCGACACCCGACTTGGCTTTCGGACTTAGAGGTTCAGTGCATCCGCTCCGGTATGTTTCTTCTACAAATGTTCAGCCTCCAGCTCCTGTTTCTTCCTCTTCTTCTTTTCATCCCTTCTTTGACCCATCTTATGTTTCATTCTCGGCTAACATCTCATCCATTTCTGAACCTACTTCATATAAGCAAGCTGCCAGATACTCGCCAGTTTCTGGGGCTATGGAGACTGAACTTCATGCCTTGGAACAAAATCACACTTGGGATCTCACCTATCTCCCTCCTGATAAGTCTCCAATTGGCTCTAAATGGGTATACAAACAAAACATCCTGCGATGGTCTTGTTGTGATTTAAAGCACGGTTAGTGAGGTTACCATCAGTGGGGGTATTGATTATAATGATGCGATTTTTTCTCCTGTGGCTAAGCTTGTTCTTGTGAGATTGATGCCGCCATTGCTACTACCAAGCTTGGCCCATTCATCATTGGATATCAACGATGCTTTTCTTCATGGTTCTCTTTACGAAGAAGTCTACATGCTTCCTCGATGGATACATATTTTGCCGAATTGATATGTCGTTATTGATCTCTTTATGGTTTAAACAAACCTGCCAATGGAGGAATACGAAATTTTGTTCCAAACTTGCTCAGTGGTTTCGATGCGCACATGATCATTGCCTCTTCATTAAGCGCTCTTCTACCTCCTTTTTGGCACTGCTAGTTTATGTTGATGATGTGCTCATTACTGGCACCAATGAGAATGACATACTGCAAGTTAAACATTTTCTTCATTCAGTTTTCAGCATCAAAGACCTTGGCTATGCTAAATATTTTCTGGGTTTAGAGATTGCTCGCAGTCCTAAAGGAATGTTTCTGCACCAGCGCAAATATGTGCTGGATATTCTGACTGATGTTGGCCTCTTGCATCGCGAAGCGCTCTACTCCATACGAGAGAGGTCACGTCTCTCTAATTCTCCTCATGGCCCGAGCCTAAGCGTTATCGACCCTTGATTGGGCGTACTTTATATGTTACAATGACACGTCCAGATATCATTTGTTCTTCGACAACTCGGCCAGCACGTTTACGCTGCGAGCCCATTGGAGATCGCTCTTTATGCCGTTATCGCCGGCTCTCTCCATCTACTGGTATTTTTATATCCAGCAATAATGATCTACAATTATCAGCTTACTGTGATGCTGATTGGGCTTCTTGCTCTGAAACTAGACGTTCTCTTACGGGGTATTGTATCTTCCTTGGTCAGACACTTGTCTCTTGGAAAACTAAGAAGCAAGCTACTGTTTCGCGTTCATCGGCTGAAGCTGAATATCGAAGCCTTGCTTCCACTGTTTGTGAGCTCTTATGGATATCGTATATACTTCGTGATTTTGATATCACTGTTCCTCTCCCTATACCTCTTTGGTGTGATAATCAAGCAGCTCTCCATATTGTTGCTAACCCTGTTTTTCATGAGCGCACTAAGCACTTGGATATCGATTGTCACCTTGTTCGTGATCAATTTAAGCTTGGCTTCATTCACCCTCAACATGTTCCTTCTCGTCTTCAAGTAGCAGATTTATTTACCAAGGCATTATCTACTCCCCAGTTTCATTTTCTATGTTCCAAGTTAGGGTTGTTTGATCCTTTGACAATGAAACTTGAAGCTAATAGAATATATGATTATTCTAGAAATTTGTTATAGTTAGTTAGACTAGCAGTAGTTAGACAAAACTGAATTTGTTAGGTTAGTTTACTCTTCTTTATATATTTTGTATTAATCATTTTGGGTGTGTGCAGTAACAATATAATAAAAACTAGAATCTTCCATTATTTTCTGGTGCTCTCTGTTTCTCTCTGGCTCTCTCTGGTTCACTTTGTTCATACTCCATGGAAGCTTTCAATTATAAGAACGGTTATTTATAATAAGTATAATTTATTATAAGAACAGTTATTCAAATTACACGTTTAGAACGGTTTTTGAACGTGTATTCTTGGCCCTCTTCTCCTATCAATAAGTTATATATAAAGCGCCGTATGCGGTTAGAGCACTCTTCCATCAATTACAACAATTTTGTGTATCAAAGTTTGATAAGAATAAGATATCAAGGATTTAAGATCTATAAGGCGAAGGGAAAGAGATCAGGTTTAAGATATAAGCGAAGGAAATCTCTCATGGTATGTGTTCTTCAAGCGGTATGTAATCTATATGTTTTTTATTTTATTTTTATTTTATTTTATTATCAGAAATGAGTTTGAATTCGATGATACGGAAATGTGTGTTAATTTCCGTGTGGAGTCAGCAGTACATGATGGGAAGAGCGTCTCGCCTGATAATGTTGGATACCTTGAACAAACAAGGAAAATCGAGAAAAGCAGAAACCATATGCTTTCCTTGCCTCCACATGCTTCTTTCCTGGCGCTCTGAGAGATGGTTAACACCGGCTTTATTTTTAAGGCGGGTTTTCCAAGCCATCAATGGACTAAAAAAATTTGGGAATTATGCAAATTGGGCGTCTTTGGAGGGGAAATGTGATGGGGCATGGAGTAGACCCTTATATGGGCCTAAACGAGATAGGAAACCTAAGTCCAATGATGAATTTTATTACTATTAATTATTTATTTAATTGTATTTTTTTATTTATCCGTTATCACTTTTGGATTTTTTTATTAGGATTTTTGGATTTATCTTTTATGATTTTTGGATTTATCCGTTATGATTTTTGGGATTATCCATTAGGATTTTTGTTTGTGCTTATAAATAGCACCTTATGTTATTGTTTTTTGTAGACTTGATTAATATTGAAAACTTGAGAATTTCATTCGGTTTATTTTATTCGCTTTCTTTTTTAATTTTATTATTATTTGTAGCCGAGCTACATCAGTTTGGTATCAGAGTCTAACTTCGATCCGAGATCAAGTTATTTCTCTTTGTTTTAAGTTCTTGATCCGAGAGCAGAGCTTAAGTTCTTGTTTGTTCTATTTAATATCTGATTTGCGCTTTCCTTGCCCCAAAAACGACGTCGCCGACAAACCGCCACCACGCTACCACGCTATTCAACCAAATTTGGTTCAAGTTCCAAATTGAACCCAAAATCCCGTTTGCTTGTTCTAGTCTCCCTTGTTTAGAGAGATCATCAATTAATGCCGTGAAGGTCAAACCATTTGGTTCAAGGCCAATAGAGTTCATCAAATTAAATATATTAAAAATCCATATTGAGTTGACTTTTGGTGCAAAACCTATCAAACGGGAATCTAAATTTGATTCCAGGCTTGACGAGGAGGAGTAAGCGCCGCAGAATTCGAAGGAGAGTGATGAAGGCGCCGTTCTTTTGCTTCTACAGAATTCAACTTCATCTCGCCTTTGCTCATCCCGATCTGTCATTGCCTGCCTTCATTATTGTTGCATAAAACTTTTGATTCCCTTGCAACCTCGCTAAGGAATTGTAGGTGTCCTAAAGGTTCTTCAACGGGGTATATTTTCTTTGACTTTGAAAACTCAGTTAATATTCGTGGTATTTAAGTATATTTTGTTTGATTGTTTTAGGTTCTAGTTTATTTGATAGAGCATAAAGAGTATTTTTTTTAAAAAAAATTGTTTTTTTTGTTAATCTTCGTGACTAAATTACTGTCATGATATATAATCGCATTCATTTTTTGGATTTGTCAATTTATTCATTAAGCGTATAGTTTATAAATTTCTTTACTTAGTGGAATTTTAGATTTATCGTATGTCGATACACCAAAGTGATATTGTTCTCATCTTACTTCACTAACTTAAATGATCAAGCGGGAGACTCAATAATTTTGACTTAAGACTACAAGCCTTATCTCAAGATCTAAATGATAGTCTAGTTTGTATTACCCGTCATCATGATGCTAATAAAGCACAATTTAATTCAGTCACTGCATCGGTAAGTAATTTAAATTCAATGTGTGGTCAATTGACTCAACGTCAATCCTCCCTCGAACAACAAACTCATGCAATAAATAAAAAAATGGACTTACTTTTAAAACATCTGGGTAAACATGAGATAGGTGAATATGTTGATGAAACTGTTAGGAAACACATCGGATCACCACACACTAGGGGTTTAAGTCCTTCTGGAGGTTCACATCAATCTGATGAATTCGCAAATGGTTTGCATGACAATTTAGGTAAAATGAACTTAGGTAGTAATTCAATTGCTCAACCTCACACAAGGCTACCTACAACAGGAGACCTTTAGTTTAACCTAGGTGATCGATTTCAACCTGCTAATGTCAACTTCCCATTAGATTACCAACCACCAAGGCAAAATTACCCACCAAATCAAGTGAGAGAAGATGTCACTCCTCGACCTTCGACTAGGGTTCTGGTATTTGGGGGAGAAGATCGGGATAGAGCAAGTTAGACAACCTCAAGGGACATCACAAAAGTTAAGTTAATTTTCTGAATTTGATGGTAGAATGGATCTAATGTTTTCTCGATTGGTTGGGTGCTATTGAGAATATTTTGATTGAGTATGAAAATAATAATTGATAGTGAAGCGGGGTTCGGTTTGCTAAAATGAAATTAACCCGGTCGGCTAGATGTCTTGGCAAAATGTGTTTGCAAGACATGCTTCGTCACGGGTGAACCACCCATCACCCAATGAGGAACATTATGAAGTTGTAAGAAAAGTACATTCCTCCATCATATAAGAGCCAATTGTTGCCACCATCGATTAATCTAAAGCAAATGACTCTTAGTGTGACTGAATATTGCTAAATTTGAGGAAGTTAGACTTAGGTGTAGTGAGTTCCATCTTGAGGACCAATTTAGCATGCACTCGCTTTGTTAATGGTCTTGAGTTCGAGGGTAAAAGAATGGTTGGGTGCATACTCCACACCTTTGTAAGAGGATGCATACCAAAAAGCCTTAGAAGTCGAGAAGTTTAATAGACCCTCCTCTTTTGCACACACAAGTCAATCCATGTCATCAGACGATAAAACTATGCCTAATAACATTAGGAGCAAAGAGTCTAGTTTGCGTAACACTCATCCTGTTGCTTCTCCTATTGAGTCTAAGGCTAGTAATTCATCGATTGTCTGTCATAAGTGTCATCATAGAGATTCATCTTTAACGTCTGGTGTCCCAGGCATCGAAGCATTAGATGTTGAATAAGTATTTTGGAGAATGAGGAAGACCAAATTATTGATCCTTTAGATTGACTAGTGATGAAGATGATCTTCATGGGTGTGATAAAGATGCGTGTGTTGGCGTGGTTCGTGTGTGCTATCCTGGCTTGTAGATAATGAGTCATTGGAAGCGCACTAGTATTTTTCACACGGACATGCAGTGGGAGATAAAAATGTAAGTTAGTGATTGATGGGGGTAGTTCAATGAATGTGGTTTTCTAAGGATCTTTGTTAAATTGTTAAACCTGAAAGTAGAACCACATCCAAATCCATTTAGAGTAGCTTGGGTGAATGACCATACTTTGCCTGTCACTCAAAGGTGTCTCGTCTCTATTCAAATGGAGGATTATAAGGATGAAATCTATTGTGAGGTGCTACCCATGGATGTTGCCCATGTTCTTTTAGGCCACCCTTGGCTTTATGATCTTAATGTTATCAATTTTGGTAAAGATAACATTTATTCCTTTATAAAATACAAAGGGTAAGAACATTATTTTGAGACTGCTAAGCCTAAAATATTGCAATGGTAGGCATTGACATCTCTAAACTTCACGAAGGTACATAGTTTAAAATGTAAGAAGTTTGAGATAGAGAGATTTGAAACTGGTTTGTGCTTAGCATTAGTGGCAAAAGAAGTTCCCTCTGATTCTTCGATTGTCGATGTTCCTTTGGAAGTGAAGAATTTACTAGATGATTTTGTTGATATTGTGCCCGATGAGTTGCCTAGTGAACTACCACATAGAGACATCCCGACATGCTATAGATTTAGTTCCAGGGTTCTCATTTGCCTTCTTCCACATTATGGGATGATCTAAAGAGAGAGAGGAGATAAATAGGCAAGTGGAAGGACTTTTAGAAAGAGGATTTGTTAGGCATAGCCTTAGTCCTTGTGCAGTGCCAGCTTTGTTGACACCTAAGAAAGATGGATCTTGGAGAATGTGTGTGGATAGTAATGCTTCGTCTAATTCATATGCTGAATTTATTCCCAAGTGTAGGAACTAAGTTCGTCAAGCATTATACTCTTTGTGGAGATCCACGGTCATTTCCACCGAGGGTGGTTTTCTAGGTGATCCTTAGAGTATTCTCCCGAGAATGTGCGGTTAAAAGTAAAATCAGGGGGTTGTGATTGATGGGTGGGTAATAGACTAAGTAAACTATTTTAGCGAGAAGGGTGAATGATAGGGTTCTTGGGTTTCCACTCCATACTTAGATCAAGTAATTCCCACCTCTTATTCTGGCAATCTCATCTAGGAGCCATTGATGAATGGTCTTGACGAGGAGGATGTTACATTAAAAGCTCTTTTCGCAGAAGAGTGATCGACGATGATAAACACTTGTTCAAGCGATTTTGCTTGGACTCTTAGCTTGCATTTGCGATCAAGTACAACGTGTGCCAGGGTCTCGTTCACCGTTGTCAAGAAGATGCCAAACTAAGTTTTATAAGATTTTCTACAGTGGCAGTAATAATAAATCTCGTTGAAGTACAAAGAAATTGAGGGTTATTACCTTGATGGCGGTGAGTTCCACCGATAGAACCCCATCGTGGGAAGTTTAAACGATCATTGAAAATAGAAATCATTCATATTTGATAGAAACTATTCATAAAGAGACTTGAGAAATAAAAATTTAATTGCAAGATTGAAATTCAAAAATATAATCTTTTAGTAGAAAATGCGAGTGTATGAACAGTGAAAGATTACGGTAATCAAAATCAGTCAGAAAAGCTAATTACTCTACTCACCTCTATGAGAACCCCTAGCAAAAATATGAGAAAAACACTCTCCGCTATGAAACCAAACCACAAGGATCAAAAATTTGCTCCTCTCCACCCTTTCTTTGGCTTAAATACCGCTTCTCCGCATCATCCCAGAAGTGGTGGTCGAAAGACAAGTGTGCCCTTGCACCGAAGTTGGAATTCTGCTCAAATCCCGAAAAAATTACATGTTGGTACCGGTACCAGTAAGTGTGGTACCGGTACCAATGGGCTACTGGTGATTCTACGCTTTGGGATGCAGAATGCCAGTTTCAGCAACTCTGGGTACCTGTCTCCAGGTGATTCTCTGCTTTGGAGATGCAAGTCTTGGTTGTAGTCTTAGTGCAGCTGCCTCTATCAGTGTTCCTCGCACAGTAACACTTCAGGGACTTCTCAACAGCGGTTATATCTTAAATGATCTACATTCACTCTTTGGGCAAGAACCCCTATAAAAAGTGTACACGGAACTCGAAAAACCTGCACAAGTACAAGAACACGAAAACAATCAAAGGCACCTATTCTTATACAAAATGAGAGCAAAATATGAGCTGAAGGTACTAAAATCCGATATAAATGTTGCCCTTTTATGTATTCAACAGTAGAGCCATCAATAAGATCACAGTCAAATATATATTTCCCATCCCTCGCCTTGAGGATTTTTTGGACCTATTAGCTGGTTCTAGTTGGTTCTCTAAGATAGATTTGCATAGTGGTTATCATCAAATTCGTGTTAGGCTAGGAGATGAGTGAAGCGCATTTAAAACACAAGATGGTTTGTTTGAGTGGTTAGTCATGCCTTTTGGTTTATCTAATGCTCTAGTGCTTTCCTTAAAATTATGACCCATGTCCTACTTATGGCCTTTCGTTGGTAAATTACGGTGAGTGCACTTTGATGACATATTGATCTATAGTCAATTGAAAGAAGAGCATTTAACACACCTAAAACCAGGTTTTCTCACTCTTGCGAGGCCAAGCATTATGTTAACCTTAAATTCTTTATGCAACCACATGTGCTTTTCTTAGGCTTTATTGTGTCTAAACATGGCATTTCAGCTGATCCCGAAAAGGTTAGAGTTATTAGGGAGTGGCCTGAACCATAATCTATCACTGAGACTCGTAGTTTTCATGGTTTAGCTTCTTTTTATAGGAGATTTATAAGGGGATTTAGCACTATTATGGCTCCTATCACTGAATGTTTAAAAAATAGGAGTTTCAATGGTCTAATCTCTTTGTTAGCCGGGCATTTAGAGAATCAGTCAAAACATTTGAGCACAGTTTGAGATATCACTGATTCTTAAAGTTTTAAGGATGGCATGATGCATCGGGGTAGGTATTGATGGTGTCTTGAGTCAAGAAGGTCACCCTATAGCTTTCTTTAGTGAAAAACTCAATGATGCTAAAAGACGATATTCTACATATGATAAAGAGTTTTATGTTATAGTGTAGAGTCTTCGTTTTTTGGGTTTTATTTGTTTGCCTACTGAATTTGTGTTGTTTCGACCACCAAGCTTTAAGATATTTAAACTCACAAAGAAGATACTCGACATGCTAAGTAGGTTGAATTTTTGAATGAATATTCTTTTGTGATTAATCATCGTTCTTGGCGTAGCAGGGGTGGGTTGTAAACCAGTCAACCAGCGAGAATACTAGTGAATGTCGAGTAACGAGCACCACTCTCACGAAAATGGGAGTCTCCTTTGTACGGGGAGCTCTACCCAAAGTACAAAAACTTGTCCCAACAAGTTTACAATGACGCACGGTCCATGGCCCGAGAAATAAATAATGGCCCACTTGGGCTAAAATTGTCTCACAAAAATACATCAACTATATACCATAGTTTCAAGAGTTAATAAATTACTTTTACCAAACATATATCAAAAGTTTACAATTTTAATACATGTTATACAAAACGAATACCCAAAGCCACAATCTGGCTTTCTTCTAAAATGACTCTAGCGGTAATGGGTCTCGTGCACTCCTTTGTACACGAAATGGTGATCCTCGACAGGGGTGGGCAAAGCCCGATAGTGATAATTTCCTGCTGGGTTAACAAAGCTACTGAGGTCTTGCGTGCATGGCAAACAATCACATTCAAGCAATTTCATGAACCTACTCGAATGTCTACATGCCCAATCCCATGTCTCAAGTCCTCACCGACTCCCTCACATATGCCTAAGCTGAATGCGAGTAAAATATCCAGTTTTCAAAACAAAAGCTTTTTGTTCTCGAAAACTCACTACCAAATTTCGGTAAAAATATTGGACTACCCTCCGAGTCGAATTGGTTGGAGAACTTCCCGAAACAGTCATGGTCCGCATCCGAAGCGATCTGTTGGACCGTCTCCAACCCCATTCTCTGGAAAATCTTCCTTGAAATTCCTTTCAAAAACTTTTTCATTTTTGTTTCATTTCATGTCATGCACTCACACCTAATATTCTAGGTTATCCTAGTGCATATGGAATGCATGATGCTAATCCCAACACATTCATGCTAATGTATTCACATGCATATATATTAACATAATTAAATCACATAAATCATGTTATACAAATTCACCATCAATTACACCAAAATTAGCCCACATGGGCTAATTAACAAACACAAGCAATTCATTTTGAATCACTTAACATCATAAAAATTCACACAAAAATATTCATCTCACTATTCACATGAACAGTAAAACCTCGGGTTCTTTGTTCCGCGACAACATAAAATATGAATTTTATAACGGTTCAAAAGCTTTTGAGACCGAGTTTACTAAATAAAACAAGCCTCAGAGCGTTCACAACCATTTACATGGTTCTTAAACAAGGATTATAGTAGAAAAAGATCCTACCTCTTTGGGTTGTGTCGAACTCCATCAAATTGGTGTCCACGCGTATCCCTCGTCACGTAGAGCAACTTTGCTTCTTGCTCCGTCGAGAACCGACTGTTCGATTTGCCGGAATCCTAAAGAGAAGGTGCTCTCTCTCTAAAAAAAATCACAAAAATCCATTGCGTAGCTGTCCAGCCACTGCGTTTTGTCTTTTTGAAAGGTACTATTCACGTTTTGTCTTTTTTCCTCATTTATTCTTTCCCAAAATTCCCTATGTCCGCCTATTTGGATTTTTCTGGCTTGTATTCTTTATTGTCATTTATCACTCTCTCTTCCGTACAGCATATGTCACATGAGTACATACTATAGGTGACTTTGTCACATCACATATCTTTTTCACGGGACCCAATGCCGGGCTGCCTCGAAAACGTGCAAATTCGTCTCCACGAGATTGACATTCAGCGATGGTAGCTAGATTTCGCGATATAATTCCAACGGTGAAGTCCGTTTCGTCATGCGAGATCTAGAAAAATTTCGTATTTTTACCAAAATAACCGTTTTGCCCTTTTTCCGAAAATTGGAATTTTCTCGGGTCTTACATTCTCCACTCCTTAAAAGGAATTTGGGTCGAAATTCTGAACATCCTGACCATTCATATGCATATGCAACGTGCGCTACCCGTGCATGTAAGCTAGTCGTTTAAGTGCTAAGCGGTAAGCGTACCTTAGTCACAAGCGAGAGGATAGGTGGCGCATGCGTGATCTCGGCGCTCCCACGTTGACTCCTCCGGCTCCGCGGTGTTCTTAGCAACACCCTCACTAGCCTCACGGGTCTTGCGTCGCCAAACCTGATCACGACTATCCATAATGCTCTTGGTCACTCCTCGAAGGTCCCATCGATATCTGCCTGTCTCTTCCCAATCGGCTACGTGAGGCCCGGATGCGGGTGTACGCGAGGGCATGGAGCGTGAAGGGTCACCGTGGACACCCGACATCTTTAGGCGGGTAAAGCCCAGCCCAAGTGCGCTACTATTCTGCCACCGAGTATCTCGAGAAGGCCCGATAAACCTCGGTGATAACTTCCGCAAACTACCCAGGAACGACCTCCTCTCGGGCATCGCGCCCAGACATGATCTCAACCTCGAGCTCTAAGAATTCGGCGTCATACATCAGCCTAACTCTCCTGCCAGCTTTGAGCCGTGAGAAGACGTTGTCGTATCAAGCTCACCTTCTCGGAGGTGTCTCTAATCAGATCAGGACTAGTGATAAAGCTCTCTCCCACACGGTCCGACATATCGATTGATCTGCGTAGCCTCGAATGCAATCGCCGTATAGTTTGCCATTTGTATACTCGTCGATGGCGTTTGTTATGGGCATTCACTAAGGAAAGTGCTCTTTCCCGACTACCCTTATGATCGGGGCGCATGCTTGCGGCATGTCCTCTAACACTGTATAGTCCTCGACCATATGTATGGAGTGGAAAGTTTGTATATTGTGAGTCGAGTCAGGTATTACTTGTGCGCTTTTGGAAATTCTTGTGTGCCATCAGCCTCGAGTCCTATCCGACATATGGATCACGGCACTCCATGTATGGACGATCTCTGAACCTCTAGCCGGCGAGAATCTCTCCAATGCGGTCATCCTGCAGGTAGAAAATGTGCGACCATTGAGCCGATCCTATCTTCCCGTACGCATCATATCCTTGAGTTGTCGTGGCAAATTGGGTCACAAATCCATCGTGGCGCCTCACTTCCGCTCGACCACCTCGATAGCTGAAGGCTGCTACTTGTAGCATGTGTAACCACACAGCCCACGCGGTGTGCGGCGGCGACCTTCCCGAAGTCCGCGATCGCGACGATCGATGGGCCGAAATTGACCTAGTCCGTGTCGCGAATGATCCATATATCGAGCCACCTGTTTCGCCACGCAATGCAATTTCCAAAGGGGTATCCAAATCTCAAGTCACTCCCGATTCTTATCACTCAACTCTAAGTCTACGTGATAACTTGACCGTGTGTGTTCATCTCGAGTTACTCCCAGGCTCTATCCTTTCAGCTCTAAGTCTACGTGATAACTTGACCGTGTGTTTTCTCTCTCGGGCAACATAACTTTTCGGCCTACACTGTGAGCCTCTTACATTCACACATAAATTTCGGATATCTCCACGGGTCTCTTACACCCAAACAAAAATTTCGGATATCTCCACGGGTCTCTTACACCCACATGGAAATTCGGAATAGCTTCCCGGGTCTCTTACACCCACACAGAAATTTGGGATAGCTCCCTAGGTCTCTTACACCCACATAGAAATTTGGGACATCTCCCCGGGTCTCTTACACCCACACAGAAATTCGGGATAGCTCCCAGGGTCTCTTACACCCACACAGAAATTTGGGATATCTCCCCGGGTCTCTTACACCCACACAGAAATTCGGGATAGCTCCCCGGGTCTCTTACTGCCGAGCCATGAGAAATTTCGGATTTCTTCTGATCCCTCTTACCAACACGAAATTCGGGATAGCTCCGGGTCTCTTACACCCTATGAAATTTGGACTTCTCCACAGGTCTCTTACACCCACGAGAAATTTGGGATAGGTCCTGGGTCACTTACCGCCTGAAATTGGGATAGCTCCCGGGTCTCATACACACAATTGGGATCTCTTTCGGGTCTCTTACACCAAAAGTCGGGATAGCTCCCAGGTCTCTTACACCCACACTTGAGAATTTAGGAGGATATCTCCCAGGGTCTCTTACGCGCATAAATTCGGGATAATAGATTCTCTTCTGGCCTTGCGGGAGCGCTTCCGGATCTTCTTGCAGTGCAGCTACATGCTAACGTGAGCCCAGCTTGGGGATTAACGTTTACTTAACTTTGCTTTATGACACACATTAATTACTCTTCATTTCCTTGATTCTAACTGATCTTCATTGGACGTAGTCCGAACAAACTAGCCCACACTCACAAAATTGGTGAATGACCATACCATGCACCCACGACTCGGCGATGTTACCGTGCACATGAGCCTTGATGATGCCATCTTGTGACACGATCAGGGGGTCCACCATGGCGAATCTGGGAGATCTACAACTCATAATCTGACCTATCAGGTCAACTCTCTCTACACCACAGGAAGAACATCCACATCACGGTTTCTCTAAAGGCCTCGACCTCTAAGCCCAAATCTATCACCTGAAGATGCAACAATGAATGAATATGATGCATCTAATTTGCTTCACTCTAGTCGACAAGTGCAAGAGTAGAGCGTACCCTACATATCCGAGCGATTCACAGCCTTCTCAACACAGCAGTACCATATAGAGACCTACGCCTCCCTGCCGAGGCAATGTCTCTCCTTATGCCCCTATTTGTCGACAGAAATAACATATCATCTGCCCTGGCTAACTAAATGCCTAATCCTTGCCTTGGTCCTGAAACTCGTGTGAAGCAGAAGTCTTCTGCCTCTTCCCCTAACTAGAAGAAGGCTGATCCTCTCTCTTGCTACCAACACCCTCATCCCGAGTGCTCCGAGCATCCTCGAACTCTCTCTATGTAGTGGGTGCTGTCCCTGACCATGGGTCCATGTCTTGTGGCGAAGTCTACAGATCACGCATACTGAATGGACCGACCCATTCTCGAATCTCACATCCTTGGCCGTATCGTGTGCCATGATCATATCGACAAAGCAGGTGCTAGTGAATCCCAACCACATGCTCCATCACGGTCATGATCTTAGCCCCGGCTCTAGGAACTCACGAACCTTCGCATGTCTCCACGTGTCAGAATAGCACCCATGAGCGCTCTGCGGAACTCTGCCCTGTCATTGCCTCCCAGGTCTGCAGAGGTCTTTGCCAGTTCTACCATACTTTGGGCCTCACCCCTCCCCAGATGGGCCTTGTTTAGTCTAATCCTAGTTATTAATGGGGGTAATCTCTGTAGCCTCAACACCTTCTCAATCTACGCTGAACCAATGAGGTACGCCGCGCGGATCTACCCTGTGAATGTCGAAGGATGATGTGCCTAAACCTGCAGGTTACTCGGACCTCCACACGGCTACTTGTTTGCCGCTGGCACGTGCAATGGCGGCCCGACCCAGCGATCCCTGACCTCGGCAAAGCCTGCGATCAAAAGCCTTGGTGGCGGTCGAGCAGATGGTGCCTGACCCCGATGCCTCGTGGATGACGCCTGCGTCGCCGCATCGACCCAGCCATCTACATGTCAAATGGTGAAATTCAATCTTGAAGTATCTCTAAAGGCTTAAACACGACCCCAGAGACACTATTCATATACAAAAATATTTTTATATTCTAGTCCTGCATTCATGGCGTCTGAAGACAATTAATTCAATATATCAAATCATATTCAACAACAAAAAATTTATTTTATAAAATTTCATTTTAAAAAGATTTTATTTGATTTTATTTTATTTTATTAGATTTTATTTTTTTTAATTTTTTTATTTTTTATTTTTTTTGAAAAATTCTTGTGAACAGTGTTCATGAACAGTGGTCCCAAACGATTGCGAGTCTGGCGGGTTGGGTACAGTCGCCTGTGAGCTTCCCAGGGTTGCGCGCATGAATGCGCCCACGTCGCTGCGGCGCGTGCGCCCGGCCAGCGCGGCGCATTATTAATAGATGGCGTCCGCGATTAATGTATCCCGCGAGCATAGTCAGTGGTGTCACGGGCCACTCTCTGGCCGTGTCGCGTACGCTTGTACCCAGGCGTGTGCGCGGCGTATCGCAGCTCTTCCCGGCCGTGTCCTTTGTGGATACGACACAACGGCGGCCAAGCCGCGTCGCATCACGATACACCCATTTGTATCGTGACCCAATCTCCCAAGCGAGCCCTGCTTCGCTGCAGCTCGTCCTTAGGCTCGGGTCGGCCGTGTCGCGGTATGTCGTATGACCGACATGTTGCGCCTCTGTCAGCGCGCCCGGCCTTACCGCTCGGCGTGTCGTGGCACAGTGCCTTTGCATGTCCGCGATACAAACGGCTGTGGCGGGCTCAGCTTTTAAATGAAGCGTGCCCATTTCGATTCTATGGTTTTTTTTCAACATCTATTTTTCATGTTCAACTCTTGAAACCACAAATAACTACATATATATTTTTCATTTTCCAATGTGTCAGAATTATTAATTTATTTTATCCATTTTCTCGATTTACACCTTGTAAAACCAAAAAAAAAAAAATTCTCACATCATTTTTTTCATTTAATTTTGGACTATTTGAAATTTTTCGAACACAAGTTACTCTCGGCCCTAGTGTTCAACGTTTTCCTATGCTATTTACCAAGCATACAATAGTCAATCTGAATTCCACATGATCACTATCACATAATATACAACTCATGTTATACACCATCACACATCAAACACCATACATCAGTGTTCTAATCTTGTCAAGTGACTTCCTAGGCAATCACGTACCTAAACTCAACATTAAGCCACCAAGTGGTGATGTTCCTTGCTCACCTGATGACCATGGCCTAAACTGAGTCCCTCAATCCCTAGGTTTTTCATATACCTAGAAGTTCACATCTCAAAGGCGTGGCTGGCCCGATCCACTGACCACAGGTACTCAGTGTGCTGACTAAATCTGGCTGACGCCCAAAGCAGGATCCATTGACAACCGATCAACCCGAATACTCGTGAATGTTGGGGTGGCTCAGTGCCACTCCTGGCAATCGGAATGAAACCTCCTTTGTACGGGGAACTCTACCCAAAGTACAAAACTTGTCCCAACAAGTTTACAATGACCGCACACGGTCCATAGGCGAGTAAAATAATGGCCACTTGGGCCACATATCTCACAAAATACGTCAATATACACCATAGTTTTCAAAGTTAATAATTACTCTTACCAAACATATATCAAAGAGTTTACAATTTTAATACATGTTATACAAACGAATACCCAAGCTACAATCGGCTTTCTTCTAAAATGACCTCTGGCGAGTGTAGGTCGTGTGTACACTCCTTGTACCTAAAATGGTGATCCTTCGACAGGGTGAGCAAAGCCCAGTAGTGATAATTTCCCTACAGGTTACTCTCCTAAGTGCACATGCACATGGCAAACAATCACATTCAAGCAATTTCTGAACCTACTCGAGATATGCTGCGTGCCCACGATAAAGTATGCCGAGTCCTGGAAAGCTCACTCACATATGCTGGCCCAGAATGCGAGTAAAATATCAATTTTGAAACAAAAGTTTTTGGCTGCCCGAAAACTCCTGTCGAATTTCGGTAAAAATATTGGACTACCCTCAGGAGTCGGGTGGTTGGAGAACTTCAGAAAGCAGAGTCATAGTCCTCATCGAAGTGATCTGTTGGGCCAGTCTCGACTTATTCTCAGGAAAATCTTCCTTGAAATTCCTTTCAAAAACTTTCGTTTTTGTTTCGTTTAAGTAAATGCCTTCGCGCTAATATTACAGGTTGGTCAGTGCATATGGAATGCATAATGCTAATCCCAACACATTCATGCTAATATATTCACATGCATATATATTAATATAATTAAATCACATAAATCATGTTATGCAAATTCTGCATCCAATTACACGAAATTGGCCCACATGGGGCAATTAGTAAACTTAAGCAATTCATTTTGAATCACTTAACATCATAAAAATTCACACAAAAATATTGTGTCACTATTCAAGTGAACAACAAAACCGGATTCTTATTTCACGACAACCTAAAAACAGAATTTTCTCCCTCGGGTTTCAAAGCTTTTGAGGCCAAGGTTTACTAATAAGCAGTCTGAAACGTTCTAACCATTTATATAGTTCTTGGCAGATTACTTGCAAGTAGGAAAAAAGATCTCTACCTCTTCGAGTTGTCGAACTCCGCCAGAAATTGAATTGTCAGCGCGTAGCCATAAGTGGCGTAAACAACTGCTTCTTGCTCAGAGTCGAAACCCAAACGATCGATTACTAAGGTCTTAGAGAGGTGCTTTCTGCAAAAAATCACAAAATCCAACCCACTGTAAGCCGTCCCAGCCACTGCCCGTTTTTTTTGGTCTTTTTGAAGGAAGAAGACAATTATTCACGTTTTTGTCTTTTTCCTCATTTATTCTTTTAAAATTACTATGTCTTTTCTCTTTGGATTTTGACACTTAGCGCTATACGTATCAATTTAAATCATCTCTGCTAAATGGCTTGTATGTCGCGTGAGTGCGTATTATCGGTGACTTTTGTCACATGTGTTTTCAAAACCTGTACTGGTGCTGGCGATGTAAGTCCGGCGTCTCGAATTCAGCGGTGAAGCGTGGTAGCTAGATATCCCGAAACGATTCGATGGTGAAGTCGTTTCGCCGTCAGTCTGAAAATTTCGGGATTTTACGAAATGACTTTTTGCTCTTACACCGTCGTACTACCGATTCTTAGAGTTTGGTATTGAAAATAAAGCGTTGGCAGCATAGTCAATTAAATGTACCGCTGGCATTATGAGTGCTCATGTCATTAGGTTTGATAGATTTGAAAAATGAGTACGCATGTCACGACTTTGGTATTATTTATAATGAAGGGTTAGTAATGGGGCGATCAAAGAGTATCACGAACTTCCTTGTTGAAAATGGTTATTTGTTTAAGTGACTAAATTATGCGTGCCTCGGACATTATTTCAGTTTATGTTTGGGAGAGATGCATGCGAGGTGGTTTTAGTTGGATATTATTTGGGAGGGATAAAATTATTGCATTGTTGAAAGATAGGTTTTATTGGCCTTCTCACGAAAAGGGATGTTCTTTAGGATAGTTGCACAATATGAACATGTCACGATAGCTAAGGCTAAGCAAAACACTAACATATATAACTACGTCATATGGACATAGAAGATGTTAAGTATGGACTTTGTTCTTGGGTACTTTAGGGCCATTTAGAGGATATATATGATTCCTATTTTGATTATTGTTGACGGATTTTCTAAGATGGCATTTTTATTTAAATGTAACAAAACCTGATGATCTTCACATGTTGCTAAATTGTTTTTAAGAAGTTGTTAAATTTCACGGTTTGCCTTCCACTACATTGCCTTCGATAGGGATGTAGAAATTTAGCTATTTTGAAAAACCACTTTGAAATTGTTTTGGCTCTCTAAATTTTTAAATACGCGCTTTTCGTCATCGGAGCCCGATAGACAAGCGAGGTTGTTAATCATAGTCTAGGTAATATGTAGGTGTTTGGATTTGGGGGTAAAACAAGGTGTTTTGAGATTTAATTTTGTCAAAAGTGGTTGCTTATAACAATTCGAGTTAACCGTTCAATGGTAAAGTCATACTCAAGATTAATTGTGGCTGCTCACACTTCTGTACAATGATCTTGACTAACACCCACCTCACATGCAGCCATAGAACACAACGAGAAAACTTTTAGCATGTGACTTGCATCTTGAGTTAGAGCGAAAAATTTCTCTAAGTAATGAGAGGTATAAGCGGGCTGGCGGTGTGCATCGTAGATCTAAGAATTTAATGTTGGTGAATATGTTATGGTTAGCATTAGATCTGAAAGAATTCCAAAATGTTTTCAAAACTTTTATGCAGAGCCATGGGCCTTATTATCGTTCGTAAAATGGGATCTGTCGTATCTTAGCAGTTTGCTAATAAACATGAATATTAAGCGCTTGTTTTTCAATGTAAAGGGCTGCTCTTTGTGGGGCCCTTTTGAGCCTTCTACTTTGCCTTTTAGTATGTCTGCAGGTGAAGCTAGGAAAGGTGCACCTACTATGTCTTCATTACAATTTTCTTAACGAGAAGGTGAATCTGTCGTGCGATGATGAGTTAAGTGACTTCACGAGATGGTGGGTTTAAATCGTTTAATCAAATGCGTGGTAGATCTAAGATCTGATCTTTATTTTTGATACGAGGATGTCTTAAATACATTTGGATTAACCGTTGTTGGATTGCTACCTTTCCTTTTACTCTTCGGAGTCGAGTTCTTTTCAACCTAGAGAGAATGATGGAACTGGAATGACCCGCCTGGGCTAACGAGATAGGAAACCGAAGTCCCGATGATGAATTTTATTCTTATTAATTATTTATTTAGTGTATTTTTTAGTTTATCGTTGAATAACTTGGATTTATCATTAAGATTTTGGATTTATACGTAGGATTTTTGGATTTTATCGGTTGTGATTTTAAGGATTATCAATTTAGGATTTTTGTTTGTCTTTATAAATAACACTTATGGTATTTTGGTAAACAGTTAATATTGAAAACTTGATAATTTCATTCGATTTATTTTATTCGCTTTCTTTTTTAATTTTATTATTATTCATAGTCAAGCTACATCAAAATGATTGAAAAATCAAGGACCTCATAAAATGAGTTTCGGAAAAAATCAAGAACCTCAAAAAATGAATATTATAAGATGAAATAAATTTTGGGGAAAATAATTCCCTTTTGAGTATGCTACACCTTCCTCCTTCCATTCACCATGCTCCCCATGTCCTTTCTTTTACATTAGTTGACCTTATCTTCACTTTCTTTCTTTTCCCTTTAAATTTGATATTGAATTTGAAATTCGTGGCTTATGACCTTTTATTAAGACATTTGAAGCATAGGATGATTTGAAATTCAGTTTGATTTTTTTGCGTACAGGCAGAGTTCTACTACAATTAGGAGACTAGAGTCCTATCCTAATTCATTATGTGACCATCACTAAATGATATGTTTACATATTGTTAGTACTGCCTTGTTATTTATAACTCTTGAAATATGGTTGTATATTGCTGTACATTTATAACAGATGCATCTGAACTATGATCCACCCACAGCTCAAAATTTCTATTGAAACTTAAGTTATTCCTGCTAATTCAATTGATTATTTGTTTAACACCCTTTTCACATAGGAGTTGATCATTTTCCACATGTGGTATGACAACATGAAGAAAACTTCTCAGCAATCATCGTATGCATTGTTGGGCGTGGTGGTTAATTAGGACTAGAGCAGCTGCAGTGGCAGTTAAGGTGACAGTTAAGTTAGTCGGTGGTTTGAGGGGGAGTTGGGGTTTGGGTGGTGTTGCTTTGGTGATTGGGAGCAGCCACTGTATGGCGGGGACTAAGTGTTATTTTATTGTGTATAAATTTTTTCTTTGTAATATTAATGTGCTTTGCTTGAGTTTTGCATTGTTCAGCGCCTGTGTGGCATATTTAAGAATGTGGGGCCGGCGACCGCCTCTTTCGCCTACCCGCAGGGCCGGCCTTGGATGGGGTGGCGGAGAAGAGGGCTGAGGGGGGAGAAAAGGGTTGACATGGGGTGGTGGGTTCGCGGACTATAGTGGATATGCTTCTTTCTTTTCTATTCTTTTTTTTTTTCTTTTTTATGACAGGAAATTATACAGCACTAAGCTTAGGCGATCGAGTAAAAATCATGGATTCATCTATAAATCTTTTAGATAAGTATAGGCATATCTTTTAGTGGATATTACGTGGATAAATATCACAAAGCATCTTGTCTTTGTTTTCTTATAGGTTTATCCTGATTTTGGGTGAAGATTTTGCTTATCCAATCTGAAGGCGGCAAAGCCCATGTGGCAGAGGGCTTGGAAAACATTTTGAAATTCGCATGCGGCTTGCCTACACCCATTTAACTTTTTTTTTTTTTTTTTGAAATATGTTTTTAATTTTAATAATATAAAAGTAAATCTTTTGTAAACCAAATAAAAATATTCTCAGCTTTATAACTTCATTTACTAAAAAATAATAAAATATTTATTTAAAAATATTTAAATTCTTTTGTACATTATCGATGAGAATAACTAATACTCAAACTCATTAAAAATTCCAACCTTAAGGCCCTAATGAAAGAAAAATTCAAAATTCATTAAAAACTCAATAAGTTAAATATCATATTTTATTCATAAACTTAATGAAATACGAGAAAAAACTAAATCTATATTATCATACACGAAGGACTTTAATCAGTTGGCGGTTTTGACGACTAGGCTATGAGTTCTATATTCAGGTAAAAAGCCATTGGAAATGTGAGTGACCTGTAAACGAGAATTCCATTGAGTCAGGAATTGATTTGCAAATTGGATTTCAGATGTGAAACAGAATTAAGTCACTCTCAAACTCATGAGTAACAAACCGCTGATTGGGTGGATCAACTCTCTATGACATTATTTATTTAGAGAGTACAACAACTTATTTTGGAGGGATTAAAAGTTGAAAGTAGCATGTCTTACAACATTTATTATTATTATTGTGTGTGTGTGTGACAGAAACTGAGGCCTGGTGAGATCTGGATGTTTTCAACAGCTTGCTTCTTGAAATCACTCCTGTTTCTGGTAGCCATGAACTTTCCCCAGTTGTAGTCTTTAAATTTAGGGGTTTTTTGGCTGTCAATTCAGCTCATCAAGATGCATTCACGCTGGTGCGCCGGTAAGAAAAATAATGGAATCGAAAACCTTTCCTTCTCACTATTCGCCACCACTCTGTGCTCCACGCTGTCATATTTATCATTGCTCCAAACCTGTTTATTTTTCCACAAATCTTATGAAAATGTAACACTAATTTCTCCAATATATATATTGTTATAATATGTCTCAAATTCCTATTTAGTATTAATTTTTTTTTGTAAATAATATTTTATAATATAATTCATATTTGTTATATTATTGAAATATTAGGTTTTTCTTTCTCATCATAAAGCTTTTTAGGAATATCGTATAAATATTTTAGATCGTAAAAAAAAGTTATAAAAAGATTTAATGTAGAGATGTAAAGTTTGAGAAAGTGAAAAGTTTTATGAAAATTTTATACAAGATGTCATAAGCATCCGCAAGGTTTTGTGATTTTTTGATTTTTAAGTCGTCATGATATTTTGATCTTTCACGTCACATTACCACATGTTTTTAAGAATAGTAGAAAATATTCTGTTTTTTATACATGAATGTAGCGCCAGTGTTAGCGTTATAGCATGCTATGCATTTTATAATGATTTTTATCTTGTCTTATGAAATTCGTATTATTGTTCGTAACTTTGTGAATTATTATATATATATATATATATATATATATATATATATATATATATATATATATATATATATATATATATATATATATATATATATATATATATCTTTTTAGTATTATATTCCATCCTTATAAAAATTTGAGTCTAAAACCTCCAAATATTCTATTCTTAAAAGGATTCAAGTTTGAAACCACCCATTTCTTATTACATCACATTCTTTTACCGGTTGAGCTAAGCCACAAAAAAAAAAAACAATTTTTTATATTTGATTTCAAATTAAAAATATATATACTTGCAACTAATTAAAATTTTATTTATTCTAAAATGATGTAATCTTTATATATTAGTCAAAAGGATAGTGAATTAAATATAATTTATTATATTTTAAGTTACTTTGTAATTTCTTTTACATTTTTTTTTATCTCACTTACGTTCTTTGCATTTTCTTCCAAACTTTTCTAACTAAAAACTTGAGGAAAAAATGTCGAAAAAAAGAGAGTGAAAAGTAAAAATTAAATTTAGAATCAATATATTATTTTTATTAGTGATTTCACTCATTATACTATTCATTAATATAAGTATTAAACACATTGAAATGCATACATCTTAATTGATTTTAATTATATGGGCAGCACCTCCTACTGGGTATTTGAAAATAAATATGGATGCTGCACTTTTTCCCTCTCAAAATACGATTGGATATGGCTTTTGTTACGAGAAATGATAAGAGGCAAAAAATGGCTCTCAATTGTCCTGTCCCTCCTAACTTTATTTGTAATTCTCTTTCTTCGAATTTATAACAAGTTCTAGTTTGGTTTTAAATATATATATATATATATATGTTATATTTTATATATTTAATATAAAATAATCAAAATAGCAGAAAATCATATTCAATTTTTTTTTCTAAATATTTTCAAAGAATCAAATATAATATTTGAAAATATATGGAGGGAAAAGAAATAAAGTAGGAAAAAATAAAAAATAAAAAAACAAAATCTGTTTCAATCTTTCTACATAGTGCTTCAGATAAATAGATTTTTATTTTGAATCTTTTATATAAAAATTAAATAATTAAATATGAGAAAAGCAGTTTATATTTATATATATATTTTTCTTTTCTTTTCCAGACAGCTTAATGAAATTAAAACAATTTGATGGAAGCATACCTGAATGATATCACCTACGTTAATGATAAAAGCATTTGGAATAGGCTTTACTCCAACCCATTCTCCATTTTTTCGCTTCACTTCCAATCCTCCGACACCATCTTGAAAGAGAACAGTTAAAGCTCCGGCGTCCTTGTGCCGACCGACGCCGAGAGCGAGCTCCGGCGACGGGCACGGCGGATAGTGATTCAGTCGAATGAAGCTGGTTTGACCTTCGAAGAATTCGTTCAACCGATCCCCCGCCAAACCTAAACTTAAGGAGACTAGTTCCAAGAACTTGTAGGCTAATTTTTCTACTTCTCCAGCATATTCTTTCCAAATTTTCCTGGAAAATAAGTCATTATATGAACGAACAATATCAATTATAGATTTTTGTTCCAACAGATTTGAGTTTGATAACAGAGATCCGTGAAATTGAATGTATTAATTTCAGTTTTCTCAGTCACCTGAAATCAGGAGGATACTCGGGCCACTGGTTATAATACTTCGTCAATTCCTGATCTTGAGGGTCTGGAGAGGCTGAGATCACCATCGGATCTTCCACCGCAATATCCAGCACTTCTTTCCAATCCCTAACATTTTTGGTATGCTCTGAATCATGATATCCCATAGCATTCGACTCATCCCTCTTCACCTTCCTCTTCTCATCGATACTCTGATCGAAAAACTCTTTCATCGCCGCCTCCAATCTCCGGACCAGATTCAGTGGCACTCCATGGTTGATTACTTGAAAAAAGCCCCACTCCTCGCAGGCCTTTCCAATATCAGCCACAAGGAGATCGACGGCGCCACGGTCCAACGCTGAGAAATCGATGACCGGGATTTCTCCGGGATCGTTGAATGTGAGTTTTGGCCTGTGTTCAAGGGATTGGATGAAGGCTGGATCGATCTCTCCCATGGCTGAGTGTTTGGGCACGAAGAAAATTTTCCTTTTTCTGCTCAACTCGTGAGAAGATAATAAAATATCCTGGACAGTAGGCAGCGAGGCCTGATTTTCAATCAAGAATTTCTATTTTCATTTTTAATTAATGATTAATTGTAGGTTTAAATTAAATTTATTTTGGAAGGTTTGTGTAAGTATTAGGTAATCACAAACGAGCCCTTCAACATATCTAAATTTAGGGGTGTTCATAAATTGTAAAAAATCGTCCAAACCGCACACACTAAATTGAAAATGCAGTTTTCAAAATTCATAAGTT
Source organism: Tetrastigma voinierianum (assembly GCA_016808115.1). NCBI lineage: Eukaryota > Viridiplantae > Streptophyta > Magnoliopsida > Vitales > Vitaceae > Tetrastigma > Tetrastigma voinierianum. Next base: position 651,547 of record JAEQBH010000804.1, read on the forward strand.
TTGATTTGTTTAAAATTTTTGAAAAACCGACACATCGGTTCAATTTACGGTTTAGGGGTAAAAACCGACGGAACCGAATTAACCCAAACTTTTATTTTATATATATATATATATCAGCAATTTGTACATAGATAAGTAATATATTTATTCTATTCTGTCCATGAGATGTTCATACGTTATTATTGACCAGTATATTATATTACATTGATAATCGGCCGAAGTCTTGTTTCATTAAACTTTTAAAAGCGGTTACCCAACCTATAGGTTAAGACTTAAAAGAAGATATATATATATATATATATATATATATATATATATATATATATATATATATATATATCTTAACTTTAAGTCTTGCTCTCTTTATCGTCTTCCGCAGTAATTGAGAAGCTCGCGTGACGGTCAGGTGCGAAAATCGTCTACGGCCATCCACCTTCGTGCGCAAATCTGCTTACGGCTGAAGCCGTCTGCGTTATTCTCTTAGCGCCGATTTGTTATACCGTTTGTAATCTGCGCCTCTCTTATAAGTGAAACTTCTGTATTATTTTTTAAATTATGGTTTTTTTTTCTTTTTTCTTGTGGATTTGTATTTGAACTAGGTAATGAAAAAACTCATCGCCTCTTGTGGGTCCTTAAATTCGATATCCTAATTTATTTTAATTCTTGTCGTAGTCATGTAAACTGTCAAAAAATTACATACAATACGCTACTTTTTCTAATCCAGCGAATTTATCGACTTTTTCAACATCAAATTTATTTGACTTTTTTCCACATCTCGCAAAATTCAAATTAAATGTATATAAGGAAAATAAAATTTTATTTTATTTTTTATATTATCTAAAAAATATTTTTTAAGGAGTTATTCTCGGAAGCTAAATATGGATGTTATCATATAGACCATAAATATTAAATTCCAAGTCTAAAGTATTAAACTTAATAAAAAAATTCTCCTTAAATAAATTTTTAATTCTATTTATAATATTGTACTTTCTATATTTACCATAATATAGCTTTTACAATATCTATTAATTGTGATAACATAAATAAATTAAATTAAAGTGTTTAGCTATAAAAAAGAAATTGAATTAATTTCATAATTGTTACAAATAGAATTTAGTGACAGATCATATACACTAAATTTCAAGAAATTTAATTTCTTTAAGTCTTCTTTTTTCCTTATAATATTTATATTAACTTCAACCCGTATATAACATGTAAACAATGTTTTAGATAATCCTTATCATTTATCCCATGTTTAAACTAGTAGTTTAATATAGAAAGTAAACTAATATTTTTATTAAAGCATATTAAATTGTAGGTGTGACGCCCCGAACCCGGGGTGTCCGTTGACTACCCATCAACCTGCGGAAAATCTATACGTCTCGTATCACGAGACACACACATAAGTAAAATGGCCATTTGGGCCTATATATCATACTCATCCAAATACATTCAACCAATTATATTACATGGTTCAAGAGTTACTACATCACTCTTACTTCAACATATATTAAAATCTACGATTCTAATACATGTTATACCAAAAACTTCAAAGTCACAACCCGGCTTTCTTCAAAATCGACCTCTATAACGAGTCGTCTTCTCAAACGCTCCCTGTACCTGAAATAATATTCCATCGACATGGTGAACTATCGCCTAGTAATGGAATTACCCTAAATGGGTTACTCCCCACCTAAGTGCATATGCAATGATCCAATTTAAACACACACTCAAGTAAATTCGTGATCCTACTTTAATGTTTAAATGCCCGATCCCATGTCTCGAGTCCTCACCGACCCCCTCACACTCGCTAAGTCACGATGAGAAAAACACCATTTTCAAAACAAAACTCTGGTTGCTCTCGAAAACACACTAATGAGTTTCTGGGTGAAAGATGTGACTACCCTCCGGGAGTACGAATGTGTTGAGAACTTCCCGAAATGGGCCACACCTCATCCGAAACGACCGTTGACTGCTCTCAAACCCCATTCTCCTGAAAATCATCCCGTGAAATTTCTTTTCACAACCATTTCGCTTTTTTTTTAAATCTACGCTACGACTCACACCCACTTCGTAAGCATCTCGGCCAAGATTTAAATGCATCAGGCCATTTCAACACACTTATATACCAATATATCAATTATGCAATATCCTTAAATTTGCACTCATACACATGTCATTCAATATTGATCAACCAACACTCAAATTAGCTCACTTGAGCAAATCAATATTTTAACTCCAATAGCCTACAAACACAATTATGTTTTGTATAATTATGTCATTTTGTTAACACATTAAATTCATGCATTAACCTATTATTTCCACACAAATCAAGCCATTCATTTCAACAATTTTATACACACCACACATGGACTTTTTGGTCCAAATCATACCAACCGGGACTGTTTTTAACAGTCCCAATAACAGAGTGCAAAGGTCGCCCACGGGCACTCTAATTAACACACACACATCGGTTCCACTTTGTGGAACTGAATTCCATGGCCATTTCCGGCCTCATATACACCAAAGCACACTTTATTATGTAATTCATCAAACAAGGCGCCCAAACAGTCCGTGGACTGTCCAAACGAGCCCTAAAAATTCTAACATTTCGGTTCTAAGTTTTGGGACCGATCAAACGGCCTCTCACGGCCTCAAATCAACTCAATCATTAACAAAACACTTAAACAAAGCGTAATCTCCAAGTAGGAAAGAGCTCCTACCTCAATGGAGCTTGTGTCAAAACTCCCTCAAATCTAAGTGTCTACATGTAGTCCTCGATGTAGAACCACTTGCTTCGTCCGAAGAAATCCGATGAGCAGTCCGATCGACCACGAAAAGAGAAGTTGCACTCTCGCACTAGAAATTCACCATTTTTTGAAAATGAAGACTTCTCCCACCTTCTGCACGCCTTCTACCAAAGCATCGGGAGAAGGTTTCTCTTTGGTTTCACTTGCCACATGTCACCTTAGCGATCGGGTCGGCAGGATTTCCTCATCCACTCATCCAACAACTTCGACTCTTTCACCCAACTAAGATCACGCCACGGCCAACGTACCCCACCTGAGCCCGGTTGATCGAATCCGACGCTGACATGGCACACTCGCACACTTCAAATGCGCCATGTCCCGGGCCGACTCTCGTCGAAAACGCGGCAAATCTAACCGTCTGACCGATGAAATCTCGACATTGTAACTAGATTTCATGACAATTCCAACTGAAATCCGCTTTTGTCATCCGAGATTTAGAAAATTCTGGATTTTTACCAATTACGATGGTTCCTTTTCTAGAAATTAGATTTTCAAGCCACATTCTCTCCTTGTTAATTTCATTCTAAAAATCTACACGCATACGCATCCAACCACGTGCATATGTAACTCACCCAACTTAAGACTCGTGCTCGTATGACAACTACAAGGCCCCAAGATTTGACAACCCGATGGTCATTAACTCATCCATGTAAAGAATGACATCGACACCTAATATGTCTACCAATTTAAGGTCCACCATGAGCAGAATCAACGAGATCCCCCGACTCACAATCTCGACACATCCGACTAACTTCACCCTGGGGATCCTAGGAAGCACTCTCCATCACCCCCAGCGCCCCAACCCTAAGCCCACTCCTATCGCCCAAGATGCAACAATGAATGAATCTCATGCATCTATTCAACGCCACTCTAGACAATGCAAAGGTAAAACGTACCGCTTATCCCGCCAGTCCAGACGCCTGGTCGTCACTACGAGACCTATACCTCCAAGGACAATCTCACCTCATATGCCCAGGCTGGCAGCAATGGTAACACGTCATTTGCCCGTACCGACCCGAATCTCCTGGCCGCAAACCGGTGTGGGTCAACCCTCGACCACGCCTCCGACTCGCCCATGCGGATCTCGTCTCAAGTACTTCAGCCGGTGCGGCACTCAACCACACTCTGCCTCGACCTATACTAGGTGGAGGAACAACCAGGTTCCTCTCATTCTATCACACCTGGACTGACCGTCTCAAACCCTAGGATCCCCGCCTCCTGGCAATCCTCTCATATGTCCAGTCGGGCAATGCAGGTGACACCATTTGCCTATCCCGATTGACAACTCCTAACTCGCTCGCCCGACAAATTGTGGCTCGGGAACCCTTGCGAACCGGTGGCCTTCGTTTTTTCCTCCCAACTAGAAGAAGGTCGACCTCCCTTCCTCTTAGTACTCAACACCCATATCTTGGGAGCGCCCGATGTCATCTACCTCCTCTCGTGGTCATACCGTCCAACCCCGCAGTCCACTACTCCCCAACCATCGGAGGACGCATGTGTTTCTAAATGGAGGTCGTTCGACCCGCCATGAGTTCACTATCAGACATGCCCTGGCATATGGCGTCGACAATCGCACTCCTACTACTCAAGAAGGCCCGTCGTCGTAACACCGATGGTGCTCGACTGGGGCATCTCTCGTGGACGCCATCTACGCCCTTCGCCCCTCGGACAAATTAATCTACACATGTCAAATTCCATAGTTAAATTAACTAAAATACCTCTAAGGCATAAACACGTACTCTTAAACTATTCATACACAGAAAACATTTCATACACAATGTCCATGCATTTACGGTAATGTAAGACAATTAATTTCGCTTTATTATATCATAATCAACATCAAACATTTTATTTTTGAAAATTTCATTTTAAAATATTTTTATTTGATTTGATTTGATTTTTATTTTTTTATTTTTTTATTTTTTTTCGAAAAATTTCGCGAACAAAGGTTCTCAGTGAACAATGGTCCAAACAAAGGATCGAAACGCTGCACTCCAGTCCGTGGTCAGGGTCGGGCGTACAACGGCACACAGTCGACCGGCTGCGCGCGATGCGCGCCTGGTGGCGGGCCAGTCAAGGCACGCCGCCCCCGCCGCCGGGCTGGGCGTCGTGGCTTCAGCACAGCCGTGTCGCAAACGGGCCAGCTACGTCGCGCAGCCCAAAGTGGCCGTGTCGCAGTTCCTGCCGCTACGCTTGCATGGCATGTCGCGGCCCCGTGTCGCGACACAACGCCTCATGATCAGCTCCCTTCCCACACGATAACATTACTCAGATCACGACCTAGCCCCGCCTAGCTTCCTCGTTTCCTTGTCACGATACACCAATTGTATCGTGACACGCCTGGTACCAAAGTCCACTTGTCACGATACACCCTCAGATTGCGTGACACACTCCCGCACCGCCTAACTCACTTTTCTCGTCACGATACAATGATTATCGCGGACACACTTCCCAAATATCTGTCGCCTGTACCACGATACAAAATTTGTATCATGACACGGCTCTTCCCCCTGGCCAGGCCAGCCTTCCAGCCTTTGTGTCACAATACAATACATTGTATCGTGACTCACATGGGCAGTAGCCCATTTCCAGTTTCTGCTACGCCCCTTTTTTTTTTCTTTTTTTTTCACACATATCCTTTTTTTTATTTTCATTTCTTCTACTGGAAAACACCCTCTAAAAATATCCATTTTTCATTCTCCAAAGACACCCAATAAATTATAAAAATTTATTTTATTTGATTTTCTTCAATTTTACACACTGTAAAAACCTTGGAAAATTTCTTCACCTCATTTTTTTTTTTCTTCCTCATTCCCACCACTAGGAAACCACCCAAAAATATACATATATATATATATATATATACATATTTTTCATTTTCCAATAAAGCAAATAAATTTATTAAAATTTATTTTATCTATTTTCTTTTTCCAATTTTACACACTGTAAAACTCTAAAAATTTTCCAACACATCTATGTGCTAATCACTAAGCACACAATCACTCAACACATAACACCTGTGTTATGCACACCATTCACGCGATACATACAATAACACCATCAAACAATCACTGATCACACAACATACATGACAATCAATGTACTATACACCTCAATCAATGAGTAACATAACAATGTTAATGTTTCAAACTGTCCAGACTGTTCAGTAAATCCACATAATTGTCTAGGTAATCACGCCTAACCCTACATTCAGGCTATATACCAAGCTGCCGATGTTCTTATATAATGACTATGGCCTAAGCCCGAGTCCCTCGACACTAGGTATTATTGCCACCTAAGATCGTCTGGCTGTAGCGCTGTCAAGTGGTGTCGGGTTGACTGCAGTCGACCGCGGAAAATCTGTGCGTCTCGTATCACGAGACACATACCTAAGTAAAAATGGCCACTTTGGCCCATATACCAATACTCATCAAAAATATACCCAACTATATTCCAATAGTTCAAGAGTTATACATTACTCTTAAAACAAATACATATTAAAATTTACAATTCTAATACATATTATCCCAAAAACACCAAAGCCACAACCCGGCTTTCTTCAAACTCGGTCTCTAAGATGAGCCGTCTTCTAGAACGCTCCATGTACCTGAAAAAAATATTCACTCGACAAGGTGAGCTATCGCCCAGTAGTAGAATTACCCTATATGGGTTACTCCCCACCTAAGTGTATATGCAATGCTCCAATGTAAACACACTCAAATGAGGTCGTGATCTTTACTTGAATGTCTGCATGCCCGATCCATGTCTGGGAGTCCTCACAAATACCTGCACTTGCCTAAGCCGTAGTGAGAAAACACCATTTTCAAAAACAGCTTGTTGTTCTCAGTACCTCTTAGAGAATCTCTGGTAAAAATATGGGACTACCCTCAGGCGAATGTGTTGGAGAACTTCAGCAGTCATGGTCCTCTCATCAGGAAATGATCATTGGGACCGTCTCTCATTACATTCTCCGGAAAATCATCCTATGAAATTCCTTTCGCAACCATGTTCGTTTTTCAGAAAATTCATGTCATGCACTCACACCTAATTTCTAGGTTACCCCGGTGCATATGAAATGCATTGTGCCATTTCAACACAATTTAACTCCTAATATTCTAGGGTGCCCCAGTGCAAATGGAATGCATTATGTCAATTCAGCGCGTTAATACTAATATATTCTGCGCATATGTAACAACATAGTCCAAATCCACATAAAAACAGCCATGCAATTATCACAGTCAAATTACCAAAATTAGCTCACATGAAATTTAATTAATAAGCTCTGGCTTGTTCATTTTGAATCGCAATAAAACACGTTCATGAAAATTTTGTGTCACTATTCACGTGAACGGTGAAGCGAAATTCAGTTCTTATTAGCACGGCTGGCACAAATAGAAATTTTATAACTAGGGTTCAAATCTTTTGAGGCGAGTTCGAAGCTAAAATAAACCTGAGGAACGTTCCTAACCATTTACATGATTCTTAAACAAATATTAACACAGTAGGAAAGGGGCCTACCTCCACGGAGTTTGTATAAAAACTCCCGAAACCGATACTTACGTGTAGTCCTCGATACGTAGAACCACTTGCTGCTTCTTGGCAGAAGAATCCGACCGGCCGTCGGCCGAATCCTAGAGAGTTGCCACGCTCTCTCATAGAAATCCTGCATTTTTAAGGCGCTCTCCACATACGTCTCTACCAGAGAATGGAGAAGAAGCTCTCTTTTAATATCTTTACTTACATGTGTGTATGAGTTGGTTGAAGGATTTCATATCCAACTCATCCGACCGCTGACTTTTAACGATGGCATCATGCCGTAACTGTCCAACATATGGCCACCTTCGAGCTCAGATTTGACTGAATCTGATGCTTGACACATGGCACACCGTGTACTACTCAAAATGCGTCAAGTGTCCCACGAGCCTCGTTCCATCGAAAAGCGTGTAAGTGTATCTAGATTCGATGAGTCGACATGGTAGCTAGATTTCGCGAGACGATTCCAATGATTAAATTTGTTTCTCCATCCGAGATCTAGAAAAATTTCGGATTTTTATCGAAATTACGATTTTACCCTTTTTCGATAAATTAGATTTTCTCGGGATTTCACAGTAGGTATTGAAAATTCTAGAAGATAATAAAAAGTAGACACTTAGCCACACACTAAGAGAGTATTATATACTTTATTGATATCAAACCATGGGTTTGATACTTTTAGATGTTAAAATAGTTAAATAAAAAAATGGAATTTTATTATGAAGATGCATATAAAAATATGTAAAAATAAAAATGTTTTTGTTACTCATATCAATCCTCCATGGTCACTTATATCTATTTTCATTATTTTAAATCATTAGTTTATTTATAAAAAACAAGTTTATATTTCAATTTCAATTTCCTAATATAAATTATATCTTATTAATTGTTGTAGATGAATGAAGATGTGTCATTAAATGTTAAAGGTTACATCGAAGAGGGAATAGTATCAAAATATGAAAGAAAAAAAGGCAAAGTGGATAAATTGGAAAACAATAGCATTGAAATGACAAAGAAATATGAAGGTAAAAAACCATCAACTCCACAAAAACTTACAATAACGAAAGGAAGTGAGGGGGTAAGAAAAATTTATGCAATATGGGATTATTTCACTAGAAATAACTGTGAGAAAAATCCACGTGCATCATGAAATTATTGTGGCCAATCTTATGCTAGTGATTCTAGAAAGAGTGGGACTAGTAATTTATAAGATCTTGCAATCAAAATGTAGAAAATCCCTTTATAAAAATTATTGATGAAACAAAGACCATTAGTTTTGATACTAAGAAAGAGGTGGGGATGGTGATGGTGCTAAAGATTGGGAATTTAAAAGGTTGTTAAGTATGATCCGAGATCAATTAGATAAGTCTTGATATCAATGATTATTAAGTGATGGTGCCTTTTAAGTCGTTGAGAGGAGGATTTAAGGATTATTCTCACTTATTAGAACCTAGATTTGTAATTCCTTCTCGCATCACTGTTTGGAGAGATTGCATGAAACTTTTCATGAAGAATAAAAACCATTTGAAAAATGAGCGTTTGTGCTTAACAACTTATTCTTGGTCATCTGTTCAAAATTATAATTATATGTGTTTAACTGCTCATTGGATTGATCAAGATTGAAAGTTACATAAACGAATTTTGAACTTTTGTCAAGTTCCTAATCGTAAAGAAAGCACAATTGGAAGGGTAATTGAGAGTTGATTGTTGGATTGGGGCATTAAGCATGTTCTCACAATTACTGTTGATAATGCTAGTTCTAATGGTTGGCTATTGCACTTATTTGAAGGAATCGAATTTTCTTGGAGATGTAAGGTCTTAGACAATGAATTCTTGCATGTTCGTTGTTCACACCTGCACAAATCTTGTTAATTCAAGATAGTTTGAAGAAACATAAGCAGGTTTGTTATCAAGATCCGAAATGCAGTTCGATATGTTAGATCATCTCCATCTAGACTTGATGCTTTTAAAAAGTGTGTTGAAGATGTGAAAATATCAAATAAAAGTCTCTTGTGTCTTGATGTGGAGACTAGGTGGAATTCCACCTATTTGATATGGATCTGATAGAAAAATTTGAAGCAGCCTTTGTTAGGTTACAATATAATGATGCTAAATATAAGAAACATTTTGAGAAAGAGAAAATTAAAGGCCCTCCAGAAAAAGAAAATTGGAATAGAGTAAGGGTGTTTGTTAAATTCTTAAAGATGTTTTATGATGTTACTTTGAAGTTTTCAAGATCGTTTCATGTTACTTCAAATTTTTTTTTAAAGAACCGGTGACTATGCAAAGAACATTGCAAAAAAATTCTAATGGGGGGATAAAATGATAGTTGTCTATGCATGTAGAATGAAGGAAAATTTTGCTAAATATTGAGAAAATTTTAGCAATGTCAATTATTTATTGCATATTGCTATTGTTTTGAATCCCCGATATAAGATGAAATATGTGAAATTTTGTTTTAAGCAAGCATATGAAGCAAGTGAAGTTGTCACAAAAATTGCTTTGGTTGAATCAACTTTTAATCGATTATATGAATGATATTATGATTTTTATTCAAGTGAACTTGAGAATGAAATGAATACTCCTACTAGATTAGGAGGAATTGATGATAATGATAGTGATATTGATGATGCATCTAAATAGAAATTGGAAGAGGAAGCATCTTTGGAGACAAAATCTGAAATTGGAAAGTTCTTGTTAAACAATCTTGAAAAGTTGGGATTTTCTAATATTTTGAATTTGTGGAAGTTGAATGCTTCTAATTATCCGATTATCTCCAAGATGGCAAGAGATATATTGGCAATTCTTATTTCAACATTAAACTACGGAATCAGCACCCCAGATCTGAGTGGGGCGTATACTTGATGCATTTAGGAGTTCATTTATCTCTTAAAGCAGTGGAATAACTTGTTTGTTCACAAAATTGGTTGAAGAAATATCACACAATCAATTTGCAAGAAATTTTAGAGGATGTTGAAAAGTATGAAAACATTACACAAGGTATTATACATCAATCTTTTGATTTGGTAATTTATATTTTTGTGACATATAAAATGACAACTCTTCTTTTTTCTATGTTTTGCTAGAAATTGAAGAATCAAGAAATTGAAGAATCAAGTAAAATTGTGAATGAAGATCCAATGGAAGATGATATGTGAAGCTTTGAAATGTGAAGCTTTTTTCTATGTTTGTTGGGTTATGTAAAATTTAGATTTTATTGGATAATTTGTATCAATGTTTAAGATAATTTATAGTAATTAATTTTATTATGTATTTTAAACTATTTTTCTTATCATGTTTGTTGAATATTTTATAGTAGAATTTTCATTTCAAGTTTATAAAAAAAAAAAAATTCACTATTTTATTTATTTTTTCTTTTACATATATAAATTGAGTTTAAACCACGATTCAAACCGCAAATCGAACCGAATCGTAACATTAGATTTTGTTGGTTTGAATACTTTGAACGGTTTTGATCAAATTGCAATTTTTTCAAACCGATGTTATAGATTTTGATTGAATATAATGCTCAAACCGATGCTCGAACACTCCTATTAAATTTCATTCTGTTTTTAAAAATAGACCCCCCCACCTTATACTAAATTATCAATTATGACCCATTTTTTGGATTAACCGGGTCGGCTTGATTCCGGACCCGTCTCTTTTAATCCTTCAGAATTTCTCCGGGAGCTGAAACAGTAAGATCCGGCCAAGTAAAGCCGCTGCCCTCCACCAACTCGACTTCTTCACCAATCCCGAACTGCCACGTACCAACACCACCAACTACCTGAAGATCCGTTCCGAAATCGAATTCCAGAGCCCGGAATTCGGATCCCCGCGAGTTCAGAGACCCGGTGAAACTCCCAGACGCGCCGAGATCAACATTGAGAGGTACGCGCCGCGGGGAATAAGACGCCAGGGGCGGCGGCTGCGGAGAGGAGCGGGAGCGGGAGCGCTTGGCGGCTTTGACGCGGGAGGGAATGTCGCGGAGGGAGCCGCCCTGGGTCCAGTAACGGCGGCAGGATTTGCAGAAGTGGCGGGGCTGGGAGAGGTTATAGTTGTTGTAGTAGCAGAACTTGGTGTCGGTGGAATTGCAGCGCGGGCATTGGAGGTTGTAGTGGTTTTCGGGAGGAGGTGGAGGCCCCCTCGGCCGTGGGAGGTTGCCGGACTCTGACTGCATATGGTGAAATGGGGTTGGAAGTTGGATGATTGTGGAAGAAAATTTAAGAAATGAAAGGCCTTTTTATATAGGAAAGGAAAGAGTTTAAAGTCAAAATATTTTTTTATATAAACTTCTTTTTTAAATATTCATAAAACTAGTATTTTTATTTTTTAAAATCACATTTATTAACTATGATTTTAAGGTTAATTTTTAAAACCATATTTGATGAATACAGTTTTAAAAAGCAAAAAAAAAAAATTAATTTTATAAATATTTAAAAAAAAAAGTCTATATGTATCAATTTTTTAAAATAATTGAATTATTTTAATATTAAACTCAAAGAAACAGCTGAGTGCAACACAACACGCTTGATGAGTTGAGGTCACATGTACATTTACATGTTTCATGTGATATATGAAAGAAGTAGCACTCCGTAAACCAGAGTTAGGTTTTACCGATTTTGATACAAAGAGCTCAATTGTCGAGATTAAATTATACTAGCTTTGTCCCAAAGCATATATTTTTTTTAAATTTCAAATTATTACATGTTTCAAAATAATGTTAAAACTAATATATTTTTACCTTTGAAATAAAACCTTAAAAAGATTTTAAATAGTTAAAATCATAATTAATGATTATGATTTTAAGCTTAAAATTAAAACCATAATTTATTATTATGGTTTAAAAAAAATTTAAATAATTAAAACCATAATCATCAATTATAAGTTTAAAATCATAGTAACAAACTATAATTTAACTATTTTTAAAGTTTTAAAACTCACGGATGAAGAAGCATGATTGGTGGTGGAGTAGTAGATAGGTCGGTGAGGGTGAGGGTGAGGGTGAGGGTGACGTAGGGAACAATTAGTGGGAGTGTGAAAGAAGCAATGCATGCATCGGTATCAGACTATCAGAGTATTTTTACCAGTCTTGTCTTCAGCTGCCGTATTTATTTATCAGGAGCACGATTCTCTGCTGAAGTCTCTACTCTCTCTATTTCAGTATTTCTAGAGTCCAGTCCTACCACCACAGATCAGCCATGGGTTTCACATTTCACTCCTATTAGGCTATTACTATAAGAAGGTCTTGTCTTGTATGTTGACGTGTTTTTCAACTTCTGCCATTGTTTTTTGTCGGTGGGATTGGAATTACAACAATTACAAACCCCCATTTCTCCGCTGACACCTTCCTTTCTTTTCCACAAAACGTGATCCACCCTCTCTCTCTCTCTCTCCCCTCTCCCCACCCCATATTCCTAGTCATTTACTACTGAGCAAGTACCATCAGCTCAAAATTGACCACTCTTAAACATTATCTTGTACCACTTTAAACTACTTAGTGTAAACTTTTAACAATTAGAATTAGACTTTTTTCATGCACTCGCATGGAGACTTTTCCCAAGCAATACCCACCTTTGTTTAAATATTCAAACCCTTTGTTGTGAAGTACAGGTGACAGGTGATTTCAGACCTCATCATATAATTACTCCTTTATATAAACTTCAGAAGTATGAATAAACTCAACTTAAATCTATCTTCAGATTATGCTATTAGTAAATAAAATCATTCTAAAACATATTATATATATATATATATGATAGGGCGTGGCTAGAGTCCTGATCAACTAAAAGATACTACTGTAAGAAAGCAATCATTGTTTCAAATCAAGTCTAAATACAGCAAATGAACGGCTTCTATTTTCTGGACGAAAGCATTTCGTGGGCCTAAGCGTGTAAAGTTTAAAAATCAGACACAAGGTCGGCCCCAACATGAAAATGCAACTATTTACAACTACAAACTAATGAGATGAATAAGGTAAAATATATAGAGGGGGCTGGCGGAGAATTTCACTAGTTTTCAAGCACAAGGCATTGTAGTTGAGACAACCAAGAAAGACAAGTATTGGAGCCCGTCCTGGATTTTGTTCACCGCAGTTGTCTGATCAGCACGCAGATTTTCTGAGAAGATATTGCCTTTGTCCTGGATGGATGTCTGTGGAAGAACCCCATGGGAATCTGCAGTGGCTCCTTTCATTGCCGCTAGATAAGTTTCAGTTACATCGGATATACCTACATCACAGATTGTATTTTAACTTTTAACCATCAGATAAATGTCTATGTTGTAATATGCCTGTAAGTTGCATTATAACAAGAAAAATCTTCCTTAAAAGATATTAAGCCACCATTGACATCGAATTTTGCTTGTGACAACTTTCACTACTTCATTTAAATTGAAATCATAAATTGGATTTGATCTTTATGCATCATTTTGGATCCATATGATGCATCATTCAATGGTGAAAACAATAGATGTTTTCTGGGTTCCTCAACCTAAATCTATGACATTATTTTGGTGGCCCATTAAATAAAGAAAACAAAAGGAAAAGGAAACAACTAACTAAATAGGCACTGAGCAAAAGACTTTCAAATGGTCATGTAACTGTAGTTCTTTATATGCACCTTTATGTGCAAATGGAATCACTGAGAAGAATTGTTTATAGTCCCAGTAAAATTCCACAATCCCATAAAAATCATCCATTTAATAGAAGCAAAATCAATTTGATTACATCCAAATAAATGAAATAATAGAAATTAGGATCATACCGGTAATGAAACTGTTGGAAACCGCTTCAACATTTGTTGTCATTGATTGTGCCTTTGTTCTGATTATCTTAGCTTTTTCAACAGAGTCCTCAGGCCAGTCAATATTCATCATATCCTCATCATCCTCAACTTTGTTGGCATGAGATATGATGGATTTTCCAAGCAACAGAAGTTGAGAAACAGCGAAACAGCACATTTCTGAGAGTCTCTGTATCAAAATGTATATAAGAGATGTAATGTAAGCCCAATGTTAATGGAAAAATCATTTTATTAAAAAATCCTTGATGAACATTCAGAGATATTTCCTTACATGAACCCCCTCTGAGTGAAGAGAATCTAGCCTGCCAGCAGTCCTTTGAATAATATCATTTGCAGACAGTCCTGCTAAGGCACTCGTGAACCTGAAAAAATAATAGGCAAGTATAAAGTGAAGATGAGTCAAAATGATACCTGATATCAAGTCCAGGCTTTGGATGAATTCTTTAGGCTGGACAGATAAACATGAATAAAGATGCCATCAATCTTGTAAGCAAGAGCCAAGAAGGTGTTGTTTTTTCTAGAATTAAAGCTCCAGGAAGAGCTATGGGGCCCACACCAGTCAAGTCTACAAACTAATTTCAATTCGCAATTGTCTTCATCATTTCAAGCAAAACAGCATCCAACAATGGGAGATTGACAGTTTTAAGAAGATAACCAAAAAAACACCGAAAATTAATTTTCCCCAACCGGATATTCATCCCCACAAGCCTGATCCATTCATGCTAATGTCCAAACCATACTCGTGAAAGAACTAAACTGGCACTATTATTTTGTTTAAGTTGGTACAGTGAGAAATTCAGTGATAACCTTTTTTCCTTGATACTTACATTGGTCTTTTGGACTCTGTTGGGAATCAAAAACTTCCCACATCCCCAACCCCAAAATGATGCAGATCACATTAAATAGACAATAAATCATTTTTTTTTATAAGCGACAATATATCATATTGTCAATGTTAAAGACAACTTTAATGTCAAAAACAGAGTTTTCAAAGGTGTTGAAGCATAAGTCTCATGCCAAGCTCATGGTAATGTGTCATGATATGCCTTCTGCAAGAACATGAAAAACTAACCTCTAGACATAAGTGTGATTTCTTTTCTTTTCTGTTTTTTTTTTTTTTTAATAAATAACATAAAGTGTGATTTCCTGGGCTAGCTAACTTTTCAGAGGTTCATAAAACTCATCCTTTTTTCAGGAAAATCTTAAGATTGTAAACATGGATTAACATCCACTAACTAATTCAATGTATGAACTCCAACTGTGCTCTAGTTCCACCATCTCAGATTAAAAACAGCAATCTTCAATAGTGGTTCAATTATCCCCTTACCTAATAAAATTAGTTATATAATCTACCTCTTCATCTTCCTCCTCATCATTCTTACTTTTCATCCAAGAAATTTAGATCAAACTTTGCTGTCAAGAGCAATTATCGCCATTCTGCATTTGTTCATTCAAATCAACTTCATTTAGCTTTACCATTTTGAAAATGACAGAACTCTAACCCACCCTACTCCTAAACCTATGAAGTTTCGAATTTACTTCTAACTAAATAACTCTCCCCAAAATATCACCTTATGAACCCATTCACATCACTAGATCAAGAAGTTATATTTTGACCATATAAATCCACCACAGGGAGAGATAAGATGTCTCTCAGCTATAGAGATCTATATATATTAGTTTGAGGAAGTACCAATGGAAGTAAGGATTTTAGAAGCCATAGAAGTAATACAAACAACAGAGACAAGCACATATTGAGCAATAAAATTTTAGTGGATGAAAGAATTGTAAACTGAAGAAAAACAGAAAATTCTAAAAACTAAATAATTAAATTACCCAGCAGCCATATCTGCAGCCTTGCTGACGCTTGAATCATGTAAAATTTTCATCTCATCACCATGTCCTTCCCCCCCAGCTTCTACTTTCTTTCCTTTGTCTGACTCTGCACCACTTCCATCAATTTCAGTACTTAAACTGAGAATTTGCTGGACGTGTTTAAGCTTTCCATCATAAATAGGCTTTTGCTCAGATGATAATTTTCCTTTTCTTCGGTTAAATAATAATGCATAATGATTAGACAATGCCTCCAATTCCTGGGAACCATCATAGTTCAGTTCTTTCAGTATAACTATCATTCAATTACTTACACACTAAAAGAAGTGAAGCTCCAAACATAAAGAAGTAACCTCCAATTGCTCTGGTCCCCCATATATGTAGAAACATCGATCGAATGTCACTTCCTCAAATAAATGATCCTCTCCATCTTTTTCTTCTACTTCATTAGAACTCTTCTCAATTGCAATACCAGTTTCTGTGATCAGTAAGTCCATGGTCTCCTTACTAACGAGCTCCAGCACTTGCATTCCCTTTGCAGTAAAAGCTTTTCCCGTCTGTAAGAAAAACAAGAATTCAGAAAGTGTCTCAAAATTAACAAACAAAAAGATGAGTGCCAGAAAAACCTCTATTAAGGATGGTGCAACAGAACCAGCTGCAGGAAGACCACCTTGATGGATAGATTCAGCAAGGTTCACAGCAGAATTCTCAAGCCTGGAGAACATAAAGAACCAAACTCATTGATTATCATATAAAATATCATAGCTTTTGCACATCAAGAAAAGTGAATCTAACCCAGTAAAATACATGAACCTATATAATTACTAAAGGTAAAATTTCACCATTAACAAATAAAATACAGAACACAGTTGTATTAGATTGCCTTTAAAACTTGGTACATACTTCTGAACAAAATTGGAACCCCCTTTCCATGCACTTCCTAGTGCTTGCCATGCTCCTGAAGCCAAATTCTCTACAGAACTATCAAGAACCTTCAGACCCTGCAGATCTTGAAAAATTAATTAAGTTGCGGATCCATAGACATACAAGAAATTTGAATCCAAATTTCTCCAGTTTATGACTTGCCTGGCCAAGGAATGAATCTTCACTAGCTTTCTCCAGTTTATCCAAAGCAGACTTTCTCCGCTTGTCAATTTCGTCATCATTTTTATCTTCAGCTGCAGATTCATCAACTTCCTCTTTGTCCTTAGAAGATTCTGAGTCTTCAACTATGTTTTCCACATCTGTGATGCTCTTGGCTGCAGTCTTAGCAACCTCAACAGCCTGTATCCACAGAGGTGCCACTCAGCAAAACCACACAAATCTAGCCAGGAAATTATTCAACTATTCATTAAAGTTTAAAGCTTAGCAACCCTGGTATCAATAAATGAATAAAAACTGGAAGGTTGAGAATGGGTGAATAAAGCAGAAAATTCCTCATATCTCCATCTGAAGTCATTTATTAACAGCGCTCAAGGCAATTATTCAAAGCTTATATAGTTTTAGAATAGCAAATTCACCTAAACTGTTATTCCGACACATGTAACCATACATCTAAACATGGAATTCCTGGCTTGCACACATTGAAGCAGGTTCTAAATTCAGGAATTATTCAAAAAAGAAAAATTCCCAAGTGAAGCATCAAATCAGAGAAGCAATCATACAATTAGATAGGATATGAGAACTTAAATGCATGCGAATAACTATCAGAATCCTGTCACCATGTTCGCTGGTGAGGAAAATCTCAAACGTTCTACCCTTGAAAACTAAACCCAAAGTTCCAAAAATCGCATGTTGTCAATTCCACGGGAACCTTGGACAAAAATTCATCCAGAAAGAAAAATAAAGCAGTTACTGAACATCGGTGAAGAAGGCGAATGTCAGCAAGTTGTTAAGATAAAACATGACTGCATACCAATAACAGGGGAAGCTGCTTTTAAATAACAGTAGCGACCAAATCAATTCAACAACAGCCCTTAAATTCCATAAATAACAGTGTGAATGTCACTTTTAGTGTGATGCAGACACATAACACAATAATTCAAACCGACATTTTCATTTTCACGGCACAAATTAAATGTTTCCAATACTTGTTTCGCGGTATCCAATGAGTAATTATAAAACAAAGGACCAGATTTTCAGTCTGTGCATCCATATTAGTCTCCAAATACACCCATTTTCAGGTCCACGGGGAACACCAAATGTAGCTTTTCAACCAAGAAACTCAAATGTTCGGAAGCAACTTTAGCAAATCTTCAAATCACCAACCCCATATTCATCTATCCAAAATCCTATACAAGCTAGATCTAAAAACTCAATCACCAACACCAACCTCTACAAAACCCTAATTTCATCAAAATAAATCATATTCAAGTGAAAGAGAAGAAAAGTATGCGCACATTGCGAGAGATCTCTTCGGCAGCCACAGCGGCGGCCTTTTGGAGATCGGAAAGATATGAGAGAGGAGAGAAGCCCCAGCCACCCCAACCGCCGCCGCTTTGTTGTTGCTGCTGCGGTGGTGGCTCTTCCACCTCTTTCTTCTCCTCCGGCGACTCTGTTGATGGTTCCATTACAGCAAAACTTAAGTCAGCGAGGTTGAAGATTTAGGGTTTTTGAGCAACTGCGATTGTGTTTCTGGAAGAGATGACCAAGGATTGTAGTTTTCGGGTTTCAGCAGAAACGAGGGAGAGCTGGCAATCAGATTCAACTGACGTCTGTGGATTTGAAGAAAACATAGCCGAAACGTCGTCGTTTTAGTGAACGGAGTATATCCAAAGTTACATTACTTTTCAAAAAAATTTACTACATCATAACTAGCTAGAAAAAAAAATACTTTCATATCTTCAAAACTTTCCAAAACATCAAGAAAATAAAGTGTTTTTTTATAATTTGGGACATAAAAATTCCAAAAAATTAAATTTAAACATTAAAAATATTGAGATAAAAACTAATTGTAGGCAATTGCATGAATGATTTCTTTCACTTCTTTATCCACGTTATTAGAAATTAACATAAACTTTCAGAGTTTTCTAAAATTAATCAAATATGCTTAAGTATATCAATTTTAAAATTCTGTATTATTTTGTACCATTGGATTCTTTTTTTGAAGTGGTTTTAAAGACTTTTTGTAATTTGAATACAAGTTACTAATAGGGTTTAAAAAATAGGCGCATGTCGCTCATGACGAGGAAAAGGTAAGCCAGTGCTGAAGCGATCAGGCCCACAGCGTGATGTGGCGGAGTTGTTCGCCCCCGAGGACGATAGCATGGAATGATATGAAAAATTTCGTGTCGCGTAAATGTTAATCTGCGTGATGGGAAGTAGGATGAATTCCCGATATGAGTTTATCCCTACTCGTGGCGAATCTCACGATGAGAGTAGGATAATTACCGATAGCTAACCATATTTATCCCTTGATAATCCGATAGCGATAAGGCGGAAAATACTTTATCCAATAGGAGAATCATACCACCATCGATTAGGAAAAACATATGCTGTAAATATCGAGGTCGCCCCGGTCGGTGAAGATCATTGACAGTGTGCCACAGCGATTAATCTTGCCGGTAGGGAGGCGGGCAGGCATCGGGTAGTGCGGGGCGAAGCCTACTTGGTCCTCTTTCTTTGCGTTTTGCGGAGGGTCCCGGCGTCAAGCCCGGCCAGACCTGGCCAGTAACAATTGAGATTCCGGCGAAACTCATTCATCCATTACGAGTTTCGATTGAAAAATGCACTCATCGGTTAAGCGTCAGCTGGAGCGACAATTCCTTTACAAATAAGGCGATCTACCGATGGCGATGGTATGTTCGGAACCTGGTAAGATGCGATCAGCGAGAATGCAAAGACCCGACACGGTGGGGTAGATCGCGCGAGCCTCCGGGCGCATTAAACAGCAAGACAATAAATGAGGTGGGCGCTCTATCTGCACTGACCAATGCTTGACTAAATTAGAGCAACTCACGAGCGAATGGGCGCCTGAAGCGCGACAAACCCAGGAAGACCATAACACCATCCCTCAGGAGGAGCAGCCACACCTCGGCCCTCCCCGAGAAACATAAGCAGAATCCAGCCGTGCCAGGGGGCATGGACCCCACCTAGCCTAGAGAGGCCTTGTGAGGCAATGCTCGAGGGGCCAGCGGAAGCAGATGAGCAGGCCCACTTCTCGGCCAAAGAATAGGGAGGCGATCATGGGAACGGATTGAGGTATCCGAGGCGGGGGCTGACACGTGAAGGAAATTAAAGTAAAAGGCTGAGGCGCGGACTCATGGACACCTGAGTGGCCAAACTAAAGTCGTTCCACGGTAGAAAGTTGCTCCTTCCCCCTTCAATGAGAAATTTGAGAATGCATGATGAAGCATTAGATGATCTTGAAAGGATCTATTGCTGCGATCATCTTAGCACTATAAGAATCAAATGGAGCTAGGGTGTAAGGACCTTACTTGTCTGAGCTTGGCTTTCAGCTAAAAGGCCGGCGTTAGAAACGGTTTAAGCAGGCTCCCACCATCTCAAATCAAATCTCCTCATTCGAGGCGCTCTCCATCGCGTTCGTCTCCTTCATTGGAGGTAGAACATCTGAAGTCGAGTTATCACTGTGACCATAAAGCGAGGCCCGTAGGAAGCTGAGGTCTTATGTCCAGAGGTTGATGCAGTCTTTGAAAGTGAACATACGAAGCGAAGTTTACTTTATACGCATTCATCGTTGGATTAAGAGTGTAGTCAAAAGATTTTTTTCCATCTCCAAGAATCACGAACAAACATGTCAGTGAGAGTGCTCGCTAAGCGGAAAAGTACATAAAGCGCAGAAGAAGCCCATATCGAAAAGAAAGCTCTTCGACCGAAGAGCGGGACAGATAAGCAAACGAGGGACGAAGCCACACAGAGACAAATGGCAAGGGGAAAGATCCTAGAAGAAAGACGAGAGAGCGGTCCACAGAAGAGGCGAAGGCGTCAAAGACCTTTGGGTACACCGACACGAGCTGCGACAACGGTATTCACCTCGGCGGTTCACCCCCCTGACGGCCGTAGTATCGCAGGTCTTGCGCGAGGTGCAACATGAGCGAGTTTAGAGATGGCGTCCCGGATGAGGTCGGACCCACGAAGACCGCGGTATTGTAGTTCCGCAGGGACCATGGGCACGAGCGGATGATTACGCCTGGCTTCGGGAAGGAAACAGAGATATTTGATTCGCGGGTATCTGCAAAGCCGTAGCTCTAAGGGTTGAGAGTCGACCTTGGCCGCCACCGCAGCAGCGGGCGACAGCTTCGGCGTCAAACGGCCCGCGGGAAATCCACGTGATCTCGGGAGGATTTGTAAGAGGTGGGGAATCCAGCTCTACTGGAAGGCTCACTTGCGTAGCATCAGGTCAGGAGAGGTAATGGAAATACAAGCGGTGTCTAAAGCGCTGACTCGGCTGCAATATAACATTCTCGGACTTCGGACTTGGAGGGATGTCAACCGCAGCCCGCGGCGATCCTTTGGTGATAAGGGGCGTGGTGGCTAACCGAAACTGTCCACGATTCCTTGTGATGTTGTGAAGAGGTTCAAGCCAGGCATCATCTTCAAGTCACCGACTTTTAAATGAGAATGGGGCATCGGAAGGGAGAAGCTGGAACCAGTCAGCACTCACTTGCAAGGATTCTCGGGAGAGAAAGTGCTACCCTTGAGGTCAATATAGTTAATGCTCACTTTGGGAGAAGCCCCATGCCAGGCGACAACAGCAGTGAAGTTTCTCATAGTAGATGCCCCATACACTATAACATGTTACAGGCGGACCCTCTCAACGCCATAAAGATATCCTTAAGCTTACCACACTTGATGATCAAGTTTCCCTGTAGGTGGAGTAGAATGGTTTGAGGGACCGGCGCATGGCGGGGAATGCTACCATCCATGAAGCAAAAGCGGTCGACAGCGTATGTTTGGACGGCTGATAGCGGCGAGGTAAACACCCGACTTGAGCCCTCAGAAAGGGGCGGGCCTCGCCTGGTGGACGATAACCTTGAACACCTCGCCTACATTGGCTCCAAGCTTGCGAAAGACTTTAGAAGCCACCTTACCCATTTCTTGAAACAGAATAAGGATGTCTTCGCATGGAAACAGGAGGATATGGGAGGGATTGATCCCGCAATAATCACTCACAGACTAAACGTCAATCCATCCTTTAAACTAGTTAAGCAAAAAAGAAGGAGTTTCTCTCAGGAAAGAATGGCGATAAATGAAGAACCGGCCCAAGCTCCTCCGGACGATGAGAGAGACCGAGTGCACTGAATGGTTATTAGCGTCATTTTCAATCAAAAGCGAGCAGGCAGATGGCAGCTACTGCGTCGACTTCCGCTGGCGTCAATGCAGGTATGTGCACAAAAGATGGTTTCCCTGCGCTGCGCGGATCGACCTGCATAGTGAATTTTGGTAGGCCATGAACTCCTCGGTTTTCCGTGGATGGCCTCCATTTCTGACCATGTCGGCATGGATCAGCTGACCGAGAAAAGAGCACCGTGCGTCCATGACAAGGGACCTATTGCTATCAAGTAATGCCCTTTGGGCTAAAAAAGCTGAGGCTACATACGGAGGTTGAGGAATTTAGATAGGATGTTCGAAGCAAATTGGGGGCATCCATGGAAGTATATATAGATGACATGTTAGTGAAATCAAGCCGACCCGAGCTCCACATGGCTTCATCTGTCGGGAAGCATTCCAAATCATGAAGAGCTATGAGTTGAATCCGACTAAATGCACTTTTGGAGTCTCAGTCGAAAAATTCTTAGGTTTTATAGTCAACAACCGAGGAATTGAGGCAAATCCGATTAAGATAAAAGATGTGCTCGACATGCATACCGTCGAACATAAAGAAGTCCAACGTCTAAGCGGAAGAATAATTAAGTTAAGTCGATTTGTGTCAGGCTAGCGATAAATGTCACATTACCTTCGGGCTCTAAAAAGCTTTTCAATGGGATGCGAGCTGCGAAGGCATTCTCGGCCAGCTTACTGAGCTCTCCCGAATTCTGGTAAGCCCCTGCGAAGGGAACCCCTTACTGCGTACTGGCCGGAGTTTGATTTCTCGACCCGGTAGTGTATCGAGAACCAAGTAAGTACAACATCCGGTCTACTATTGCGACCAAGCTGCAGGAGGAGCTGAGAGGAGGTATCGGATGGAGAAGTAATCTGGCATTAGTAACGCCGGCGAAGCTCATCCCTTACTTTCAGAAGCTCATACCATTGAAGTCCCAGGCCAGAATGCCCGATGAAAGCCCGAGTGTTACATAAACCCGAGACCTGGGAAGATTGATGAAGTGGGCCTTAGAGTTGAGCGAGTTTGACATCAAATATAAACCAAAACTGCAATCAAAGGGCAGGTCTTGGCAGATTTCGTCATGGAGTTCACCCAGGCCCAGGCTTGCGGGATGCATGACGACGCCCAGGCCTCCCCGACAGGCGTCGGTAGACGGGTGAGTCGATGCTCGAGGGAGGGTCTTAGGGTTGGTCCCGAGCTCCCCCCCGGAAGGAATAGACATCGAGTATGCACTCATATTTGGGTTCCAAGCCTCCAGCAATAAGGCGAGTATGAGAATTTGTCATCCTGAGGACTCAACCTCGCCCATTGATGGAAGTTGACCCGGTTGGAGGTATCACGTGACTCCCAGGTTGAGTAATGCAAAGCAAATATAGGACACCTACGAGGCTAAAGATGAAAAAATGATCCTATAACTCAAAAGGTCACGGGAATTCTGCGGGGAGATTCGTGCTGGTTGGTCGGACACATACCCGGAATGGAGACTCAGGGCGGGCGCCACTATGCTGTGACCTCACGAGAGATCTCAGTGACTAACGCACAGTGGGCACCTTCTGAGAGCCCTACATAGATCCTCTATGACGAGTAAGCCTATCATGTAAAATGAAATTTGGATGGACCCCATTTAAGGACTATTTAATAATAGAAAGACTGCTACCCAGCGACGAGAGAGCCACAAACTATTTAATAGAAAGACCTGCAATTCAACGACACGAAGAGGCTTGCTTTGTGGTCCAGGTCTACTGGTTTACTATTCATCAAAGCCTTACAAGCAGGCTCTTTCACACCCATCCTCAAGTGCATCGCAGCAAAGATCGCCGACCACGTGTCGAGGGAAGCACATGAAGGTATAAATCACACTGAATCCCTGGCGCCATGGAAAAGCCTAAGATAGAAATCCATCGCCCACGATGCTCGTAGACGGCGTGAACTAGTCGAAATGCAAATTTGTCAGAGCATACAAAATTTCACCTCCGCTCGAGCCTTCTTGACGCCACCACAAACCCCGCCAGGTCACAGCTGGGTCGACATCGGGACCTCCGCCATCGGGAGCAAGCCACGAAATTTATCATCGTGGCAGTGGATTATTTCCCCACTGAATCAGCCAGCCGAACCTTCGCCATTACCTACGTGAACTAAAGATACGCGACTTGCTCGCGTCCCACTCAGCAGTTCGTATCCCGAGAGCTCATCCGAGCAATGGAAGCACCACACCCAGTTCAGGGATTTCACAGCTCGATCAAGAACTAATACTCGTCCCCATTTCATCCACACCCAACGGGAAATAAGTCACCACGAACTCTTAAAGCTAAGACTAAAGACCCGTTGGAAGATCTAAAGGCAACGGTGAAAAATTCACCTGAGGTGTCGCGGGCATTTAACTCACACGCAAGTCAACGACTTAGAAAACCCCATCTCGCTTTGTTAGCCTGCAATCGAGGCGAGTTCTATCAAGATCTTATTTAAAAACTCCTGGCATTGAATTGGCAAGCGTGGAACATAACGAAGAGGCTCTCTGCCTGAACATAGACCTCCTAGATGAAAAGCACGATCTGGTCTAGAAACATATAGAAGACTACCAAAGGAAGACGGCAAGGTAATACGACCAAAAGGTCAAACCCAGGAGTTACAAGAATGGCGACCTAGTCTTAAATAAGCTTCTGCCTGTAAGAAAAATTCCGACACATGGAAAATTAGGGCCCAACTGGGAAGGCCCCTATATAGTATCTCGCGTTGTCAGACCGGGTAGAAAAGTTCTATCTCACTCAACCGAGCACCTAAGCTTTTTATCGCAGAATTCTGGGATTGTAATCGCACAAAGCAACACCGCCGATACGTATGAGTGTTTCATGATTACTTTGTTTAATATCCTCAGAATCAAAAGCGGGCATATCGGTAAAAGAAAACATTAACCAACTGTAACGACGAGAAAGTTACACACATCAGAATACACAAATTCATGGGCCAAAAAAGAAAATTTTTCTTTATTCTAATGAAGGTACAATTGATTACAATCAGCAGTGTCATCCCTTACATCTCGAAATAACAAGATACAGCTTCCTCAAAAAAAAAAAGGAAAAAGAGGAAAGAGAAAAAAAGAGTGCGAACGAGAAGGAGGAGGAAAAGGAGAAGAAAGGAGAGTGGAAAGATAAAGAGAGCAAGAGACTGAGAAAGAGAGAAGAGAGAGTGAAAAAGAGGAAGGAGGAAGGAGAAGGAAAGAAGAGAAAGAAAAAGAAGAAGGAGAAATGAGAAAGTAGTACTAAAAGTACACCGCTCTTCCAAACGCACTCCCAGCACGGTTGGGGAATAACATGACCCCATAAAGGGGAAACTAGGGAAAACACAACCCCACGTGCAAGAGGTCCATCGGACCGAACACCGGGACTGCATAATCCCTAAAGGACCGAGAAGACGACCAAGCCTCGACGCCCACTCATGTGGATTCCAGCCAGGCCCAAAAAAGGGAAGAAGGATCAAAGTATGAGCTCCATAGCGGAGAAGTCGCCATTTATAAGGGAGTGTCAAGTACCTGAAATCGCACTGCTTCCAATCCTCCATAAACCAGCATTAATAACGCCGCATCTTTCCAAGAAGTGTCAAACTACGCACTAGAGCCCAAATTAAGCCAAAGATGTGAGCTTAACAGCCAGAAGGCCTTAGCGTCAGAGCCCAAACCGCTTCAAGATGTAGAGCTTAATCCACTAGAAGGCCTCAGCGCCTGTGAGCCCCACCGGCTTCGCATGCGGTTTAATAAGACAGAAGGCCTCAAATACCCGTAGCCCAATAGCCTGCTTCAAGAGCTCAACTCCGCCCAACTCAGCCTAGTAGCCCAAAAAGCCACTTCAACCAGACGGATAAGCCCACTGGGCTCAAGAGCCTGGGCCAAAAGCTCGATCAAGGCCAACTAAGGCCCAGCCTGCGAGCAAGAGCAAACAGTGGGCTTTAGCCCACTGAGTCTTACGAATTTCGGGCGAAGAGCCTCGACCGCTTAAGAAAGGCCATATAGTCGCTGAGCGATCACCAGCAAGCTACTATGGAGCTTCAAAGATCTCAATTTCGAAGAGCCTGACATTAACTAAGGCTCGTAAATTTCAGAGCAAGATCAACTCGCGCGAGCCCACGGAGTTTCTCAACAATGCTGGCCATAGAGCTTAACACCAGAATGCCTCAGCAATACTTGAGCTCCATACTACTTTGTAGCTCAACAATCAGAAGGCCCCGCCAGAACCCAATAACTTGTTAAGAGCGACCGCCCAACTCAGTCTGTAGCCCAAGAGCTAGTCACCAAAGTGATAAGCCCACTGAGCTCGTGAAATTTCGGGCTTTCAAAAGCTTAACTATTCAACTAAGGCTGGGTAGCCCAGGAGCCAATTCAGCTCAGGCAAGTTAGCCCACGGAGCCTTAGTAGCTCAGCCAAGAGCTCGACAATAATCCAAGGCCCGGTACGCCCCAGAGCAAGATCACTCTCGTGCGCGAGCCCACTCTGAGCTTCAGCCACAGAGCTTATCAGCCTGTGAAGTGCCTCGCCTGGGAGCTCAATAAAATTTCGGGCCACAGAGCTCAACCAAGGAAGGCCTGCGCCCGTGGAGCCCAATAGCTCAGCTTTGAAGAGCCCAATCACGAACTCAGCCCGAGCCCAAGAGCCACCAAATTTCAAAGTGATAAGCCCACGAGCCTCGTAGGGGCCTGGCTTTCAAAAACCCAACCCGGCTCAACTAAGGTCCAGCCCAGTGAGCCGCCTCGCCAGTGTTAGCCCACTGAGCCTCGCAGCTCGCCTCAAGAGCTCAACGCTCAAGATACGCCATATAGCCGCAGCCAATCGCCAGTAGCTGCCTACGAGCCTCAAGCAAATTAGTCAAGAGCTCGAATGGCCAACTAAGGCTCGTAACCTGGGGAGCAAGATCGCCAAATGGGCTTAGCCCACGGCTTCGCAAATCTGGGCCATAGAGCTTATCAGCTGTGAAGAGCCGCAGCGCCTGGAGCTCAATATCTTAGTTTGCAGAGCTCAACAACCAGAAGGCCTCGCCGCCTCAGAGTCCAATAGGTCGGGCCAAGAGCCTCAACTCAAGCCAACTAAGGCCCCGCGGCCCAGAGCTAGTCTAACTCGTGCAAGTTAGCCCCACGGCCTCAATACCAATTTTCAAGAGCCTAACCGTCAACTAAGGCCATATAGTCGCAGAGCCAGTTTAGCTCAATCAACCACCCACGGGGCCTCGCCTGGGCTTCAAGAGCTCAACGCTGGGGATAAGGCCATATAGCCCGCAGCCGCCATCTTAGGCGTACTCAGCCCACCTGAGCCCTCGCAGTCGCTAAGAGCCCACCGCCTCAACTAAGGCATCAGAACCCGTGAGCCGTGTCAGCCAGCAGAGCAATGAGGAACGCACTGTGGGTAAAATCGATGAGATAGAAAATGGGTATTCATTGAAAACGACATTACATATATCCTGTGTCAAGCCCGACGTAAAAAACAGCAAAACAAAACAAAACAAACAAAACAAACAAACGGGGCTTACATGGTTGAATTCAAACATCAAGAGGGAGCGGTCTCGCCCGGTGTTCGCTCTCCTGCATCAGCTCCGCTGAAAAGGACTCTTTCGCTCCTCGTCACCGGGGGATAATAAAATTAAGGTCTAAGCCCGTAGATTAGCACCTTCCTCCGCCAAGCCATCCGTAAGCCCATCGGGTGTCTCATCCCTCAAACTCGCTATAAATTGGCCCCTTTGAACAACCAAAGCTTCGCCTCCGGGTCCCCTCGCAACCCATGGCACTCTCGCCAAAGGCTCAATAAAGCTTGCAAATTTCAGCTTCGCTGACGCCTCTATCCAAACAAATAGCTTACTTTATTACGCTAGCCTCATCTCTACAAAGACGCAGCTCTTCCCTAGTTACCCGCAACTTATTCTGGGACGATTGGAACTCATCCTCGATCACCCGGGTTTAGCCTCAGAAGCCATAGCCTGTCTCCTACCCCGTGAAGAGTCATCCCTGGCAGCCCGCAACAGTCATCCCTGGGGCAGCCCGCACTGGTCCCCCCGACTTCCCGAAGCTCGACTCCTGGGCCACTCTGCCATCTCGAGCCTTTTTCTTCCCTAATACCCTCAAACTACACAAGGCCGCCATGGAAAAGGCCTCGGGATCGGACTTGTTTAATGGCCCTCTCACATATTCCCGCACCTGATCTCGCAGCCGTACCGCCGTAGTCAGCAAGAGCAACACCCTCACTAGAGACTCCCGGGCGTCTGACATGGCCCTCGTTCAGTCTAGCCCTTTTTTCCAAACTCTTCAGATGGGTAGCCACCTGCCGACACCCAACACAAACTCAAAACCCAACTCAAGATAAAATCAGACACAACAAGACACGGGAACTTACAGAGGCGACCTCCTAGAGGGATAGAGCCAAGGTTTCCTCAACCAGCAGGGCACTCGACCTCTTAAGATCAGAATCCCTGAGAATGGATGAAATCGCGCCAGCCGCAAGCTCAAAGATTTGAAAGCAGGAACCCATCTCGATCGCCGTTGCTTCCTCCCCAACTCTTTCGCCCTCGAAGGAGGAGGCTCGGCGCTCTGCACTCTGCGCAGGGGGACTCCAAACTGTTATAGGTATAACCGCCACAGAGCTCGGGCAGCCTTCCTCAAGAACCTTTCGCCTTGCCGTAACCAGAGCGGAGTCGCGAACTCAGGGCGGCATTCCTCGGCAAAGAGGCGATACTCGCTCTACACTCGCACGGGTGTAAGGTGATGACGCGGACATTCCCAACCGGACTTTGCCCCGTGCCTAAGGTCTTCTCAAGAGAGTCCAGAGTCGCTCACACTGGTATCTCCGAGACAAAGATCTCCACTCGGTGCCGTGCTTCCTCACTGGCTCGCAACGGAGGCCCGGCTACGAAGAACTTCATAATGCAGGGGACGGCGTCTTAGCAGCGTGGCGGAGGACCTCGAACCCGAAGATCCGTGAATATCCGACCGATCACCGCAGGCGCGCTGAAGACACTCGCGCCTTCACTTTTACGACTCCTTCGTCTTCGGCCGAGATCAGGCGAATACTCCAAAATCGCACGTACCAATGCAAAATTAGGGGCATCCTATAACTTACGAAAACTAGACCGAACTAAACCAAAGCAAAGCTCACGTAGATTCTCCGGAGTGGTCCAGACAGTCGGGAGGCCCAGTGTGTCTTCTTTGTCAAGAGGGTCATATTCCCAACTGCGGCCACTAACAAAAAAGTAAAGCTCTTTCCAAAATTTGTGGGAAGATGGGAGATCCGAGATGACTGGGAGGCCTGGGCACCCAGATAGATAAATAAAGCCCTACGTTTCCTTCACACTAAAAAGGTCCAAGAACAGAGCTATACTAGGAACACCCAAGCCCTCGGGTCTCCTAAAGAAGACCACAACAACCCAACCGTAATACCCCGTAAATCACATAAAGTCGAGAGGCGTACATTGAAATGTTGCAAGACCCTTTATAAAGGCGTAGAGGGGAAACGAGACCATTATCGGCGCCACCTCAAAGAAACACACCATCTTGGCACTCGACCACGTGAGGGAGTCAAAATGTCGTGGAGGACTGACCTGACACCAAAAGTAGGCCTCGTAGCGCCGCGAAAGTTTCCCCATATAAAGGTTTCGACTCTCATTAAGTCCTACCGCTTTAGCATTCTCGCACGGATGACTTCGTGATATTCGATCCCACGTACTTAACTGGCCGATTCTACCCTTCCTTTATCCAAGGAGAGGAGGTCCCCCTCGACGCCTCGGGGTGCTAACCCCACCCAACGACTGAGGCGCCACTGGGCTCGCTCGAATCGGATACAACAGAGGAGTCACCTCCAATGCGCAAGGAAGAGGAGCGACCCGGACCCATGAGAGTAACAGTTAGCAAGAACAAGACCTAACCAATCTAGCCCTAGCGCCTCGCTATATTATTCGAAAAGACACAGAAGGAAGAAAGACGCACCCGTCCCAAGACATAACGAAAAAGGCTACCTCAAGCGAGGTATCACAAAACGCCAGAAGGAACTCTACATGGAAGGTCAGAACGAATGTTAAGGAAAAGGAGACCAGAACTCGCAGAAAAACAAAAAGGCTTCAAGATCAAGGGAACACAAGGCGAACGGTCAGAGGATGTTTTCAGAAGAAACTGAAAGAACTGAAAGAAGGCGCTGAAATCAAAAAGTCATCATTATCACAGACATATGATCGCGACAAGCCTCAACCAACTAAGCTCGAGACAATCACGTGAAGCCCGGACCATTCAAGAAACGATACAAATTCTTGCACACACTCGCCGCACGGCAATGGGGCAACCGATGTGGTTTAAAATAGGCCTGGCAGCCCACTCCGCCAAGCCCAAGGAAAAGGTAAGCCTGGCTGAAACGCCCGAGCCCCGCACCGCCCAAAATGGGAGCCCGCCGTCCCGCCCAAGGCCAATAGCATAGACAATCCGAAAAGTCCATGTCTTCAGAATCAAACTGAATCTTACCAATGAGGGAAGTAGGATAATTCTCAATAACTGCTCCCTCATTATCCCTTATTAATCCGATAGCGATAAATGCAGAAAATACCCCCATCAAATGAGAAAGAATCCTTACCACCATCCAATTGGGAAAAATATATGCTATAAATACTAGGTCACTCCCATCGCGAAAGCCGCAGATTTAACATTCGCCGCTAAGTAGTTGATCTTTCTCCCGCCATGGCGAATCGACTCAGCACGTGGAGCGGTCATGGGGCGAAGCCCCCGCCGATCCTCTTCTTGTTTTTGCAGTAGGGTCCAATGGGTCTGAAGAGCCAACTGACCACCCCACTACAAGCTCAAGTTCCGGTCCAACGCTCCGACGCGCCCAAACCCGCCAATTGAAAAGGCCCCACGCTTACTATTATTTTCATTTTTTTTTTAAATAGAAAATATTTTTAGAATTTTTTTTTTTGATACAAAAATATTTTTAGAAATAAAAAGCAAGAATTATGCCAATATGCTCGATACATTTCTTATATATAATTTAAAATTATTTTTCATATAAAATTTATACTTAATTTTTTCAATTATGTATTCTTTATAAAAAAAAATCCGCGTTGATATAAAATGATGTATCTTCTTTATATCTGAATCTTCATATTTTTCATATTACTTATTATGATATTTTTTTATAAAGAATTTTCTATCCTATATATTAAATAATTTAGTAATTAGTCCAATGATTTATGGAATATTTGTTTTTAGTTGAATAGGAAAAATTAAAATATTTGATACTATAACTATATCCATAGAAACATATATAGAATCAAAATCATTAAAAATCATAAAGGATGAAACAACATCTAAGTTAATGACATAATGAATCGGCTCAAAGCTTATACATTTGATAATTGAACTCACGCATTTGATATTACTCTTGTAACAAGAATACCTATGATTCTAGTTTTGTAGCATACTGACGACCGGCCATTAAATAGATTTCTTGTGGTTGATCCAATATATTTTGCTTATTTGAATCTCCCCCTCCAAGTGTACAAAAAAAATTTCTAGTTAGGAGCTATAAGTAACATTTTATAAATTGATTGAGTTTAAAAAATAGGCGCACAGGCCTGCTC
Source organism: Tetrastigma voinierianum (assembly GCA_016808115.1). NCBI lineage: Eukaryota > Viridiplantae > Streptophyta > Magnoliopsida > Vitales > Vitaceae > Tetrastigma > Tetrastigma voinierianum. The sequence goes on from JAEQBH010000804.1 coordinate 683,402, forward strand.
ACCAAGCCCAAGAAGTAGGTAGGCTTAGTGAAGCTCCAGGCTCCCGTACTCCGCCTCTAAACGGAGCCCACCCATTCCTACCCAAGGCCAACACTGACAACCTAAGAGGCCCATATTCTGTAAATTAAATCGAATCTCACTAACAAGGAAAGTAGGATAATTCTCAATAACTGCTCCCTAATTATCCCTTGTTAATCTGATAGTGATAAGGACAGAAAATCCCTAATCCAATGAGAAAGAATCTTTATCACCATCCAATTGGGAAAAACATATACTATAAATACCAGGTCACTCCACCAAATAGCCAGATAAACACTCGCCCCTCGCTTTTCGGGCCGGGATCTTTTCTCTCCACAGAAAGAACTAACTTAGGCACGGAGCAAGAACAGCAAGCCCCGATCTTCTTTTTTCTTGTTCTCGCAGTGAGCTAGCGATCCGGGGCCGGCTGCCGTTTTCACGAAACTGGGCCCGCCAACATTCCAACACGCTCCAAATTTCGGCCCCGATCAAAAAGGCATCATCATAAATTAAAAAATGGAATCATCTTAACAAGTTTGTTATTCTTTTAGGGTGTTATAGAAGGGATCCATAACATCAAAAAAATCCACCTGTATTAATTAAATAAAGACAACCTGTATTAATTATATGGGTCCAACAATTAGTTTCCTTAATATTTTTTCTTTATTTGTTACCTTCTGAGAATCTAACACAACCTTCGAATTTTTTTAAGACATTCTGATGACCAAACATAGCTATAATGAATCTTGTGATTGATTTAAAATTTTCCAATTCTGGCTCTTAGATACTTGCAATGATTGTCTCTTCTTAAAACTATTAATAAAATGAAGTGTGATTCCTGACCCTGGTCCCAATCAAATGGATTTTTCCATAAATATGTACTTAGTTAATTTGATAGTCAGGAAGGATGAGAATTCCAAAGATTCTGGGTGGAAACAACTATGAACAAGAAAATGAGACAGACAAGGCACAAAGATGAAATCCCTTCTTCTTCTTCCACAAAAGTTTGTGACTCCATTAGCTTTGTTTGCTGACAACAATGCTGCAAAGTCACATGTGCCACTCATATGGTTTTTGTTTTCATGGAGGTTAGTAAATACTTGGTTCTTTGTTAGGTTCCTATTTTTTATTACTTTTTTTTTTAAACATAGAGAACACAATTTTTTATGTTCTCTGAAAACTATTCTTATACTTTAAATTTAGTATTTTATGTGTTCTCAATATTTCTCATAACAAAAAAAATTGAGAACCAAACATGTTCTCCTTGTTTTTTAGAACAAAAAACACTTTTCAAAAGCTAGAACCAAACATGCCCAAGTCTTTTTTTTCCCACTTCTATTCATTTTACATTACATTGATATAGTACCCCGTTTTTAGATTCAAATCTGGAATCTCTCATAAACTCATCCCACCCCTTTACAATTTGAGCCAAAACTCAAGGTCATGATAAAGTCTTATTTATGGTCTGTATGTATATATGCAGCTTTCCGTTGTGCAATAGTGAGGCTTTTGGAGAGGAGGTGTAGATTATCGGATGGGAAAGTGACTAATATTACTCCAGTGTCACTGCTGGAGGTTAAGGTTGAGCGTTATGTTAAGGTGATATTTGGGGATGAATTAGATGCTGCAGAGAAGTATAATCCTGCTGAGATGGCTGTAGTTCCGAAAGTAAGGCTTGGGGAAGGGACCTTGGGGGCTTTGTTTAAGGTTGTGCTCGGCTGTGGATCGACTGTCACCATGAGGAAGATCAGGGCGGGGTGTGTTCGATCCGATGATCTCGAGTTTTGGATTAGGTTCTTCGGAGGACTCTGTGATGTTTGGATCTTGAAGATTGAGTTCAGTGTTTGGTATGGTGGGGAGGGTTTTGTTTTGTATGAGTACTTGTGCTTGGGAAGCTTGGAGGAGCTCTTGCATGGTGAGACTGACACAACATTTTCTTTACAATTTTCCCCTTCAAATCCCAATCCTTTTGTTTGTCATGTTAATTAATTCAATAACACAAAGATAATATGATAGACACAAATATGCAGGAGGTTTTAATATAGTTCGGTCAATCCACTTATAGAAAATAATATTTTCATTGTATTGTAAAGAATATTATAAAGGGTGATTTGATTAAAAGACCTATTAAAAACCTAATTTTAAAAATTTAACCCTTGATCAATTTTTAGCATGATTTTAACAAAAATGTTCTTATTTTCTTACAAAATAACTCATTCTTTTAAGAGATAACCTAAATACCTAAAACGGAGAAAGACCTCTATCTAAAATATGTTATTTTTCAAGAAAAAAAAATGAGAAATGTCATATTCATAAATTTAGGGCTATTTGATGTTTTTTAACCAAATATTTCTATTACAAAAGATAAAACTGGGTACGATTGGGTTCGGAAAACATCCATGTCTCCCATTTCTTCTATAGAAACATCTCATGTTTGTCCTCTCCTTATATCAAAACATTTCATGTTTCTCTACTTCTTATACTTAAACATCTTATGTTTCCTTATTTCTTGTATTCATACTGGGAATCAACACGGAACTCCTCACTCCACAAGTATTTTCTGTCATGGTAGGAAGCCTTATTTTATTTTACTAGCTAGGAAAACTTTCCTTATTAATCTATAAAAAGTATAATATTACAATGATATAACCAACAATAAGATACTAATTAAGATCAATTTGAGGCACATTCTAACACCTTTGATTGACTTGATCACTTTGTGGGCTGCAATGTAGGAAGTGAAGGAATTCAATTTACTCCATTGAAGTGGAAAATTCGGCTGGAAATCGCGCTTTGCACGGCCAAGGCAGTGGCTTCAATTCATTCCCATATGATAAAACCTGGACATTCCCTTATCTGTGGGGTCATCAAGTCTTCAAACATCTTGATCCGCACGGACTTCTCAGCATGTCTTTCCGGCTATGAAATCCCTTACCTTATACCTGCAGCAAAAATCATCAGAAGAAATCCTCGTCGGGTCGCGCCTGAACTACTTTGTTCTCCGATGTTTACTAAGAAATCCGATGTTTATAGCTTCGGAGTGCTGCTTCTTGAACTCATCACAGGGGAGAAACCATCAGTGACCAATTTAGTAGAGTACATCAGGGAGAAGAAAAAGAAAGAAGGATGGACAGGGGTTTTTGATAAGAGATTGGGAAATGTTATAGACAATATGCATCAAATGTATGGAATTGCAAAGAGTTGCCTTTTGTATAATCCAAATGAGAGGCCTCCCATGAATAGAGTGGTGCAACTGATTCAAGAATTGAAGCACCGATAGTTGGGAAAACTATGTTATGGGTATCATTTCTATTTATTTGAAAAATTATGATCAAAACACCAAAAACCAAGGTCAGCTCCTATAATTTAAAAAATATTTGATCAAGATGAAAATATTAAAGGGTCCAACAACAAACAGACCTTACGAGGCCATAGCCAACACATATGGTATTAATCAAGGTTTAGTGAGGTGAGGTGTAAGTAAAGTTTGTTGGACTCTTTATCAAATATTTTGTTCTCCTTGTCAAATATTTTTAAACCAAGGACTTAGAACTTGGTTTCAAGTCTTTTCATCCTAATTTTTCAAATAAATTGGAAAGGACCCATAACATAATTTTAATTCCCTATATATTTTGGATGTTATATGATTAAACAATACTAAAACGAGGATAATCAAAGAAATGAACAATAATGATGGAGACTAGTCAAATTACAAGAAGGAATTTCTCTGTATGTAATGATGTTTCTTTTGTTGCTTTACTACAGTGTAGAGAAATTGAAAATATTACAGTTCATTTCTTGAGAAGCTCAGCTAACAAAGTGTGTTTATGTAGCATTGCTAAACTAGAAATGAGAATGATAAAATTTAATAAACTCTACTTAGTAGCCTGGGAACATGGGCGGAGGCGGCGATGAGTATTCAAATCCGATGTTGGGTGGGAGGATGAAATCGTCAATTGGGGGTGGTGGAGAAAAGCTAGAAGGAGGAGGAGATAGAGATGGGGCGGGTGGTGGTGGTGAGAAGGCCGGTGGTGGTGGGGGAGATAGGACAGGTGGAGGGGGAGAAAAGACTGGTGGGGGCGGTGAATGGACGGGTGGAGGGGGAGAGGAGACAGGTGGTGGGGGTGAGGCGACTGGTGGAGGTGGAGAGGAGACGGGTGGTGGAGGAGAGGCAACCGGTGGAGGGGGAGAGGAGACTCGTGGTGGTGGAGGAGAGGCCACTGGTGGAGGGGAAAAGGATACTCGTGGTGGTGGAGGGGGGGAAGATACTCGTGGTGGTGGAGGAGAGGCCACTGGTGGAGGGGGAGAGGATGCTCGTGGTGGTGGAGGAGAGGCCACTGGTGGAGGGGGAGAGGATACTCGTGGTGGTGGAGGAGAGGCCACTGGTGGAGGGGGGGAAGATACTCGTGGTGGTGGAGGAGAGGCCACTGGTGGAGGGGGAGAGGATACTCGTGGGGGTGGAGGAGAGGCCACTGGTGGAGGGGGGGAAGATACTCGTGGTGGTGGAGGAGAGGCCACTGGTGGAGGGGGAGAGGATGCTCGTGGTGGTGGAGGAGAGGCCACTGGTGGAGGGGGAGAGGATGCTCGTGGTGGTGGAGGAGAGGCCACTGGTGGAGGGGGAGAGGATGCTCGTGGTGGTGGAGGAGAGGCCACTGGTGGAGGGGGAGAGAATACTCGTGGTGGTGGAGGAGATGCCACTGGTGGAGGGGGGGAAGATACTCGTGGTGGTGGAGGAGAGGCCACTGGTGGAGGGGGAGAGGATACTCGTGGTGGAGGAGAGGCCACTGGTGGAGGGGGGGAGGATACTCGTGGAGGGGAAGAAGATACTGGTGGTGGAGGAGAGGAGACAGGTGGTGGAGGCGGAGAAGAGACCGGTGGTGGTGGTGGAGAAAAGACTGGAGTAGGTGGTGAGCGGACAGGTGGTGGGGGAGAGGAGACTCGTGGTGGTGGGGGAGAAGAGACTTGTGGTGGGGGAGATGAGACTCGTGGTGGCGGGGGAGAAAAGACAGGGGGTGGTGGCGGAGAGGAGACTGGAGGTGGTGGTGGAGAGAAAACCGGTGGTGGAGGAGATTGGACCGGGGGTGGTGGTGATGGAGGAGACCGGACAGGAGGTGGAGGAGATGGAGAGGGTGATGGAAGTGGTGATTTTGGTGGTGGTGATACCGGCGACACGTGATACGGGTCTGGTGGAAACACCGGTGGTTGTGAGGAGGAAACTGGTGGTGGAGGAGATTTGACCGGGGGTGGCGGAGGTAGAGGAGACCGGACGGGAGGTGTAGGGGTTGGAAAGGGTGATTTTGGTGGTGGTAATACAGGAGACACTTGATACGGGTCTGGTGAAGGGGCTGGAGCACCAAGTTCCGGAGAGGGAGATGGAGTAGACGGTTGTGGAGGTGCAGAAATCGGTGCCGGAGATGGCCTGGGTGTAGGGGTTGGAGGAGCAGCCTTAGGAGGAGGAGGAGGCGGCTGCGGAGGCGGGCTGGAAGCTTTGGGTGGCCGTGGAGATGGTTTTGGGCTTGGCGTTGGCGTTGGAGCTGGTGGTGCACGACTAGGCTGTGGCGTGGGCGTCCACGGAGCCGACTTGGGCGGGGCTGGCTGTGGCTTGGGAGGAGCGGAAACCGGTGGTGCTGGCTTACGGGGGGGCGGCCTTGGTTTTGGGGGCGAAGATTTTCCTCCACACTTGGACTTGCTACAATCAACCGGCCGACTCACAACCGGCAAACATGTTCTGGCCGACTTCTGGTTTGGCCTTTCCGACAAACAATTGCTCCTATCATCCAGAGTCACGTCCGTCCTCGAAGGCGGCACGCACGACGGCGCCTCTCCCTTGAAGAAATTATATGAGAATTTAAAATTCGCCAAACTAGGCAGCTTGCAGATCCCGTCGAGAACAAATCCGGTAAGCGTATTGTGGGAAACATCCAGATACTCCACCTTCTTCATCCCGGAAAAGCTCTTCTGCAAGACTCCAGTGAACGAGTTAGAATGCGCAGAGAACACAGTCGCATTGCCCAGCATTCCAATCTCGTTCGGGAAGCAGCCACCAAAGTCATTGTTTGAGAAAACAATCTCATTCAAGGTTTTTCCCATCTTACCGATGCTATTCGGAATGCATCCAGTGAACTTATTATTGGCGAAAACTACCACCGAGGCTGTAGACTCGCCTAGAGTTTCCGGGATATGTCCGGTGAACCGGTTATTATTCACAAACAGAGCATCAAGTTCTTTCTCAAATACCTCTTCCGGCAGACTCCCTTCAAAGTCATTAAACCTTATGTCCAAGTACCTTAGAGCCGGCAATGACAGGACAACCTTAGGGAAAGCACCAACAAACCGGTTATTACTTACATCAAACTCATGCATGAGAAGCAGCCTAGAGAAGCTCTTAGGAATGATACCACAAAACCGGTTTGAATTGATATGAAAGAGAGCAAGATCCGTCATCAACCCCAGCTCAGCCGGGAGGTACCCTGCGATATCGGCATGGTTGATGTCGACACCGGCGACCACGCTGAGTTTCGGGTCGTCCAGAGCCGGAGCACAGAAGACGCCGGTATAGGCACACACATTGGGACCAACCCAATTCCCGGTTGTGTTAAAAGGATCTGAATACATAGCATCTTTCCATGCCTGAAGAGCAATATAAGCCCTCCTTAGCCTAGAATTGGGGAAGGTCATAACAAGCTCAACCCCATATTCAAAGTCATCAGGGAGATCACCACTTTCATGGAGAGCCAGGAGCTGACGGCGGGCAATGAGGGAAGCCTGAGCATCAGAAAAAGCCAAAGAGAAGGAAGAAAAAGAGGAAAAAAGAAGAAGAAAGCAGCCAAAGGCCCGCACTATTGGAAGGTTACTACCCATGGCCAGACCACCTTGGATAGGCCCAAGGCTGCTTTAATCAGGTATATGCAATGAGGGGAAGGTGTTATATGGAGGAGCGAGAGGCATTGAGGGGTTGTAGACTGACGCCCCAAATTTTAGGACCCAAACATGTTGGGTCACCACCAAATCTGCTGCACCTCCAGATTCAAGTATATTTTTAGGAAGAAGGGATCTGCTGGGAAATGACCAAGTCTTCCTTTAACTAATGTTAATTATTAGTTAAATTTCTGTGAACCCAATTTTAGTTGTTTGTTAAATTCATATATATATATATATATATATATATATATATATATATATATATATATATATATATACCGAATATTGTCAATAAATAAAAACAACAATGAGGTGAATCGGAATTAGGAGGATTGGGGGGTTTGATTTTCACTTTGTAATCTGGGGTTTGAACTTTCCAACCTTGTCCGTGTCTTTCCAAATTGGCTTGAGTTGGTAGGTTGGAACAGACCACATTTCTGTAAATTTTCAGTTCTAAGTCCTATTTTCTTTTATTTGCTCTTTTTGTTTGCGTAAATAATCAATTACATGTTGCAGAAGTTAAAAAGAATATACAATATTGATATTTTCTTTTATTTGATGATTTGCTTTGGGTAAATAATCATATGCATATTACAATATTAATCTGTTTCGGGTTTTGGGTGGCACACAGGATGGTCCTTCGGCATTGGTTGGTCGAGAAGCAAGTGTTGCTGTATAGTTTTTTCTCTTTGTTTAGCTGTTTGCATTTTGAGGCATAGTTTTAAAAGGCAAGGTGCAACATAGCCACATAGGGCACAAAAGTCTGGGCTTAGACACAAGGGGGCAACATATTCTCCTAAGTCCTAAGGCGCATGTTTTAACAAAGTGAAATGTGATCTTAAATGGTTATTAATTTTATAAAATATGATTCAAAATCTAAATAACTTAATAAAAAAATTAATATTTCTAGCATTTAAAAATAAAGAATTCCATAGAAAAAAATAAAAAATTTATATAAATCTCTATAATAAGACATGTTTTGGAAACCAACGCCTTAACAAGGGAATGGTTATGTCTTGAGTCTATACGTATATTTTATATAAACCTCTTCAATAAGAGACATGATTTGGAAACCGAGTCATAGTGGGACAATGATTGTGTCTAGCTTGGACGCATCTTTGAAAAGTTTTTTAAGAAAAAATAATATCATTAATTCAAACTTGTAATATATTGATATATTCAAAATACAAATAATTAAAAAATTATATATAATGAAATAATATTCAAATTAATAATATAATAAATAAAATATCTTACTTTAATTCTTGATATACCAGCGATGATGGTTTTTCATAGGAGCGAAGTGGAGCGCGTAGGGGTCATTTAAGGAGTGGACCGGATTGTTTAATGAAGAATTTGGGATCTGGGTGTCTGGATTAATACGAAATTTGAGGTAGGATCGTTGCACTGTTGATCTGCAAGCTCCGGACGTAGCACTCCTCTGCAAAGCTCAAGGAAGAAGGGGTCGTGGGAGCTTGTAGGCAATGCCTCCGATGCACAAGTCGGTTTCTTTACGAGAAAGAGGCTATTTAGAGGGCGAATGTGTTGCGTATGTATATGCGTCTGAGAATGTGTGTAGGAATGTTGAAATTGGTTTTGTCAGCTGTGATGGGTGGTCTTGTATTTATAGTAGATGTTCAACCGGGTTGGGTGGTGGTTAGGAGTCCTTCCCATTGGGCGGATATTTCTTATTTTAGTCCATATCGGTTGAGTACAAAGATATAGAAGGAGGCTGTTTGTTTGAGATAATCACTCTTTTGTATTGGGAGAGTTCCATTGGCGATGATACAATTTATTATTTCCTCCTTTATTGATAAGGTTTGGTTAGATTGGAAGGACAATATATTGCTAGGGGTTATTCTATTTTACGTATAGGCGATGCAATCGGTTGTAGGATAGCGGGGCTTCCGTTCATTCGAGTTGTCCTTTGGACCTGCTTATGGGCCTTGATTTGGCGATCTTGAGGAGTGCAGGTGTGCATTGGGTACCACTTCTTTGGAGGCTTGGTTAGTGGGCACAGCTATTTTTAAACCACATCGGTTGCCCCCGGCCTTGTGTCTTATTTGGCGTGGCGAGGCTCATGAGCCCCCCTACTCTCGTGTCGGTTGCGGGGTTTCTACACGTCACGATCCGTGGTTGGGCGGCTAAAGCGCCTTATCGTAGTCATAAGTCTTGTAATAATAATGATGACCCTTAGGTTTTGTGCAGCTTATTTCTCCCATTTCCTCCAGTTTCCTTCTGTTTCTTTCGTGGATATCTTCGTCTTATCACCTTATGCTTAAGGCCCTTTAACTCTTAGCCTCACATTCATGCCTTTTTGCGCGACCTTTCTTCATTGTATTTCTAGGTGTTATTATTATATCGTTTGATTAGTGCAGCCGAAACACTAGGAGTTTAACAGGTGGCTTTATTTCTTATTAAGCTTGTCTTCGTCATAGGTCTGAATTCGCTCTTCTTCTTTGCGGATTAGTGTTGAGCTCCTCCCCGGTTGTTGTCGGCCTTTGTACAAGTTGGAGATGCCTCAGGCCGTTCATTTCTCCTCAGAACCCGAGCCTTCTTTGAACGCCTCCTCTTTCCCAGTTGGTAAAAGTAAAGAAAATCGCCTAATCACATATCTGAGGGTCGGAGTACACTTTACATCTGCGGATTCGACATCGTGAATGTGGGACTAGTAAAGGTCGATATACGTATGGGTACTTTCTTTGATCGTTCATCGACCTCCCGCGTATCAGATGTGATCCCAGATGTCTTAACCTTTACGCGGCCTTTGTCCAGTGTGGGGTGGTTTGTTTTTGAAGTCGCCTTTGTGATGAGCGCCCCGTTTTCCTCACCACTTCATGAAAGAGTCTTCGCGGCATTTCAGCATTTGCCCCTCCCGGCTCGCTCCCCAGGTTGGGGCATTTTGGTGGGGTTCTTGGCTCCTTTGGGATAAAGGGCTCGACATCCTAGCTTGGCCTTGTTTCATGTAGTCTTTCGCCCAAAATGAGACCAGGGCTTTCTTTGCTTTTCCGGATGTTAGGAATCTGCGGTGATCTCGACCTTCCGTCTTCGCTAGGTCATGGAAGGCGCTATTTCTTCATTAGCGGTTTCAATTGGGAATCTGATCCTTCGACGAGGATGACACCTGGGTGTTCCCACGGCTGGGCGCTCCACGATAACGACCATTAGTATTTATGCTTGTTTGGTATAGCTTATCTGAAGGTGGTCGGATGTTTACGATGTTGTATTATCATTTGTTTCAGGCTCGTCTTGAACCGTGGTGAAGATAATGTTATAGCTCTAGCGTTGGCGGGATATCCTGCTCGTCCTTACGCAGAATTGATAAGGTCGGACGTTGACCCATCGATCGGGAGTCTTCACGTTCCTGCACTTGAGTGCTTTCTTTGCTACTGGATCCTCTCAGTTGGAGCTTCTGGCTGGCGCTCTACCCCGGGGGGAGAGATCTTGGTTCATTTGGGGCGGTATCTCGGAAGCCTCGGGTGTGAAAGGAAGCAAGGCACTCCATTGAAGGAGGCGGCAGTTTCGACGAAGTTCGGGAAAGCCCAGGGCGCCTGGGGTGCACTCGAGCGGGCGGCGTCGTCTCGCCCAGGCGAGGCTCAGATTTAGGCTGATTTCCCTGGCAGACGGAAGGGCTAAAGACGCTAATGTGTTGTGAAGCGATCGTTGGTGGTTAATACTTTGCCGTCTGGAATCGCCTTTGGAAGAAGCGAATCGCCTCTCGAATGCCGAGCGAAGAAAGAACGAAAGCGAAGTCGACGAAAACTGGACTCTTTGCTTTCTAACACCTGAACAGCGGCGGAGTCTTTGTCTCCTCCATCCTCGAGGACTCAGGCCTTGGTCGAGCGATGCTTGTTGAGGCTGGCACATCCGCGGGGTTGCTTAGTGAAGTCATAGTGTGCTTGCTTCCATCTTTGCCTCGGTGTTGAGCGTTATCTTCATGTTTGATATGCGGGTAGTGTTTCGTCCCGAGGCTGGCCAGAAAGGCGAACTAAGCGAAGCACGTAGAATTGCCCAGAGATTTATAAGCGAAGGTGGTCTCTCTCATACAGACGAGCCGGCTGCCGGGAGTGAGCGCGACATATGACTGAAGAAGTGGAGCGACTTAAGTCCGATTTAAAGCATACTTCGTCGGCTCGTGCTCGGGCAGAAAGTAGGGAAGACGAGGTTCGAAGTAGCCTGGCGGCGACCGAAGGCGTGCTTCGGGAGGTTCTGGAAGTGGTCGGGCTTCCGCAGTGGTTGAGTGAGGCAGGAGGTGGAAGTCTGCCCAGAGTGAGCTTACAACGGGTTAGGGAGGAGGCTCATTGCCTGTGAGGCGACTGGGATCTTGAGCGGAATTCGTGCGGTTAAGCGATCGAGATGATAAGCGGCCTTGGCTTCAGACGGCTCGTCGCGAAGCTTAGAGTCTGGCGTTGCTAGGGCGCTCGTCGGGAGTCTTTTGAGCCGCGAATTGCGGCGAAGCAGTGGAGGCGAGGAATGTCGGATTGCGGCCGTTTGATCTCCATCGGCGGTTGGGTTCCCAGGCGCTCGGAGGGATGAGGTCATTAGGCGGGCGGGGACCGGGCCGGTGCTCGTGGGCCTGGGTTGGCTGGGCTCGCGGAAGGCTGTCGGCCAGCGTACTGAATCCCCGGACTTTAATTTTATTTACTCCCCCACGGTGAAGGCGGAGGAATCTTTTCTCTGAGCTATTCTCGAGGCACAGTGCTTAGCCAGTGGCCCGATTCCCTCATAAGTCGTCCAGTTCCTCTGTGACATCCCAGTCTCCTATGCTTATGTTTGCTGTGTGACTTTATTCGTTTATATATATATCGTTTTCTTTTGGTGATGGCTAGGGGCCGAAGACATGTGTAGCCCTTAGAAACATATTTACATATAAATATACTCCTTGCTTTTTTTTTTTATATATCATCAGCGTTCTCCATTGTAGGCGTCGTGGCTTTTCTTCCATGATTTGAATGGCCCGGATTGAGGATCGGAGTGGAATGAGATAAGCTCGTCGGACTTAAAGTGGTGTGGCATTATGGGTGGCTGACTTGATTTAGTTGTCTGATTGGAAGGATTAAGTCCACAACGGCGGGGAAAGAAGTTTATCAAATGTAAATTGTGAGTGACTTAGATCAATAATAAATGATGGGTGAAGCGATAGTAATGAGTTCTTTGAATAAGGGTCGTCAGAGCGAATAAGAGCTTGCCCGTGTTAATTGATGGGAAGAGCTCGTCGGAATTAATAAGGTGAGGAGCTCGTCCATGTTGGGTGATGGGAAGAGCTCGTCATATTGAATAGTAAAGTAGAGCTCGTCGTGTTGAGTGATGGGATGAGCTCGTCAGGATGAATAGTAACGTAGAGCTCGTCCAGTGGCAGGTGATGGGATGATCTGCGTCGGAATGAATTAAAGTAGAGCTCGTCCGCATTGAGTGATGGGATGAGCTCGTCGGGAATGGGTGTAAAGTAGAGCTCGTCCACTGTTGGTGATGGGATGAGCTTCGTCGGAATGAATCGTCAGTAAGGCTCGTCCGTGCGGGTGATGGGGTGAGCTCGTCGAGAATGTGAGATTGTAAAAGTAGAGGCTCGTCCACGGTGATGGGATGAAATAGTGAGATCAAATCATTAAAGTAGGCTCAGTCCCGTCTTTGAGTGATGGGGTGAGCTCGTCGAGAATGGTGTAAAAGTAGGCTAGTCCATCTTTGAGTGATGGGATGAGCTCGTCAGAATGAATAGTAAAGTAGAGCTCGTGCATAAGGTGAAGGAAGAAGCTCGTCGGGATGAATAGTAAAGTAGAGCTCGATCCCACTTATTTGAGTGATGGGATGAAATTGATCGAAATGAATAGTAAAGTAGAGCTCGTTCGTGAGGTGATGGAGTGAACTCAGTGGAATGAGTGTAAAGTAGAGCGCTGCGTCATCTTTGAGAGTGATGGGTTAATTAAAATCGGAATGAATAGTAAAGTAGAGCTCGTCCACGCTGAGTGATTGGATGAGCTCGTCAGGATGAATAGTAAAGTAAAGCTCGTTCACGTTGAGTGATGGGATGAGCTCGTCAGGATGAATTGTAAAGTAGAGCTCGTCCATGTTGAGTGATGGGTTGAGCTCGTCAGAATGAATAGTAAAGTAGAGCTCGTCCACGCTGAGTGATGGGATGAGCTCGTCAGGAGGAATTGTAAAGTAGAGCTCGTCCATGCTGAGTGATGGGTTGAGCTCGTCAGAATGAATAGTAAAGTAGAGCTCGTCCACGCTGAGTGATGGGATGAGCTCGTCAGGATGAATTGTAAAGTAGAGCTCGTCCATGCTGAGTGATGGGAAGAGCTCGTCAGGGCGAATTGTAAAGTAGAGCTCGTCCATGCTGAGTGATGAGATGAGCTCGTCAGAATGAATAGTAAAGTAGAACCGTCGTCTTTGAGGTGATGGGAAAGGCTCGTCGGATGAATAGTAAAGTGAGGCTCGTCCGTCTTGGTGATGGGGTGAGCTCGTCGGAATAGTGTAAAGTAGAGGCTGTCGTCTTGGGTGATGGGATGAGGCTCGTCGGAATGAATAGTAAAGTAGAGCTCGTCGAGTGGGTGATGGGAAGAGCTCGTCGGATGAATAGTAAGTAGAGGCTGCGTCGTGTTGGTGAAGGGAAGAGGCTGGAGTCGGGATGAATAATTAAAGTATGGCTCGTCCGTGCTTTGAGGTGATGGGATGAGGCCGTCGGAATGAATTGTAAAGTAGAGCTCGTCCACGCTGAGTGATGGGATGAGCTCGTTAGGATGAATAGTAAAGTAGAGCTCGTCCATGTTGTGTGATGGGAAGAACCGTCGGATGGCGTGGCTCGGTGGCCGTGGCGCTGGTGGCAATGGCGCGAGGCGGTCGGCTCGCGGGCGGCGTGGCACGTGCGGAGTGGGTGAGCTCGTCAAATTGGCGGCGTGGCTGCGGGCGGCTGGCCTTGGTGCGGTGTAGCTGGTGGTCGGCTCTGGCGTCTTTGAGCGATGCGGAGTAGGTGAGGCTCGGCGGAGTAGGTGAGCTCACAACTGGAGCAACGTGGCCCGGCGCCGTGGGCCTGTGGCACGTACTCGACCCGTACGACCCCGAGGCAGCGCGACCGCAGAGTAGGTGAGCTCACAAATTGAGCAATGCGGTTCGGCGCCGCGCCGGTGGCACGTAGCTTGAGCCGGGTCCGACCCGAGGCGCCAAAGGCTCGCGAGGGAGTAGGCGAGCTCACAACCGAAAGGCCGTGGTTCGGCACGCCGTGGGCTCCACATGCTTCTAGCCAAGCTGCAAGACCAGAACCGAGCTAAGAACACGCTGCCGAAAATGCACTGCTCCAGCTCGAAATACGGGATGTACTCGAAATGGGTTCGACTGTAGCGTGACCGTCCGCAGAGTAGATGAACCCGCCAAGGTGAGCCGCCGCGTGCGACCATCTCGACTTCCGATTTTCTCGAAAAGTGCGAAAGGTTCTACGTCGATTTATGGAGAATTCTGCCGCTACGCGAATTTCCAAGTGCTTCGCCTTCTTACGGATGACGGTCTCCGTTTGTTCTCAGAACTCATATTTTGGAATTAAGCCGTTTCTGGCTTCTGTGGAGCGCCGAGATTGTGTTTGGTTCTTCACGAGGGGGAATGTCACGGCCTTTCAACTGGTCGCGCCTCCCGCGGCCGCCGCATTCTGCTCCCAAGGAAATTGCTTCTAACTCTTCATGGGATACTGATTAGCGAGGCGAAGTGTTCGATTGTTTCTAACGCGCCGGAGGTTTGCCATTCAAGGCTGGTCGGGCCGATCCCCGCATCCTTTGAGTGACGGCGCCCCCGCTGCTCCAAGTCGCATACCATCGCGAATCGAAATCGGGCTTATATTTATAAAGGAACTGCCGCTCCACGTGCATCGGCACAATCGATGACGCTTCAACCTAACCGGGCCGGGAGGCGCGTAGGGTCATTGGCCGACCAATTGCTCGCTGGCCGGATGCAAAGGCCCGATTGTCCGCCGGTAGATCGCCAGATCATTGATTCGCGCTCCGACGCAAGACTTCCTCGCAAAAACAAGGAAGCATGGTCGACGGCGCTGCCCGCGGGCCGCCTAACGCCAGCCGCCGGTAGAAAAGAGAGATCGCTAGGCGCTTAACGCGGCCGTGATACGTATACGCTGCCTCGGTAATGTGTGGAGGAATGTCATGCTGGTTTTTTACGCACCTTCACCGACGCGGTTCAGATTTATAAGAGATGCTCAACCAATACACAAGTAGGAATTCTTCCCATCGGACGATATTTTATTTTAAATTACATCGGATTTGGTACAAGATATGGCGAAATGTTTGTTTGAGATAATCCTCTTTCTTATCGGGAGTTTCACTCATTACGACCGTTATTATTTTCCCTTCCTTATCGATAAGGCCATGGACGGTTATGATAATATATCAAGCAGTGCTATTCTATTTTCTCAGATGGAATGATATTAATAACTGATTTCAGGATATGGCGCTCCAATTCATTCGTGACGTCTTCGACCCAAATTTCGGGGCCTCGACGGGGCCGACATCGAGGAAATTCTGCATCAGACGGCGTGACTCTACTTCTGGCTTGCATACTGCAGTTCCTATTTTAAACCCTATCACCAACTATCATAATTTAATATCTTGAATTGATCAAATCCATTTTATATTTCCGAATCACCCACACACAAATTCCAAATCATCCACACACAAATAAAACATCATAACAAAACGATCCACACACAGATAAAACATCGTCACCATATCATAATAAACCAACCATAAATCAAATACCGATAAAACGATAATAACATAAAATAACAAGTTAAAACTTAACTCTTCATAAAAAAAATCATTTTATTAAATAAGAAAATAAAATAAAAACATGCAAAATGATGAATGACCAAAAATCACATACTTGATAAAAATAGGCTATAAAAGAACGAGATGAGAGTAGCTAGGGTTATCACTATGTTTTGAGGTTTTTGGAGGTATAGGTTTGCTTTCTTGTACTTCCTTGAATAGCAATTTTGGCAACTCTCCTTTTATACATATTCAGCTTTCTTATTTGTAAAATAAAAGTAATAATAATCTGTTTCGGGTCGATAATCTGTTGTATATATATATAATATCATTTCCAAGGATTTAATTAGTAAGTAATTGAACATACAATGTTTTCAGAACTTTTACAGACTTGTATTACTTACAGAAGTATAGAAGCTATAGCAGAAGTTTTTAAAACAGATATCTCCTTACTTTCATCTGATTACATAAACAACCAAGATTTAGACAAAATTTCACACTGCTGCTGAATCCAAAAAATATTCACAAACCAACCTCAGGCACAGCTAAGTCAGCACAAGCTTCCCCCACTAATGATTTTCCTTTCATGGCGATCAATCGGTTTCGTGATCTGGGATAGGAGAATACCATGCAGGAAACCTCCCTTTTGTTCTCAGAAGTCTGGTGAATGGCGAATCTGGCATTCTACCTTTCTCCTCTTCTTCAATCTCTTCTTGAGATTTCGGCAGTCCGTCCGGGACCGGAAATGGTCTCGTCTCTCCCGTCTCTACTACCTTCTCTGCATTCACTGCCTTTGCTGTTCCGATTCCGAACTTTTTCCCTTTACTGAAGGTTACGATATGGTGTAAGCATCCGATTAGAGACTTCAAACCTCCCACTTGAAGAATCAGCTTCTCTACTTCTTCCTTTGGGGACTCTTTCTGATCAACAACATCATAGTCAGAACACCACAATTATATTAAATAATTAGCCTAGAACAATTTTATCAATTACTTTCTGTTTGGCTGCTGAGAATATTCAGGAAAAGGTGGGCCAACAGCTAATTAAACCAGAGAAAAATCAAATCCGTCTCCTTCTTTAAGAAAATAAAGACAAGAATACTATTCAGAAGGAAAAAGAAAGGGCAGGCCTAACATGAATACAAGATGTTTTGGATTTCGATTTATTCACTCTCCTCGAATTGATTTTCTTGAGAGACAAACAAGAACTAAGAACCAATGGTTGGATAATGAATATTGACTCATGTAGATAAAACAACAAAAAAGGAAACTCACCTCCAAATCTTTGAGCTCGAAATACGCCTGCCAACAGCTATACGAGTCATCTCCTTCTAGCGTCGAACAGTAATCTGAAAAACACCAGATTTCAAGATCGCATCATCAGCAAGAAAGAATCTTCAAAATCAAGAAAGAAAAATCCAGATAAAGAATCACACATCAAAAACCACCCAAAAAACATTGTTTTTATAATATCTACCCATGAGCTCGCTTTCGGTCTTCTGGATCAACGGAGGCTGTTTGAGGACTCGATCGAATTTGCTTCGGCTGAAAGGCTCGAGCTTTGGGATGTAAGAATGGCTGTTCCTTGAAGAACAGCAAACTGTAGAAGATCTTGAATCTCTGATATCAAAAATCAGAGAAGGAGAAGAAAGAGCGAAGGATTTTATCATCGTATCAAATCGAGAAAAACCAGAGTGAATCTTCAGGAAGGAGGAAATGCTCTGTTTTCTTATAAAGCAGAGAACCAAGCGGATAATACCTAGATATTTTATGATTTTTTCGATTTATTGAGGATTGTGCTAGGGCTGTGACGGTTTGATTTGGTGACGTACGAATTGCAGTGATCTGTTTGCTAGTGGTGACGGTGATGCTAGTGGCGCCATCTTTCCTTAGGAATCTTATCCAGGTATCCTTTCTCTTTTTGGGTAAGTATGGTAGCTGCTGGGACCGTTGAAAACGGTGGGAAAAAAATCTGTGGGCCCATGGGCTATTTTGGGCCCATGGTTTTTCGCTTTTTGCTTTTTGGGCTTATAGACATAAATACAGGCTGGCTCATTATGGGCTTACACTAATAGATAGTTTGAATTATGGAAGGATTTTCCTGCCCTACTTTCAGGCTCCACCAGGGCGTGGCCAGAGTGGGCCATGAACCCACTCAATTTCTGAAAATAATTTTATTTAATTAATTAATTAATTAGAAAAATATTAGAATGTTTTTTGTTTAAGAAAAAATTGATAAATTATATCATTCTTCTTCTTTTTCCATAATTCAATACGGATGTAAAAAAATCTCCAAATATATAAAAGATTAACATGTAAATTTATGAAGAAATTTTTTTGTTTCTCTGAGTAACTCTGTTATAATTTATTTGTCGTCTATAAAACCATAAATTTTCATTTTTTTTGTCAGATGGATAAATTCTAAATTTTAAAAATATGTAAATTATTCAATTAATTAACACAAATTTCAAACTTCAATTCTAGAATAATTGTGAAGATGAGTAATTTTTTGATCTAGCAACAACAAGATAACGGATTAAACATGATTTTAGTCCCTTTTAAGTTATTTATAACTGTTGTTATATTATGTTTTGGTAAAAAATATATGGTACGTTAATTTTGCTGATTTGATATCTCCTTTAGTTTAGAACTATATATGTATATATTAGTTTAGAACAAATTTTGTTGATTGTCGGCATGCTTGCTTAATCGGTAAAATGTTCGGAATTTAAAAAGACAGAACATCCAAAAATGAGAGGGGAGAGGACTCAGGTTCGAGTTTCGGGGAAATAAGTTTACTATATTGTAAAAAAATGTTTAGTTGTTAAAAAAATATTAACCCCAGATCTAATAAAAAAGTTGCTTCATCGAAAGTAACGAAGAAGTGCTTTAATTGGGAGAGTTAATGATAGTTGATAGGTTAATTTTTCTTTAACTTGTTTTGCTTGAAGTAGTAGATCAATAATCAATTAGCAATTTTTTAGTGGAAAGTGATGTTGGAGAAAATTATGCGTAATACGTATAATAAAACTCGTATTCTTCATTTTAGATAGATATTGGCCATTTTCTTTTATCCATATCTAATATGCGGGGATGATAAACATGCCTAATCTCACGCTAAAACGAGCAAGTAAATAAAAATAAAATTAGAAGACATACTCTTGCATCCATTCTGAATGTCGGTCTCCGCTTGTGCTTTATCTCTCTTCCACGTCTGAAATGAGAGTATTTAAAAAAAAAAAAAAAACTCAATCACCAATGGGATAGAATGAGTGCTATCTTTCTCTCTCTCATTTAGACCAGGACCATAACTATTTTATACCTCTTATTAATTTATTTTATTTATTAGTCCATCATTAATAAATAAAATAACTGGTCTCTACACATTACAAAACTCATACTATATTTATAAGAGATGTATTAAAAAAAAGTCCAAAATTAATCAATTGATCATATTTAATTAGGCTTAATAAAAAATTAGATAGCTTGATGTATAATGTTAATATGTAGGCCCAAATTTACTAAAATACCCAACAATCTCCCACTTGGGCCACATATATTAACAAACAATTATACATTACGAAAATTTAGTGAGCTCAATATTTGCTATCTTGACTATGAACATCTCTATACAATCTGGTCCATCAATAATACCAATATAGAACCAAAGCGATTTTTATCACAATTTTCGCAACTAAACCCATCAATGATCACCACATCAATACATAATCAACTTACATAAATCAAAAGATGGACAAGCAGAGCATGGAAATTTCATGTAACGTGATCCCATATCATGCCTATTTCCAATTGATCCAACTTTATAACTTAAAAGAGTTCAACAAAACATTTTCAAACTTTATGCTAAACTGCAATTGAAAGAATATAACTTTATTTCAGAGTTTTCAATAAACAAAACAAGAATAATACTTGAGTCTGATAAAAAAAACATGTCATTAGCAAATGAACAACAATTAACAAACTCCCACTATACAAGCATATCACCAAGATGAATTACACCCATACGAGTTACATGCTCATGAAATGCTTTAGGTGGTACACCTTTGGTAAGCGGATCCACAATCATGAAGTTTGTACTAATATGTTCAATAAACACTTGAAGACCTTGAACTCTCTCCTTAACAACAAAAAACTTTATGCCAATATGCTTCGATTTCGACGAGCTTCTGTTGTTCTTAGAATATAATTCTGCAGCTTTATTATCACAATTTATCTTTAATGGACTATCGATGCCATCAACAATACGCAATCCAATGATAAAATTCCGCAGCCATATTGCTTGGTTTGATGCCTCATAACAAGATATAAATTCTGCTTCCATTGTGGAAGAAGCTATGAGTGATTGCTTAACACTCTCTAGCCAACATAAAAATATAGCCAGAGGTAGATCTTCTGTTATTAAGGTAACCAGCAAAGTCGGAGTCGAAATACCCCATGATCTCTAAATGATCATATCTCCGATATGTGAGCATAAAATCTTTTTTACTCTGCAGATACCTCATAACCCGCTTGTCGCTTCCAATGAACCATTCCCCGGGTTACGGCATCCGCTAAGCATACCAACTATGTACGCAATGTCCGAACGCACATAAACTTGAGCATACATGAGACTCCCTACTACTGATGCATAAGGGATATTCCCCATTTATTTATTTTCAATTATATTCCTTGGGTATTGAAGCAAACTAAACTTATCACCCTTAGCAATGGGTGTATCTCTTGGTGCACAATCCTTCATGCCAAATCTACTAAGCATTTTATCAATATATGCCTTTTGTGATAAGCCAAGAATACTATAAAAACGATCGATAAATTTGTAATGGCTAATAAAGATGGATTAATAAGATCTCATTTCAAAATTCTTTGAAAGAAATATCTTAGTCTCATGCAACAGACCTATACCATTGCTTGCTAGCAGAATATCATTGACATATAACACCAAAAGAATAAATTTGCTGTGACGGCCCGCATCGCCATACCTGACCCAACCCGGGGACGTGGTCCTCACTTTTTATTTATTATTATTATTATCATTATTTTAATCATTTCGAATAATCCAAATACAATTATTTTTCCAAACACATTTCAATACTCAATGAAAAAATATATATGTAAATACCACTTTAACATAAAGGGGGCCCATCATTTTGTTCTCAAAACACCTTTTTTTTTTTATCAATTTAAACTCCAAAAAAATACAATTTAATTTATTTTATACCCTAAACATGTTATCAAACTGTTAGGGTATTTTCAGGGCATTACATTTGCTCCCACCGGTCTTGTGATAAATACATTGATCTACAGTGTTTTCCTTAAAACCAAAAGAGGTAATCACTTGATCAAACTTCCGATACCATTGACGAGATGCTTGCTTTAAACCATATATAGACTTCTTTAATTTGCATACCAAATGTTTTGATTCTTTAGATTCAAAATTCTCTGGTTGCATCATGTAAATAGTTTCTTCAATGTCACCATTGAGAAACGCAATTTTTACATCTAGCTGATGTAACTCCAAATCATAATGAGCTACAAGTGTCATAATGATTCTAAAAGAGTCTTTCGATGAAACCGGAGAGAAACTCTCTTTATAATCAATACCTTCTTTTTTAGTAAATCCCTTGGCAACTAGATGTGCTTTATATCTTTCAACATTGCCTTTTGAATCCCTTTTAGTTTTAAAAATCCATTTACAACCAATTGGTTTCAATCCCTTAGGCAATTCAACAAGATCCCAAATGTCATTGTCTTCCATTGATTCCATCTCATCTTTTATGGCATCTATCAAATTTTCAGAGTTTACACATTGTTTGGCTTGACTGAAATATATTGGATCATCTTCCAGTCCCATATCAAATTTGTGTTCTTGGAGATATATGATATAGTCATCTGAAATAACTGATTTCCTCTTCCTAATGGATCTCCTTAACGACACTTCCAATTGAAGTTGTTGTTGCTCCTCTACATTAGTAGTAGAAGCGGGTTCCTCAATATGAATAGGAGGTAAGTCAGGGGTGTCTTGATTTTCTAGATTTGCATCATAAGTAATTTCAAGTGTAATTACCTGATCATATTCAGTTGCAATTGTAGGAATAATGCCATATTCTTCTTCAAAGACAATTTTCCTGAGTTCTAAACTCCCACTATATTCAACATCCTCAATAAATTTTGCATTTTCTGTTTCTAAAAAGGATCTACCTGAGGGATCATAAAACTTGAAACCCCTTGATCTCTCAGAGTACCCAACAAAATAGCAGCTTACTATTCTTGAGTCCACTTTTCTTTCATTAGGCTTGTATGGCCTAGCCTCAGCTGGACAACCCCAAACATGAAGATGTCTTTTGATAGGCTTCTTTCCAGTCCAAAGCTCATATGGGGTTTTGGCTACTACTTTACTTGGAACTCGATTGAGGATATAAGCCGTAGTCTTTAAGGAGTCCCCCAAAGCGATTCTGGTAAAGAAGAATGGCTTGTCATACTTCTAACCATGTCCTTTAAGGTCCAGTTTCGTCTCTCAGCTACACCATTTTGACTTAGAGTATTTGGCATGGTGTACTGAGGAACAATGCCACATTCTTGCAAGTATCTTCAAAAAGGCCTTGGACGTTGTTCACCTGATCCATCATATCTACCATAGTACTCACCAGCACGGTCAGATTTAATGACTTTAATTTTCTTTCCAAGTTGATTTTCAACTTCGGCTTTATAAGATTTGAAAACATCCAATGATTGAGACTGCTCATGAATTAAGTATAGGTACCCATAACGAGAATAATCGTCTATGAAACTAATAAAATATTGTTGACAATTCCAAGAAGCTATAGGAAATAGACCATAAATATCAGTATGAATTAATTCCAAGACACTTAAACTCCTATTAGCACCAACTTTCTTTATATTTGTTTGCTTTCCCTTAATGCAATCAATACACATTTTAAAATTTGCAAAATCAAGGAAATCAAGAATTCCTTCTGACACAAGTCTTTGCATCCTTGTTTAGAAATGTGTCATAAAAACTTGTGCCATAACATGGAAGAATGCTCATCAATTAATTTACGCTTTGTACCACAATTACTTGCATGCTAGGATTCATTAATATGTGAGACATTAATATCCAATTTATATAGATTATCAACCAAAGAACTTGTGTTAATCATATTTGAATATTGAAAAAGACTAACTTTTTCATTTCTAAATGAACAAGAATAACCAGATTTGTCCAAACGAGAAACAAATACCAAATTCCGTCTAAATGACGGTACATAAAAAGTCTCATCCAAATCCAAATAACAACCAGATTCTAACTGCAATCTAAATAAACCAATTGCCTCAACAAGAGCTTTGTTGCCATTTCCCATATAGATTAATCTTTCAGCATCAATTGGCACTCGAATTCTTAGGATAACCTCGCAGATTACACTTATGAGTAGTTGCACTCAGATCTATCCACCAAGTGTGATTTGGCATTAAAGCCAAGTTAACTTCAAAACAAAACAAAGTCGAGAAGCGACCCTTTTAACGAGTCATTTCAAGATACCAGACAATCCTTCTTCACATGTCCACCTTTCTTGCAAAAGAAACAAGTGATGACCTTATCCTATTTCTATTGCCCCTTAGGCTGTGAGGTCACATTGTCTACAACTCCTTTTCCTCTATTGTTATTATTCCTTTTCCTTTTCTTGTTGGCAACATTGTCATGGGAGGAAGTAGATAAGGGAGTGACTTATCTTTTTTCTTGTTTCAATCTCTCTTCCTCTTGCACACATTGAGTAATGAGCTCATTAAGTGTCCACTTTTCCTTTTGAGTATTATAACTTATCTTAAAAGGACTAAATTGTGCAGGAAGAGAGATCAAAACTAAGTGCACGAGAATGTCATCAGACAATTCCAACTTTAATGCCCTTAATTTAGTAACAAAATTAGACATTTCCATTATGTACTCTCTTATGTTCCCTTTGCCTTTGTACCGCATTGAAATGAGCTTAGAAAGAATAGTGCCTGCTTGGGACCTTTCGATCCAACGACCGATATGCTCTGGCTTAGAAACTCTTAGCATTTTCCTCCCCTCGTGCATCGCACTCTCTTGGTTATGGTATCTGGAATAGAGTGCTTCATGATCATAAAACTCATGCGGTCAGAACGCTTCCACTTTTCTAAGTTAGCTCTTTGTTCCACAGTACTGTCATCAGTAAGGGCGAGGGGTCGTTTAGTCCGGATCGCATAGTCTAGATCCATACACCTAAGTAAAATAGTGATATGCTCTTTCCATTTCTCGAAATTAGTGCCGTACACTCAAGTGAAAGAGCAAGACAAGGCATATAATCTGAAGCGCATCAGATCTAGAATAAAATAATAAGTTCACAATAAAAAACAAGATCATTTCCTTTAAGCATGTAAGATATAATTTAAAAATTAACTACATGCATACACATGGCATAAAAGCAATAAGATGGACTTTTATAATATAACTAACATAACATTGATATTTAGTCTTTGGACAAAAATGACAATTCGTAAATGGTAATATTATACGTAGTTAATAAATATTAACAACAAATCCTGGCAACCAACAATATGTTTATCTTTGGATCAACTTATTGCATGCATAGATAACATCAGAATATCACATATTTACCACTACAAATACATAAGATCTAGCAAAAATAACCTTCCCTTAGGCCAATTATTTTACGCATAGATTTAGATACTACCATACAATTCTTTAATAAAATCCACATATTTCAAGATAAGCAAATAGTTAGAGGTCACTTTGGCGACGTATAATTTCAATTTAATTCATATTGAAATATTGGATTTTAAATATTCGAAAAAAATAGATTTTTTTTTAATTTGGTCAAAGTCAATGATCACCGGTCAACGGTCCAACCGGGTGGTTCGAACGGATCAATCAAAGATCCAACTGGATTGATCACAGATCCAATTGTGTTGATAAAACGGGTCAATCAAATATCCAATTAGGTTGGTCAAACGTGTTAGTCAAATATTCAATTGGGTTGATCAAACCTTATCTTTATCCAAACCCACCACTTGACCCAATAACCCAAACCTTTATCAAAAAGCCCAAACTTTGACGTAATTATTAAATGTTTTATGCCCAACATCCAAATAACCTAATATATTAAATGACCTAGGCCTAACTTGTTAAAGATAAGAAAATTGAATAATTCTTCATACAACATGATAGTGACAAAAAAATAGGCCATTAACTCTAACCAGTCTCCCATTCCCCAAAAATTCTCAAAACACTTATATTTTTCTCGGATATTATGTAAAAATAAAAAACTAAAAAATGGAGAAAACATATTTTCCGAGATAAAATTTGAGAATTTTATGGAAAAATAATTTATGAAAAATTATCAAAAAAAAAAAAAAAAAAACTGGGGAAAAAGGAGATGATTTTCCATAATTTTTCTTCCAACCAAACACAAATTATGTTGGTGTATAATTGAATGGAAATCACAAATCAGAATCTGAAGCATCATAAAACACCTTTTAATTTAATAAATATAATTTTAATCCTTATCGATAACATGAGGGCTCCATACCACTTGTCAAGTAAAATTACAAACAACATACATATAATAAAACTGTATTCTTCATCTAGATAGATTATTACTTTATCTGTACCACCCCAAATTATACTCTGACAGTTTTATAACATATTTTTGGTATAATAAAAGTAAACGTATATTTTTACAGAATAAAATAATGCTAAAAATAAAATAAGCAAAATCCGAAATTAATCTAAGGGTTAAGGGTAAATTAGTAATTTATCAATTCTGGATCCAAAGGTCATATGATAAGAAGATTATAGGATAAAGTGGAAATATGAATAAATTGATTTGCAAATAGAGGGGAGTTGGAGGACCAAATAGCAAAATCGACATTCGACTCCAACGGGTATTGCACTTCAAACAAGGCCTTAAGAAATATCTCATTTTTGGCTTTTGGTAAGGGAAACTGGTTGAGAGAAAAGGAGAAGAGAAGAGAAGAGAAAGAGAAGAAGAAGAAGAAGGAAGAAAGAAGAAGAGAAGTGTAAGAAAAGCAAAGGTATGGAAATTGTATGGAATACTAGTATAGAAACTTTGGTTAGGATGCTTGTTTGGAAATTTTCTTGGAAAATACTTGTCTAAGTTAGGTTAGGAAAACCCTAACTTTTCAATTCATGTATATTTTGGTTGGCCTAAGTTAGTTTTGTAGTTTTGTTTTGAAATTGTTTAATTTGGTTAGAACTCCGGTGAAAATGGCCAAAACTGGCCATTTCTGTTATGTTCGACACCCCTACACCTAGGCGTAGGAGTCCACGCCAGTGTAGAGCCTCCGCCAGCAGGCTCCTTCGCCAGATAGGCTTTCTAAATTTTCCGGTCCGGGTTAGGCTGCACTAAGCCTGCTTCTTTAGTTCCTCTTTTCCATTAATTCTAACGTCCATTGGACTAATGAGGATCCTAATATCCATTGGACTAATGAGTATCCTAATAAGTGAATGAAAGGGTTCGTATAAATATAAAAATTATATGAAAAATGTTCACTACCTCGCCACCGAGGTGAAGCGATGGGCAAACATTGTTTCTTGCCCTTATTTGCTAATGTGTTTAAAATGAAGTGTTATCCCTTGGTTAAGGGATGAAAAGATAGATGTGTAATGAAGGCATATAGAAAAACGTATAAATGTGTAAATAATACAAGAGTAAAGATGCATGCGGAAATGATAAGAAAATATCGTGATATGATTACTGGGATAACAATAGTTATTCGGGATATGTGGATATAAGCTGTAAATGAAATAAAAGAAATAGATTGTCTTTAGAACCTAGTGTAGGATAGATGGACATGCCTATTAGTGGAGAAAGACTGCAACATTACTGATCACACACTCTTGCTCGTCATTATACATTTTCCGCCATTATATGGTCATTGTCTCGCATAATGATAACAGCGTCGCGTGCCCTTATTGATAGACGCCATTTGATTGTGTCAAGGTGGATATGCAATAAGAAATGCATCAGACAATCGCAAGAAGTATACGTCATTAAGTAATATAGTGTACTCAAGATACGGATATCAATCCACAAGGAAAACCTTAATCGTAGTGGGCTAAGTACTAAAATTCTAATACTTATTTAATATTTAAACTAGCAATTATAATGGCTAAGCGGAAGTAAACCCAGATTTAATTACTACTAATGTAACTGTGCGCTTCAGAAGTAAAAATGATCAAAATGATTTAGGGTAGTTAGTAGGTCGGGTGTTGTTGGACAATCCTACTATGTAATGATGCTGCTCCATTCCACATCAGTATATATGTTCCTGCTGCCGCTCTATCTATTGTAATTAAAGCCTTTCTCAAGGTCATTTAACCTCCCTTTATCACTAGGTTTATTGCTCTTTGGCTCAACCCCAAGCATTAAAGGTGCATAAAATATAAAGAACTCCTAAGCCTCTTAATTATTGATAATCCTATATTACCAAGTTTATTAGGTTAACCCTCTTATGTCTAATTCTTCATTCACTTCTCAGATCTTACAAAGAACCACTCACATATTAAGAATGATCAGAAATTAATATGTTGATTTCAATCATACGAGTTAATGGTAAAACAAATATATATAAGATAATGGAATTATGAAAAGTCAACACTTTAACATAGTATTCATGTCCAATTCACTACCAACACCCTAAACCACGAAATTTAAACATCATTATGTTATGTTCCATTACAAATGAAAAGAAAGACTTAATAATAAGGGTAGAGAAAACTTCAATGATCGAGGAAATGACGATCTCCCGGATTCTTCAAGTCTCTCACTCTAAGATAGGCCTTAAAGTCTTCTTTCCTCTGTTCCAAACCCAAGTTCCTCAAACCCTAGCAATGCAAACGTTTTTCGAACCCCCTAAATTGGATTCTCCCCGTTCCTTTTATAGCTTCTTCACGAGATAAGGTTTGTTAAGTTCTTCCCGCAACATCGCGACGTTGGAACATCGCGATGTTGAGCTATTTTCTGCACCATTCTTCTCCAAGACTCCTATAAGGCTCCATTTCCAGCATTTTTCCTACAAAAACCCAATACAACTAAATATTAGAAAAGTAATCAAAACAAGGTCATATATATATGAAACCGATCCCAATCCGCAATCCCGGGTTTGTAATGAGGTTTTTTGGGCACTCATCACACTTCAAACTTAGCTTCCCTGCTCGGTCTCACAAGAAACATACTTCAAATTGTGACACAAGAAAAATAACATACTAAACTCAACAACACGAGTGTGATGCACATGTTGCCAAACGGAAGGATCAAAATGAACCGAACTCACAAATCTTGCCCTTTTGTTTCTAATTTCAGAGGATCCTTAAGGTTGTTCAACTTTCGAAAAAATTCAGCTAGGCACGGTTCGATTGACAAGTGATTCAACCTCCTAGGTTTTCGATGGCCTTTCCTAAGAAGTCTATGTGCATTTGATGCATGATCTCTAGCATATAACTCGGTTCCGGGACCCCCAAACTTGAATTCAACTTGCCTATTTGGGAGAGTCTAACTACGAAAGGATAAGAACACACAATTTTTATTCATACTAACCTACCTACTCATGAAAGAAATCCTAATGCCCGTAAGTTTTAGTTGAGTGTTCCCAGAGCAGGATTCGTTGGTGACTCCTCAATTAGTCGGGTTACAGAGTAAGCACTAGCATTCAGTGTCTCTCGAACTTCAATTTCCGAACACTTAACCAAACCTAAGGGTCCTAGGCTATAGGAAACTTCCATCCTCTGTCCCATGTAACGGGCAGTGAAGTCAATGGCTTCCGGCCAGTTGGCTCAGGGCATTAGGCTTTGAAAAGCGCCTCGGACTGTGCCCAGGATTCCAACTAGAAGATCCCACTTATTTTATTCACACTTTTTTTTTAGATGGGGCTCGATGGCAATCATCTTTTTCTCAGGTGTCCCATCACTTGGGTGTTTAGAAACGCCCAAGGTTCATTGAACATTAGTAAGTCGGGTCCGGAGTCTAGGCATACCCTTGAGATCACATGTATTAGTGTGTGGTAGACTAATTTGGAATTGGTTTCTTGAACACCAAGGAGGTGACTCACTATGTCATCCCTACCTATCCAAGCATGTAATTCCCGAGCATCTAAAACCTAAGGCTCATTTCTTGTTACTTGCACTGTGTGTTTCAAAAATTTGGAGAGGTTAAAAGATCCTTGATTGGCAATCATGGCACCACTCACACATACTACCTAATACAACCCTAAAACATGAAATTAAACCCAGACATCCTAACACATAAACCTACACGAAAACTGTGAAAATACGAACATAAACATAAACATAGACAAAATGCAGAAACATATCCTAAAAAGTAAATGATGTAAAACCGACCACCCACAGCCCTCCCCCGAACAAAAAACGGACAATGTCCACATCTGGCAACAAAATAAAAGAAGGATGGGAACTCCCTTGACGATCCAAGGGATCACTGCGGTGGCGGTGGTGGCAAATGGAAGGTAAGCAGTTGGGCGAGCTGCTACTGGATGACCTGCTGGTTTCTGAGGACTGTGCGCATGTCGACCCCGAGTGCATCCATGTCCTGGTTCATGGTGACCCGGTGCTCCTGGGTCTCATCCTAGAACGTATCAAACCTAGAAGTGAGGTCCTGAACCTGGTCCTCTAGGGTAGGAGAAGGATCGTGGTATCTCGACCGTGCGGTGGTGGAGGTGGATGGGTGGTGATGGTTGGTCGGCCTCACCCGGTATCTCACGCATGCCGAATCTCTTCCCTCATCTGAAGGTCTATGACTGAAGTTATAAACCTTCCTGGACGAGGAACTCCTGACTTATCCTTCTTAACGACGATGGTCTAATGGGATGGACGTAGGGCCCTATTATCCTCTAGCAGCACCCCTGCTTTCTTGCATAGGCCATAGATGAGAAAGGGGTGACCGAGGTTCATTTTGGCGTCCCAGTTATAGAGGATGGCGTCCTTTATGACCTGACCGACATCAAACGAGGTGTCTTGAATGATGGCGTAGTTGAGCAATGCCCTTTTTGCCTTCACCTCGCAAACATTCGTCGTTGGAATGAGACGAGAGGTGATAAAATGGTGCCACACCTTAGGGATATAGGCCAACTATTTGGCCTTGAAGTGCACGGCCTGCCCCTCAATGTTTAATTTCCACTAGCCCTACCCGTTTGTTAACATCCTAAGGACTTCCGGGTAGTTAGGGTTCTCATGAAGCCAATCATAGGCCTCGGGGTTAATTCGGCTCAAGGTTATACTATTGATTGATAGACTTCGCACTGAAGTCTACCAACACCCCATGGACCCGGACTTTCGCGCACCACGAGCGCCTAGTCGCGTAGAACTCCAAAGACAACCATCGCAAAGACCGGCTCCTGGGCTGGCACAAAGCACCCCACCCCTTCTTGGCTATGGTTTTTCTAAAAAAATCCTTGAGATGTTAGAATCCATTCTTCTTAATGAAGGAGCGATTGGTAGAGATGAAGCCGGCTGCGCTCTCATTGACAAATTTATCGTGGTTGTAAGCCGGAGAGGGTTCTTCACTGGCCCGACTACTTTTCGAGCTCATTTTTCGCTTTTTGATCGACATTGGGCATGGGATGGGGTGGTGTTTGAATGATCCTAAGGAAGAAATCACGCTTTAGTTGGCTTCTACACCCCTATTTGAATTGCACTCTACCAAATGACCCAAAAGAATCCCCCAAAACTCACTTACGCAAAAGAACAAACACTTAGTGGGCATTAAGTGAGATGGTGGTCTTGATTGAAGGCAAAGGGATCTATAACCCCCAACCAACCCTAAGGTACCTTATTGGACACAAACAGCCCAGGAAAAATGGCAATAGAACTAAATCGAGACTTGAACTGAGCCAAAAATCAGCCTAGAGGAAAGGTCTTCAAATGACTCGTGACACCGGTGTTCGCGGAGCTGAAATTGCTTCAGGCTTTGGAGGTTGATATGATGTACTGGATGAGCTTGGACCGGATTTAGCTGGAGCACCTGCAAAAATCGAAGAGCACATTAGGGTTTTTCAAATTGATGGAGGTGAGAGTATGAATGTTTATGTTCCCTAAAACAAGGTAACGTCGCGAACGTTCGGGCAAATGTCGCGACATTCTCGAGAGTAATATTTGTAACGTCGCGACGTTGGTTCGAGGATTACTTTTCAACGTCGCGACGTTGCAGAGGGGCTCACTTTTCCATGTCATGACGTTGATTCCAAACATCACAACGTTCCCAAGAGGTATTTTTTTAACGTCGTGACGTTGAGTCTAATGTCGCGACATTCCCGAGACCATCAACCAGGATATTTTTACATAAATTTTATCAGTGTAGAAAACTGCCTACATTCAGCTCTACATTCAGCTCTACTCCCCCCCAAAGCCTACACAAAGCTTTCAATGCCATTTCTCCTTCGCCTCAGCAACCTCGGAACCTCTGAACATAGCAACACAAATACATCAAAATTAAAACAAGCAAAATCAAACCTAACAACTTAAAACAAACAAACTAATGATCAAAATGATTTAAAAGCTTGGGTTGCCTTTCAAGTAGCGCTTTGTTTACTATCGTTAGCTAGGCCAAGCGGTGTCCCCCTAACTGGTGCTCAACCATAGAAAACTTCTGGCAAACAAAAAATGCTTGGTCCCGAGCATTGTTGATGTTGGCTTCAAACTTATGGTGGACTTGTGCTTCTCGAATTGACCGCCAAGATAAAGCTTCACTCGCTGCCCATTCACCTTAATTAAACCTCGCTTAAGATGCATCAGCTCGACACTATCGTATGGGAAAACTTGGGTGATCACAAATGGCCCAGACCATCTTGACCTGAGTTTTCTTGGGAAAAAATTCAATCTTGAATTGAATAGCAATACTTGTTGTCCTGTTTTCAGCTCATTATGCACTAGATGCTTATCATGACACACTTTGGTCTTCTCCTTACAAATCCTTGACCTGTCATATTGATGAGTGCCTAAAAACACTCATTACAAACCCAGGATTTAGCGAGATTTGGGATCAGTTTCATATATATATGACTTCGTTTTGATTACTTTTCTAATATTTAGTTTGTATTGGGTTTTTTGCAGGAAAAGTACTGGAAATGGAGCCTTGTAGGAGTCTTGGAGAAGAATGGTGCATAAATCAGCTCAACGTCGCGACGCCCCAACTTCATGACGTTCAAATGTCGCGACGCCCCAATGTCACAACATCGCGACATTGCGGGAAAAACTTAACAAACCTTATCTCGTGAAGAAGCTATAAAAGGAACGGGGGAATCAAATTTTGGGGGTTTGGAAAACATTTGCAGTGCTAGGGTTTGAGGAATTAGGGTTTGGAACAAAGGGAAAGAGACTTGAAGGCCTATCTTAGAGAGAGAGACTTGAAGAATCCGGGAGACCATCATTCCTTCGATCATTGATGTTTTCTCTATCCTTATTATTAAGTCTTGCTTTTCTTTTGTAATGGAACAGAACATCATGAGGTTCTAATTTCTGTGTTTGCAAGGTAGTGAATCGACATGAATACTATGTTAAAGTGTTGACTTTTCATAATTCCATTATCTTATATATATTTGTTTTACCATTAACTCATGCTTGGTTGAAATCAACATATTAATTTATGATCAATCTTAATATGTGAGTGGTTCTTTATAAGATATGAGAAGTGAATGAAGAATTAGACATAGGTGGGTTAACCTAATAAACTTAGTAATATAGGATTATCAATAATTATGAGGCTTGGGGGTTCTTTGCATTCCATGCACCTTTAATGCTTGGGGTTGAGCCAAGGAGCAAGAAACCTAGTGATAAAGGTAGGTTAAATGACCTTGAGAAAGGCTTTAATTACAATAGATAAGAGCCGCCTTGGAGAGCATTTATACTAGATAATGGAATAGAACCGCAGCATTACATAGTAGGACTATCCAACAACACCAACACCCTAACCTTTTTGCACCCTTTTGATCATTTTCACGTCTGAAGCGCACAAGACATTAGTAGTAATTTAATATGATTTTAATTACCGAGCCATTTTCATAATTGCTAGTTTGAATATTAAATAAGCATATAATTTCGTACTTAAATTTCACTACGATTAAGGTTTTCCCCAGGATCGTTATCCTACCTTTGAGTACACTATATTACTTGGATTGCAGTGATACTTGCGTGATTAGGCAATTTTCACTTCTTATTGGATATCCACCAAAACACAATCATGTGAACGCCTATCAAGTTTTTGGCGCTGTTCCAAGGAGAATTTTTATTTCATCGTGCTGTTTATGCTAATATCAACACTAAGTACTTCTTTGGTACTTCAGACATTTATTTTGATTTAATTTTTGATGCTTTATTTATTTATTTTTTTTGTGAAAAAACTCAGTACGTTTAGGTTGTATGCGACTTATTCTCGTTTAAAACGCGATATTCCTTCGATCCTAAGATCGAGAGAACTTGAAAAAGAATTATGAGGGACAAGAGAAGGTGATAGAATGGAACAAAGGCTTACTATGGGACTGATGGAAGCAAATAGAGAAGATGATGTTGGCCCGATTAGAGGAGGTAGGTATACTTCGATGGGGGAAAATATGGATACTATAGCTGCCACCCCATCGTAGATTATGGTCGCCCATCTCATGGTTACCCACTGCGATTGGGAGACCGACAATACAATCAAATAATTTTGAGCTCAAGTCCATCACTCTCCAGTTACTGCAAGGAATTCAATTCCACAAACTTGCACATGAGGACCCGAATGCTCATATCCTGAATTTTTTAGAGGTGTGTGACACAGTGAAATATAACGGGGTGAGCGATGATGCTATTCGGCTTAGATTGTTCCTTTTTCATTAAAGGAGAAAGCCAAGCATTGGCTTATTTCAGAACCGTTGGATTCAATAACATCATGGGATGACTTATCAAACAAATTTCTTGCTAGATTCTTTCCACTAGGAAAAATAGCAAAGTTGAGAATTGACATGAATAATTTTTATTAATACGAGGGGAAGTCATTTTACGAAGAGTGAGAGAGATTCAAAGATTTGTTGAGAAAATGCCTCACCATAGTTTCACCAAATGGATGCAGGTCCATCATTTCTACAATGGTTTGAGTCGTCCTACTAGGACTCTTATTAAAGCTTCTACTGGAGGAGCACTTATGGGAAAGAATGAAGTGGAAGCTTATCAAATTCTTAAGAACATCGCTTTGAATGATCACACCGTCGCTTGAAAGAGTAGCACCGAAGAAACCAGTCAAGTGCTCGACTTAGACATGTTCACAAACTTATCTGCTTAAGTGTCTACACTCTTAAAACAGCTACAAGCTTTTCAACAATTAGGTTCTCAATTATTTGCACATAAGGTTAAAGAAAGCCCACTTGCATGCGAGCAATGTCATGGACCTCATCCCACCTCTCAGTGCCTAATGATGAATGCCATGGGAGATTTGACTGTTGAACAAGCTTAATATATGGCAAAGTTCCCTCAAAATCAGAACTTCAACCCATATGGTCAAAATTACAATCCGAGGTGGAAAAACCATCCTAACTTTTCATGGAATAATTAGAATGCGGGTAATCCTATGGAGCAAGCCAAACCTCTCCAACCACCTCAAGAGAAGAAGTCGAGCCCAGATCCGAAAATGTAACGCTTAATGATATGCATATGAATATGATGAAGTCACATGATAAGTTCGAGAATGAGACTCGGACATCACTGAACAATCAATCACCTAACTTCGGGTTCTGAAGTTCATGGGCCAAATGGCTTCAAGTATTGAGAAAGAGGCAACAAAGTGAATTCTGCCACTTCAGGTCAACCTAAGGATGAAGGAAATGAGCACCGCAAAGCTATAACCCTTGTGGAGTGGGAAGACTTAGAACACAGCCCAAGAAGAGAGATTGAAACCCCGTGAAGTGAGAAAAGCAAAGTGTCGAGGTCATCAAGATGCTGAAAGAAAAGAAACGAGTCTCAACACACCGTGAGAAAGTTGAAGCT
Organism: Tetrastigma voinierianum; assembly: GCA_016808115.1. Taxonomy (NCBI): domain Eukaryota; kingdom Viridiplantae; phylum Streptophyta; class Magnoliopsida; order Vitales; family Vitaceae; genus Tetrastigma; species Tetrastigma voinierianum. Next base: position 718,153 of record JAEQBH010000804.1, read on the forward strand.
CGTAAACTCAGATGACGAGAAGCCTATTATTCCGTATCCATTGAGACTGAGAAAGAACAAATTGGATAAGTAGTTTGGCAGGTTCATGGATATTTTCAAAAAGCTTCACATCAACATCCTATTTGTTACGACTGAGAAAATGCCGATACGTGAATTACAAGATTTTCCTATTCAAGAAAAGGAAGTCGGGAGACTATGAGACTGCGTCTCTATCAAGAATGTAGTGCATATTGCAAAAGACACCTAAGTTGCAAATCCAGGTAGCTTTACAACCCGCATAAAGATAGAATGTAGTATTTGAAAGAGCCCTCAGGTGATCTAGGTGCGAGCATTAATTCATACCATGGTCGATCTAAAAAACCGAACTGGGAAAAGCATGCCCTACTACAAATACCTTGTAGTTAGCAGATCTACGAACTCATCCAAGGTGGGTATCATAGAGGATGTGTTAGTGAAAGTGGACAGATTTATCTTTCCTGCTGATTTTATCATTCTAGACATGTAAGAAGATAAATGTCCACTATCTGGATTAACATCTTTAATACGGAAGGGCACTGATTGATGCAAAGGGTGAACTCCAGTTGAGAGTTCAAGAAGAGGCGACATTCAATGTTTTCACGCCATAAAACATCCTCAATTATGCACCGATAGTTGTTTCGTAGGGAGATGTGCTAGAGGCTATAATGTCTAGCCAACTAGGTCATTCAGAACCATTGGAGACTAGCCTGATGCATGATGACCCTTCCTCTTATTAAGATGAGACAATTTAGGAGTATGTAAAATGGATGGATTCTTTCAACCCAAATAGAAGAAAGCACTTTGAATCTTTGGGAGCTAGCCTAAGCCGATCACTTCTATCGAAACCCCATCGTGAAGAGAAGCAACTCCCCAATCATTTGAGATACGCTTATCTTGGGGAGGAATCTACACTACCAGTTATCATTTCATCCTCCCTCTTTAACATAGAGGAGGAGAAATTGTTGAAGATCCTTAAGGAACATAAGGAAGCGATTGGATGGTCCCTAGCTGATATAAAGGGGATTGGACCATCTATATGTATGCATAGGATATTCTTAGAGAAAGATAGCAAGTTGACGGTGGATGCCTAGAGACGCTTAAATCCTTCAACGAAAAAGGTAGTTTGGATTTGGAATGAGGTACTTAAATGGTTAGTTGCAGGAGTGATATACCCCATATTCCGATACCATGGGAGGGCCGTGACGCCCAAACCCGGGGTCCGCTTGACCACCAACTCCACTTAATATAAGTGGCATGCTCCGTTACCCGACGCCTACTAAAATCTGTAGCTTCCTTCAGGATGCGAGCCTACCCAACCACAACACCTACATATCCTGTTCCAAACAGTGCAATATAATCCAATATATCCAATCACATGAGTAACACGCCACTTGGGCCCATAAACAATACTCACATATACCAACTATGAATCCAACTATATAAATTCGATAGTTACAAGAGTTAATATGTTTTTACTCTATACAACATATATCAAACTGATAGTTCTGAATATTATGTAAATCAGAACTGTCACAACTCGGCTTTCTTCTAATCCTCGGTCTCTAGGACGAGCCGTCCCCTCGCACGCTCCCGACCAGAAAATAATATCCCCATTGCAGGAGCTTGCTATCGCTCGTGAGGAATCGCCCCAAGGGCTACTCTCCACCTAAGCAAGGCAATGTTCCAAAATAAACATACATTCAAGCAAATGCATGATCCTACTTGAATGTCTACATGACCAACTCAGATCCCGAGTCCTCACCGACTCTCTCACACTCGCCTAAGCCTCATATGAGAATTATTGTTTTGTTAGTTTGTGGACAACCGATGAATATATATCACTCAATAGCCCGACGATTGATATTTATTCATTTGGACTACCCTCCGATAATTAACATTTTTAGACTACCCTTTGAACCATTTTCTCTAGACTCATCTCATGCACTCACTCCTATAGTTCTAGGATGTTCCAGTGCATATGGAATGCATGTATGTCGGGCCTAATATAGCTTAATTCACATGTAAATATATAAACATGCATATATTTACAAAATAATCAATTCACACAATCATGTCATGTAAATTCCACATTTCCACATAAAAATTAGCTCACTTGGGCTAATGATCAAACACGAGCAATTTATTTTAAATCACTCGACCAAACACATATTTTCACAAAAATATACTTTGAGAACACTGTTTCGGGAACAGTAAAACCCTAGGTTACTGTTCCTTTCAAAGCACAATTTACCGGTTCACTTGGTGAACCCGGGTTTCACGGCCATTCCCGGCCTCATACAAACCAATCCATGATTTAAAGCATAATTTACGCTATTAAAGACCCAAACAAATTCACTGCTACTTCGCCGCCTCGTATTGGGTTCAATAAATTAACCACCCGGTCCCCAAGCTTTGGAGATCAATCAAACGGGGCCGTTTAAGGCCTCAATCAACCGAAACATTTACATGGTACTTAGCCGAAGAATAAAACCCAAGTAGGGAGAAACCCCTACCTCTAGGAGTTTGAGAAAACTCCCTAAACCTAGTACCCACGCGAAGCCCTCTCCGCGGCAGGAGGCTCCTCCTTCTTGTCCCCGAAGACTCGACCCGGGCCGGACGCCCGTGATTTTTAGAGAGAAGTATGATGTTCTCTCTCTAAAACTCAAAATTTCGATCTACTGTAAATACTCCTTTCTTTCCCACGTTTTTGGTCTTTTATTATTTGGAGAAGACATCTCTATTCACTATTTTGTCATTTAGTGACTTAAAAACTTCCAAAATGACCCTTATATCCCTTAATTTCCCGCTTTTGACATTCTAAGACTATTTCCTACCGTCCATTTTCATCATTTCTCTACTCATGCCACTTATGGCACATGAGTACGTGTTATATGTGACTTTCGTCGCATCGAAAATCGTTTTACGGCACCCGAACCGCGATGCCTCGAAAAACATGTAAATCCCGACTATCTCATAATTCTACGAAATTTTACGTGCTAGCTAGATTTCACGAGACGATTCCAATCTGCACATGTTTCATTATCCGAGATCTAGAGAATAAATTTCGGATTTTTAACCGAAATTAACAATTTGTAATCGAAATTACGATTTTGCCCTTTTTCCAAAAATTGGAATTTCTCGGGTCTTACAAGGGCCCTATTCAGGCGGTGCCCAAGAAAGGAGGAACTACAATGATAATAAATGAGAAAAATGAACTACTCCCAACCAGAACAGTTACAGGATGGAGAATTTGTATTAACTTCAGGAGACTGAACAAAGTGACTAGAAAGGACCATTTCCCACTTCCATTTATTGACCAGATGTTAGATAAACTCGCGGGGAATGAGTACTTTTACTTTATGGATGGATATTCGGGATACAATCATATCACCATTGCTCCAAAAGATCAGGAGAAAACCACCTTCACATGCCCTTGGCGGCAACATCCGCTTCCATAGAATGCCATTTGGGGCCGTGTAACACCCTGAACCTTGTAGATGCATGATGCCAATATTTTTTTAATACGGTAAAAATCCATTGAAGTCTTCATGGATGATTTCTCCGTGATTGAGTTCTACATTTGAAAATTTGCCTCATGAATCTGACCTGGTAATTTGAAAGGTGCTGGAAACCAATTTAGTTTTAAATTGGGAAAAGTGCCACTTTATGGTGAGAGAAGGCATAGTACTGGGGCATCGCATCTCCAGAAGAGGAATTGAGGTTGATTGGGCCAAGATTGTGATTATAAAGAAATTGCCCCCTCCTACATCAGTAAAGGGAGTATGTAGTTTCCTTGGCCACGCGGGTTTTTATAGACTGGCCTGAACGATTTCTCAAAAGTTTCAAAGCCTTTGTCTAATCTTCTTATGCAAGGTGTTTTGTCTGAGTTCAATGAGCCATGCATGAATGCTTTTAAGTTGCTAAAAAAGAAGTTGACCTCGGCCCTTATAGTAGTCGCTCCAGAATGGAATCTTCCATTAGAACTTATATGTGATGCAAGCGACTTTATAGTTGAGGTTGTTTTGGGCCAGAGAAAAGAAAAAGTCTTCTATGCCATCTATTATGCCAATCGAACGTTGAATGATGCGCAACTCAATTATGCCACAACAGGAAAGAATTGTTAGCTACTGTGTTTGCCTTTGACAAATTCAGACCTTATCTTATAGGAAACAAAGTTATTGTGTTCACATATCATTCCACAATCAAATACTTGATGACTAAGAAAGAGCGAAACCTAAACTTAATCGGTGGGTGCTTCTATTGCAAGAATTTAATGTGGAGATTTGAGATAAGAAGGGTTCTGAATATATGGTAGTCGATTATATGTCAAGACTGGAAATTCCAGAAACAGTGAAGAAACATCATTTGCATATTGATGACACATTCCCAGATGAGCAGATACTAGCTTTGTCACATGCTGAAACATCCCCATGGTTTGCCGACATAGCCAATTATCTTTTTGCCTATATTATTCCACCTGGCCTCACATTTCAACAAAAGAAGAGATTCTTTGCAGAAGTGAAGTGCTATTTTTGGGAAGACCCAATCCTCTTTAAATAGTGTGTCGATCAGATTATTCAAAGGTGTGTGTTGGAAAGTGAAGTGAGTGAGATACTGACGCACTGCCACTCTTTAGAGTGTGGGGGTCATTTCAATGGACAGAGAACAACGACCAAGGTATTACAATCGGGCTTTTATTGGCCTTCTATATTCAAAATGCACACTTGTTTGCAAAGTCTTGTGATCGATGTCAAAGGACCGGGAACATTGGAAGAAGAAATATAATGCCGTGACGAATATTCTAGAGGTAGAACTTTTTATGTCCGGGGCATTGACTTTATGGATCCGTTTCCATCGTCCTATGGGCACAAGTACATACTTTTGGCAGTGGATTACGTGTCCAAGTAGGTGGAAGCCATTCCAACCATTACTTGTGATGCCAAAGTAGTATTGCGTTTCATCAGGAGTAACATCTTTTCAAGGTTCAGGACTCCTAGAGCGGAAATCAGCGATGAAGGTTCACATTTCAGAATGTCGCTTGCTTCAAGCATCGGCTAAATATGGGGGTGAGCATCAGTGTCACTGCATACCATCCCAAAGCAATCGCGTTGAGGTGTCAAATAGGAGATAAAAAAATCTTAAAGATACTAATGGACGAGGAAAGATCATAACAAAATCGATAATAGCTTATGAGCTTATCGAACAGATTTCAAGACCCTATCAGAATGTCTCCCAGACAGATTGTCTTTGGTAAGGCATGCCACCTACCCGTAGCTGGAGCATAAAGCATATTGGGCAACTAGAATACTGAACATGAATCTCGAAATGGCTGGGAAAAAGAGGATGCTTTAGTTGAATGAGATGGATGAACTTAGGCAGAACGCATATGACAGTTCAAGGATCTATAAGAAGAAGACCAAAGCATGTCATGATAAGCATCTAGTGCATAATGAGCTGAAACCGGGACAACTAGTATTGCTATTCAATTCAAGATTGAAATTGTTCCCAGGAAAACTCAAGTCAAGATGGTCTGGGTCGTTTGTGATCACCCAAGTTTTCCTATACGGTAGTGTCGAGCTGATGCATCTTGTGAGAGGTCGATTTAAGGTTAATGGGCAGCGAGTAAAGCTTTATCTTAGTGGTCAATTCGAGAAGCACAAGTTCACCACAAGTTTGAAGCCAACATAAGCAATGCTCGGGACCAAGCAATTTTAGTTTGCCGCTAGGGGGGACACCGTCAGTCGAGCCAAAGACAAGAACAAAGCGCTACTCGTGGCAACCCAGTTTCTTTAAATCATTTTCAATGTCGCTTGTTTGTTTTAAGTTGTTAGGTTTGATTTTTCTTGTTTTAATTTTAATGTATTTGTGTTGCAGGTTCAGAGGTGTAACGCCCCAAAAATATCTAATAATTTTATTATATATTATGGGTATGAATTGAGTCAAACTTGGGCTTTTCCGGGGAATTTGATAAATTGATAAATTGTAAAATGTAAATTGAAAGAGTGAGCATATGATTGAATATTAGATGCTAAATTGAGAAATTTATTGAACCCGGAAATAACCCAAGTGAAAAAGGGCAAATGTGAAAAATTGTAAAATGAGGACCTAAGGGTCAAATGATAACTTAAATGCTAATGAGAAATAAATGATAAATGATAAGGAAAGTGAAATAAAGAGTTAGAATACCAAAAATGGAAAATTTGGATTTATTGTGTGGCCCAAACAAGGCCTTATGAAGATTAAGTGACTTAAGACAAAAAAAATGAGAAATGAGAAATGGGTGTAGGCTAAACATGGCCTTACACTTAAGAGAGATTAAAAGACCAAATTTGGTCTTAGATGCTCATTGTGAGCAAATCTCGTTTTTGAGGGAGAAATGAAGGAGAAAGGGGAGAAAATCTAGGGTTTGCAAGGAGGAGTGGCTTTGGTTGGCTTTGCTTCCCATTTCTTGCTCCTAAGAGACCAAGCAACACACAAGAAGAGATTTGAAGAGGTTCAAGGTAATAAATCAAAACCTCGCAACTCTATCCTTTGATTCGATTTTAGGTGAAAAGCCCTAACTTGAGGAAAAAATGGATTTTTATCGAGTTCAAAACCACATTCGAGTTGTTTTCGGGGTAGATTCCATGGTGGATTTTTTGATATGGACGAATTGGAGAAGAGTTGTGGAAGAAAAATGTGTGAAAATGCAAAATCCCGCACATTTCGCAAAACTCGTAAATGGTACCGGGCCAGAAATGCACTCCATGGACAAAAAAAAATCGCCGATTTCGCCAATTTTAGGAGAAAAATCGGATTGGTGGTGCCGAAAGATATTGGGATGGAAAAATCGAAAAATCGGCGAAAAATCGCCGATTTTTCCGATAAAAACCGATTTTTTCCGATAAAAACCGATTTTTCCTGGAAATTTTTTATTTTTTTATTTTTTTCCTGACTCGAAAAATATGCAAAAATTGCCGACGTGTTTCAGCCCACCCAAAATGCCCCGAAATGGCACCTCCAACCACTGTCAATCGATCGCACTTATTATATAGAATGCAAACTTTTTTATATTCTCTTATTATTTATTTGTTTATAACTTTTTTATAATATTTTATTTTATTTTTTATTTTATGATTATAACTATAAATATTTTTAAATCAAATATTTAATTGAACAGGAAAAGAAATAAAATAATATCATTTAAAAATTTAAAATTATACTATATAATATTTTGAATCTCCTCATTATCTACATAATATTTATACAATAACAAAAACAAATAATATCTCTTTAACATAATAATATCCTCGAATAATATATTAAATATAATATATTCAATTTAATAATTACTAATCCATTTGATTTAATCTACCTTAATTAAGATAAGAATCATTTCTCATAATCTATATAATTAAAATATGAAAATTTTAATAACCGATATTTTTGTAAAAATATCCAATCGATATTCCACCGATATTTCTCCGATATTTCCGATATTTCCGTGAAAATCCACCACCGATATATCCGTGTTTACCGATATTTTGATCCTCGTCGTACTCGCATGTGTGGATGCAGAGGGCAATTGGTACCGGTACCGCTCAACCTGTATCGGCATCGATCGGGCAAAGTGGGGATAACTGTACTGCAGATAGGTTAAAGTGGAATTCTAAGACTGCTTGTTCCAATAACCCCGTTTTGACATGTTTTCGCAAGACCGTTAAGTCCCGTATTCGTATACCGATGTCTAGGGACCCTAAGAAATGAATAATGGGGGGGTTCAAATAAGGATAGAACTAAGTGAAAAACGCACCGTACCTCGCCGCCTCGACGAAGTGAATTCGTCTTCGGGCAGACTTATCTACTAAGAGTGGCATGAATGTTATTGACTAGGGACAAGTGATGATCGCCTAACCTAGGACCGAGATCGAAGAGAAGGAAGCTAGATTCGACAGCTTCGGTTTGTTCTCTGACTTTATTCTTATTTCAAGTATTTTGGTAGTTTACCAAGTAACTATGAAATGAGTATATGAAGTAAGTACATAGATTGAGTATATCTTTGAAAAGATAATATGGAATTGAAATGTGATATTTGAAAACCAAACGAATGTGAATGATGATAAGGACGGGATTCATCAAACGGAATCCGTCATAAATGTGAATTGAATGATATATCGAATGAACCACCTAACGGGATGCACAAATCGGCATCCGTCACGAAGGCACCCCAAAATTTATCCAATGTCCCATCATGATGCACCAATTCCAAGATCCGCTGCGATGGCGTATGCATTGGAAGAAATGTTCCCACTTTGGCGGATGCACCAATCGGCATCCATCATGATGGCGTATGACATTTAAGTGATACCACATGCTCCGGTGCACTAAACAAAGATCCGTCATACTAGAGACCGACAGTGATACCACATGCCTGGTGCACCAACAAAGATCCACATGATGGGGACCGAATTGGAAGCAAATGTGTAAGCGCATTACCGAATGATAATAAGGGCGGATTCATTAAACGGAACTCATAAATAAGGAATTTAATAGTCAAGGTGAAACAAATCAACATATTTAGATTTTAGTGTAAATGGGATTTTATGTATATGCTTAAATCTCATAAATTGAATTAGAATGAATTGTTAAATTAAAAATGCATGTTATGATGTTATAACATCGAATATTGAAAGCATGCTGAAAATGAATAGCATGAGTATATGTTGATATATTAAAGGTCATTAATGTTAAATCACATGCCGAGTTAACTTGAATATCGAATAGAAACTCGTGAGTACTACATGAAAAACGTTTAATAGTTTTATCTATGCGTTGTGTATCAGTAAGCAAAGAAAAAGATGTCAAGATCGCAGCCAGAAACATGCAGAGGCACAAACAGATAAGTATATATCTGTGAATCCTTGCATATCATCTCAACAAGTGCGTAGTCTGAAATTAAAAAAGGGTTAAACTCGAACCTTGATTTGTATATCATTTAGAAAAGGCATGAATGCCTTTCTTTAGAAACATTTTGTTAAATGTTTATGGGCCTACCGAATTGCATTGAATTTCCAGTGGTTATCAGGTCAAGTTCAGAAAACCAACCGCCTTCCAAATAAAACAGACATAATGTAATGTTTATTAAGATAAAAGAAAAACTGATAAACCGGGGTTCGTTCTGATCCAAGATTTGAATGTCGGGATTCGTCACTACACTTTTGAAAAGAAAATTTAATAACATGGAAAATAAACAAACAAACCGAGTCCTCAGCCAGCTTCGATCATTCAATGATCCGCTCTGGCCGCGCAAGAGGTTCCAAATGCCATCGAAGAATGAAAACAGTACTGAAGTTTGAAAGGGCTTTAGAAGAGGTGAGATTTGAATGCGAGTTTCTTCTGCATCTAGAATTTTTTTCAAAATGATCCCGTGTCACTGGTTCAACCGCATGTTTAAAAAAATACTCGTGGAACGTCATTATGGATCTAACGACGCAAAACATGTCTTCCAGAACGTCGCCACGCTCAAGACCACCGCGCATGGAAAAGTAAGCACTCATTGATTTTTTGCTCGCCAGTCTTCGATCTCATTCTACTCGCTCTTTGTCAAGACAGTTCAAGAAAGATTCAGGGTTTATCAGGTTATAGACCCATTTGTCTTCCAATCAAGACCACCATCCTGTTAATTAGTGCCCACTAAGTGTTTGTTCTTTAGCCTGGCTATTTTGGTTATCTTCGGGTCATTTGGTAGAGTGCACTTCAAATAAGGGTGCGGAAGCCAACTAGAGCATGATTTCACCCTCAGGATCATCCTAACACCGCCCCATCCCTTGCCCAATGTTGAGAAAAAGGCGAAAAATGAGCTTGAAAAGTAGTCGGGCCAGTGAAGAACCCTCTCCGCCTACGCACCACCTATACCACACCGAGAGCGACCGAGAGTTCGACCATCTTTCCAATCGCCCTTCATGAAGCGATTCACTGATCCCAACGATTTCTCCAACACTATAGCCAGAAGAGGGTGCACAGCCAACCCCTCGAGGCCGACCGCCATGATGGTTAAAGTGAATTTATGCTAACCTAGTCGCTTCATGCTCAAGAAAGTCCGGGCCCATGGGGTTTGGCAGACTCAAGGTCTACCACCCTATTATAACCTTGAGCCAATTAACTTTGAGGCCTATGATCGGCTTCATGAGCACCCTAACTACTCGGAAGTCCTTAGGATGCTAACAAACGGGTAGGGCGAGTGGAAATTAAACAATGAGGGGCACGCCGTGCTCTTCAAGGCCAAACACTTGGCCTATATCCCTGAGTTGTGGCACCATTTTATCACCTCTCGCCTCATTCCGACGACGAATGTTTGCGAGGTGATAGTGAAAAGGGCATTGCTCAATTTCGCCATCATTCAGGACACTCGTTTGATGTTGGTCAGGTCATAGAGGAAGCCATCCTCTATAATCGAGAAGCCAAAATGAACTCGAGCACCCATTTCTCATCTATGGCCTGTGCAAGAATGCAGGGGTGCCGCTAGAGGATAATAAGGCATGGATCCATCTCATTAAGGCCATCGTCGTTAAGAAGGATAAGCCGGGAGTTCCTCGATCCGAGGCGGTTTATGACTCAGGTCATGAACCTTCGGATGAGGAAGAGTTGACAACATAGCAAACTTTGTTTGGCATGTGTGAGGAGACCCCGGATGAGGCCAGCCAACCATCTACCACCCATCCACCCCCTCCACCACCTCCCACGGAGCCAGATGTCTCCAGTTTTTCCTACCCTAGAGGACCAGGTTCAGGACCTCACTTCTAAGTTTGATGCATTCTGGGATGAGACCCAGGAGCACCGGGTCACCATGGGCCAGGACATGGATGCACTCAAGGCCGACATGCACATAGTCCTCCGCAACTAGTAGGTCATCCAAATAAAGAAACATGATAAACCTCATTTCCATTTTCCACCACCACCACCACAGTGATCCCTTGGATTGACATAGGAGTTCCGCTATCCTTCTTTATTTTCGACACCGAGGACATTGTCCATTTTTGTTTTTTTTTTTTTGGGGGTAAGGTCAGGTGGTCAAGATCATTTACTTTAATTGTTTAGGATATGTTTATGCTTTTTGCTTATGTTTGTGTTTATGCTCAGTTGTTGTTTGCATATGTTCAGTATTTTGTTTATAAGTTTATGTTTATGTTCGTATTCTCACGCTTTTGTTTAGGCTTGTGTGTTATGATGTCCCGCCACTTCATGTTTTGTGGTCGTGTTAGGTAAGTATGTGCGGAGTGACATGATCGCTAATCAAGGATCTTTTACCTTCCAAATTTTCTAAACACACAAGGTAAAGTAACAAGAAAGATTCTTAGGTTTGATGCCCGTAAATCAAGATGTCGAGGCAGGTAGGATGACATAGCGAGTCAGCCTCTCGTGTTCAAGAAACCAATTCCAGATTAGTCTACCACACACTAATACATGTGATCGCCAGGGTATGCCTAGACTCTGAACCCGACTTACTAACGTTCAATGAACCTTGGGTGTTTCTAAACATCCAAGTGATGGGACACCTGAGAAAAATATGATTTCCATCGAGCCCCATCTAAAAAAAAAAAAGAAAAAAAAAAAGAAAGTGTGAATAGAATAAGTGGGATCTTCTAGTAGGAATCCCGGGCACAGTCCGAGGGCCTTTTCAAAGCCTAATGCCCTAAGCCAACTAGCCAGGAGCCATTGACTTCATTGCCCGTTACATGGGACAGAGGATAGAAGTTTCCCACATCCTAGGGCCCTTAGGTTTTGTCGAATAATTAGTGAAGTTCGAGGGGAATGAATGCCCGGTGCCCTTAACCAACTCGGTGGGAGTTACCAAACGATCCCCTACGTAACACTCAACTAAAACTTACGAGCATTAGGATTTCTTTCATGAGTAGGTAGGTTAGTATGAATAAAAATGGTGCGTTCTTATCCTTTTATAGTTAGACTCTCCTAAATAGGCAAGTTGAATTCAAGTTTAGGGGTCCTGGAACCGAGTTATATGCTAGAGTTCATGCACTCAAATAAAATATAGATTCTTGGGAAAGGGCCATCCAAAACCTAGGAGGTTGAATCACTTGTCGACCGAACCGTGTTCAGCTGAATTCTTTCGAAAGTCGAACAACCTTAAGGATCCTCTCAATTAGGAAACAAAAGGCAAGATTTAGAGTTCTGCTTCATTTTGATCCTTCCTTTTTGCAACATGTATCAAGACTGTGGTTATTGAGCTGTATGTTATTTTCGTGTCTGGTTATATTTTTCTCAGTTTCAGACAAGCAAGAAGCTAAGTTTGGGGGTGTGATGAGTAATCGCAAAACCACTAATACAAACCCGGGATTGAGCAGATTCGATCAGTTTAATATATATATATATATATGACTTCATTTTGATTACTTTTCTAATATTGAGTTGTACTAGGTTTTTGTAGAAGTGTTGGAAATTGAGCCTTATAGGAGTCCTGGAGAAGAATGGTGCAGAAATCAGCTCAACGTCGCGACGCCCCAACTGCGACACCCCAACATCGTGACGTTCCAACGTCGCGACATTGTGGGAAAAACTTAACAAACCTTATCTCGTGAAGAAGCTATAAAAGGAAGGGGAGAATCCAATTTTGGGGGTTCGAAAAACGTTTGCAGTGCTAGGGTTTGAAGAAATGGGGTTTGGAAACAAAGGGATATATCGGAGGTCATCTAGAGAGAGAGAGACTTGAAGAACTGGGAGACCGTCCTTCGATCATCAAGCTTTCATCCTTACTATTAAGTCTTGCTTTTCTTTTGTGATGGAACATAACATCAATGTGTTCTAATTTCATGGTTTAGGTGTTGGTAGTGAATTATATATGAATACTATGTTAAAGTGTTGGACTTTTCATCTCCATTATCTTATATATTTGTTTTACCATTAACTCATGCCGTTGAAATCAACATATTAATTTCCATCAACTTAATATATATGGTTCTGCAAGATCTCGAGAAGTGAATGAAGAATTAGACATAGGTGGGTCAACCTAATAAACTTGGTAATATAGGATTATCAATAATTAGAGGCTGGGGTTCTTTTGCATTCCATGCACATTTAATGCTTGGGGTTGAGCCAAGGAGCAAGAAACCTAGTGATAAAGGGAGGTTAAATGACCTTGAGAAAGGCTTTAATTACAATAGATAAGAGCCTCCTTGGAGAACATGTATACTAGATAATGGAATAGAACCGCAGCAATACATAGTAGGACTGTCCAACAACACTAACACCCCAACCGCAGACCTTTGATATCTTTTCACGCCCAAGCGCATTATGATGACATTATAAATTTAATCTAATTTTACTTTCGCTTAGCCATTACAATTGCTAGTTTGAATATTAAATAAGTATTATAATTCTAGTAATGTGAGTCTACTACTTATTATATCTTCCTCAGACCATATTCGTACCTTGAGTACACTATATTACTTGACGAGAGTATACTTGCTCGATTAGGCAATTTTCACTTCTTATTGGATATCCACAAAAACACAATCACGTAAACGCCTATCACATATACATTTTGCTTAAGTTCATCCAGCTCATTCAACTAAAGCATCCTATTTTTCCCAGCCATTTTGAGATTCATGTTAAGCATTCTAGTTGCCCAGTATGCTTTGTGCTCCGCCTCACGTATAAGGGTATGCCTTACCAAAGACAATCTCGTGATGTAGACATTCCCAATGGGGTCTGAAGTCGCTCGATGTCTCCATAAGCTATCATCACCTATTCACCCAATTTTCCATCCCATTGCACCATCTTTCTAAGATTTTGATCTCCCTATTTGACACCTTAACTCCGCCCATTGCTGGGGGTGGTATGAAAGTGACACTCGACAAGCTCACCCCATCGGTTTGAGTATAAAACAACTTGTTACATAAATGTGAACCTTCATCGCTGATTACCGCTCTAGGAGTCCCAAACCTTGAAAAGATGTTACTCCTGATGAAACGCAGTACCACTTTGGCATCACAAGTAATGGTTGGAATGGCTTCCACCCACTTGGACACGTAATCCACTGCTAAGAGTATGTACTTGTGCCCATAGGACAATGGAAACGGACCCATAAAGTCAATGCCCCAGACATCACAAAGTTTTACCTCTAGAATATTCGTCAACATCATTTCATTTCTTCTTCCAATGTTCCCGGTCCTTTGACACTGATCATAGGACTTTGCAAACAAGTGTGAATTTTTGAATATAGAGGGCTAATAAAAGCACTGACAGAGCATCGGCCGTTTCTATTCATTGAATGACTCTTCACGATTCTAAGAGTGGTCGTGTGAACAAGATCTCACTTTACTTCACTTTCCAAAGACACACCTTCGACACCATCGCCACACTGCTGAAGAGGATTTGGGTCTTCCCAAAATAGCTTTCACTTCGTAAAGAATCTCTTGTTGAAATGAGGTTAGTGCAAGGCTCACAGTAAAAGATAATTAGCTATGTCAGCAAACCATGGGGATGTTTCAGCATGTAACAAAGCTAGTATATGCTCATCTAGGAACGTGTCATCAATCTGTAATTGATGTTTCTGCACCGTTTCTGGAGTTTCCAAAGCCAATTTAGATGATCTAATACCTTATTTTCTGAACCCTCTTGGTCTCGAATCTCCACATCAAATTTCGCAATAGAGCACCCAATCGAATAAGTCTGTTTCATGTTTTCTGTCATCAAGATTTGATTGTGGAATGATTCAGAATGATTAATATTTGTTTCCTATAAGATAAGGTAGTATGAATTTGTCAAAGGCAACATAATAGCTAACAATTACTTATCGTGGCATAACTGAGTCATGTGATTTGATCTGAACTATCACCTAGAATAGTGATGGCATATAAGACTTTTCTTTCTCTCGTCCAACTGTCTCAACTCCAGTGTCACCACGCTGCACTCATTATAAGTTCAAATGGAAGATTCCCATATGGGAGCAACTACTATGTGGGCCGAGCCATCCTTTTCAAAGAACTCAAACATTCATGCATGGTCTATCGAACTCAAACGTAAACACCTTTGCATGAGAAGGCTAGACAAAGGCTTCGTAAACTTTGAGAAATCTTCGATGAACCATCTATAAAACCTGCATTGTCATGCGCAAACCACGACCTCTTTACTCAATAGGAGGGGCGCTTCTCTATGATCTCAATCTGCCCGACCAACCCCAATTCCTCTTCCAGATATGCCATGCCCCAAGACTAGCCCTCTCACCGTAGCTGGCACCTTTCCCATTAAAACCAAATTGGTTTCCATGCACCCGTAGTACTTGAAACAGCTCCATGGAGGCAATTATCAAATGTAGAACCAATCAGCGAGAATCATCCATGAACACTTCCAATGGATTTTTTCAACCATATCCAAAATATTGCCACCATGATCTCCTCGAAGGTTCCCGAGGCATTACACAACCCAAATGGCATTCTCCGAAAAGCGAATGTGCCATAAGGGCATGTGAAGGTGGTTTTTTCCTAATCTTCCAGAGCAATGGTGATCTGATTGTATCCTAAATATCCATCTAGAAAGCAAAAGTACTCATTTCCTGTGAGTCTATCTAACATCTGATCAATAAATGGAAGTGGAAAATGATCCTTTCTTGTCACTTTGTTCAGTCTCCTATAGTCATTGCATTCTCCAATCAGAATCGTTTCTCGGGTCGTATAGTTCATTTTTCTCATTTATTATCATTGTAGTTCCCCCTATCTTAGGTACCACCTGAACAAGGCTCACCCATGAGCTATCAAAGATGGGGTAGATCACTCCTGCATCTAACTATTTAAGTATCTCCTTCCGAACTACCTCTTTCATCACTTCGATTTAAGTTTGGGTTTTTGTAAGATCCACTAGCAAATTTACTATCTTCCTCAAATAATATCCCGTGCATACACATAGATGGTCCGATCCCTTTATGTCGCCTAGTGGACCATCTAATCGCCTTTATGCTCCTTTAAGGTCTTCAACAATTTCTCCTTCCATGTCGTGAGACGGAGGATGAGATGATGACGTGAAGTGTAGATTCCTCTCCAAGATAAGCATATCTCAAATGATTGGGGAGTTGCTTCTCTTCCACAATAGGGGGTTTCTCAATAGAGGAGTCAACCGGCTTGGGCTAGCTCCCAAAGATTTAAAGTACTTTCTTCTATTCGGACTGAAAGAATCCATCCATTTCACATACTCCTGAACTGTCTCGTCTTCACAAGAGGAAGGATCATCATGAGTCAGGCTAGTCTCTAATGGCTCACAATCTAATCACAACACAGGCCTTCAGCATAATCACTCAAGCAACTGTCGTTATCGGTGATGCCTTTATGGCACAAGTCATTTAAATGTCACTTCCCTTTCCCCGAACTCTCAAACAGAGCCCACCCTTTTACACATCAATCATCGCTCTTCCCGTGGCTAAGAATGGTCAGCCCAAAGGATAATTGGACCTCTTTATCTTCTTGCATGTCTAATGATAAATCAAAGATGATAAATTAACTACACTTTCACTAACACATCCCCATGATACCACGCGATGAGTTATCGAATCACCTCAACCTAAAGGTGATCGAGTAAGTGCTCTCCTAACGTTCTGCTTTACATCGACCACGACATAAGATTAATGCTTGCACCTAGATCACACAGGGCTCTTTCAAATACTGCATTCCCAATAGCACATGGGGTTGTGAAGCTACCTAGATCTTTCAACTTAGGTGGCAACTTCTTTTGCAATATAGCACTACATTCTTCCGACATAGCGACGGTCTCATAGTCTCCCAACTTCCTTTTCTTGGACAAGACGTCCTTCATGAGATGTTGATGTGAAGCTTTTTGAAAATATCCATGAACCTGCCAAATTGCTTATCCAATATGTTATTTCTCAGTCTCTATGGATACGGGATAATAGGCTTCTCATCATACGAAGCTTTCTGAGCTTCAACTTTCTCTGGTGTGTTTGAGACTAGTTTCTTTACTAACTTTTCAGCATCTTCAACGACCTCGACACTGCTTTTCTCACTTCCCGCAGGGTTTTCAACCTCTTCCCAGCCTTAACCACCTGTCTGATCCAATTCTGAGCAATACAACTTTGCGCTGCTCCTTTCCTTCTCTCCTCGGGGTTGACCTCTCAAGTACTAGGAAAATTCCTTGTTGCCTCTCGCTCACAACTGTAAACCATTCGGGCCTATCCACTCCAAAATTTGAGTCACGCTTGATTGTCTCAGCTGGACGTCCTAACTCGTCTCGAACTTATCATGTGGACTTCATCATATTCAGGCGCACATCGCCTAACTGCTCCATTTTCATATGGGACCTCGACTCTTCTCTGATGGGTCGGAGAGGTTATGCTTGCTCCATAGGATTACCCGCATTCTAATTTTTCCATGAAAAGTTATGATGGTTCTTCCACCCCGGATTGTAATTTTGACCATATGGGTTGAAGTTCTAAGCTTGTTCAATGGTCAAATCTCCCATGGCATTCATAATTAGGCACTGAGATGTGGAATGAGGTCCACAGTTTAGATGCAAGTGGGCTTTTCTCTCAACTATGTGCTGGATAATCGAGAAGCTCAGAGTCGCTTAAGAGTGTAGACACTTGAGCAGATAAGTTTGTGAACATGTCTAAGTCAAACACCCTAGCTTGTTTCTTCAACTCTAACCGTCACGACACCAGATGATGTTCTCAAGACTCGATAAGCCCACTTCATTCTTTCCCATAATCGCCTTCCAAGAGAAGCATCAATAAGAGTCCTGGGCGTAGATTTACTCAAACGACAGAAAACATGGACTTGCATCCATTTAGAAACTATGGTGAGGGCATTTTCTTAACAAATCTTTGAATCTCTCCCACGCTTCTCAGAGAATGACTCTCCTCATATTGATAAATCTGATGTCGACTCAATTTGCATATTTTGGTTTGAGAAAATCTAGCAATAAATTTGCTCGACAAGTCATCCCATGTTGTTATTGAATCTCGACGAGAAACCAAATAAGCCAATGATTGGCTTTCCTTCACGAAATGGGAACAATCTAAGACAATAAAGATTACTGCCACCTCGTTATATTTCACCGTATCACACCTCCAAAATTCAGATATGAGCATTCATCTCGCAGCCCGAATTGGAATTCCTTGCAAAGAATCGGAGAGTGATGGACTTGAGCTTGAAATTATTTGCTTCAGCCATCGCCCAATCACAAGGTAGCACCGCAGATGGGCGACCATAATCTCCATAAAGGCAACATAGTACTCCATATTTTCCGCATCGTGTGTATATACTACCTCCTCTAACGAACTAACATCGCCTCTATTTTCTTCCATCTATCCCATAGGTAGTCAGTTCCATTCTAGTTATGCATCTCTCTCAGTTCCTCATAATTCTTTTCAAAGTTCTCTCGATCTCAGGATCCAAATGAATAAGATTTTAATCTCGTCAGTGATACAACCTAATCGTGACTGTGAATTTTTCACAAAACAAAAAGAATAAAGTATCAAAAATTAAATCAAAACAAATGTCTCAAGTACCAAAGAAGTACTTAGTGTTGATATTAGCATAAAACACCCGCCGATGAAATAGAAACTTCCCAAAGGATCACAACAAAACTTGATAGGTGTTTATTGATTTGTTTTTTGCGGATATGCAATAAAATGCAAATTTCCTAACCACGCAAGTATACACTGCCGTTAATATAGAAACAAGATACTGATATCGATCCATATGTCCTTAATCGTAGGGCTAAGTACCAAAATTTAATGTTTATTTAATATTCAAACTAGCAATTATAATGGCTAAGCGGAAGTAAGCCCAGATTAAATTACTACTAATGTAACTGTGTGCTTTAGACGTAAAAATGATCAAAGGGATGGGGGGTTGCAGGTTATACAGCTATCAACCACATAACGATGCTGCCCCACTCCATTATCTAGTTTACATGTTCTCCAAGGCGGCTCTTATCTATTGGAATTAAAGCCTTTCTCAAGGTCATTTAACCTCCCTTTATCACTAGGTTTCTTACTCTTTGGCTCAATTCCAAGCATCAAAGGTGCATAGAATGCAAAAAGAACTCTAAGCCCTAATTATTTAGATAATCCATATTTACTGTTTATTAGGTTAACCCACCTATGTCTAATTCTTCATTCACTTCTCGTATCTGGCAAGAACCACTCACATATTAAGATTGATCAGAAATTAATATGTTGATTTCAACAAAGCATGAGTTAATGGTAAAACGAATATATATAAGATAATGGTATGAAAAGTCAACACTTTAACATAGTATTCATGTCCAATTCACTACCAACACCCCAGCACTAAATGAACAATCATTGATAAATTGCCTCCATTACAAATGAAAAGCAAGACTTAATAATAAGGGGCAGATAAAACTTCAATGATCGAGGGAATGACGATCTCCCGGATTCTTCAAGTCTCTCTCTCTGAGATAGGCCTTCAAGTCTTCTTTCCTCTGTTCCAAACCCAAGTTCCTCAAACTCTAGCACTGCAAACGTTTTTTGAACCCCCAAATTGGATTCTCCCCGTTCCTTTTATAGCTTCTTCACGAGATAAGGTTTGTTAAGTTCTTCCCATGACGTAGCGTCGTTGGAATGTTGCGACGTTGAGCTATTTTCTGCACCATTTTTCTCCAAGACTCCTACAAGGCTCCATCAAAGATTTTCCTACAAAAACCTTATCAAGCAAACTAAATATTAGGAAAGTAATCAAAACAAGGTCAAATATAGTATGAAACCGATCCCAAATCTCGTAGTCCTCGCTAGAATATGTTCGGGGCACTCACTCTATGATGTCATCATTCCTGTTAATTATTAATAGCGCCTCTGGACCCTTATAGATGGTCATTGTCTCATACAATGATTAGTCAAAGACCTTCGTGCTTATAGTTCATTGTCTCGTATAACACATAGCAATCCTTCGGTCCTTAGATAGTTCCCTGATTCACTTCTTTAAGGAGCTCTGCAAAGATGAAACATAAGAGAAATGACAAGAATATTAAATGAATACATATTAGTACAGGAGAAGCATAACATTGTTATGGATAATACGATACAAGGATAAGTACAAGAAGCAAAATGTAAAATGAAAGATTATTATATGAATGAAACAGATAAGACTCACAGTATGATATGGTGTAGAATACACCATAAATGATATATTCAAAACATATTATTCATAGCTATAAGCTAATGCTTTAAGCTTCATCCGCAGAGGTATTTTAAGAAGTTATAGAACTAGAAGTTTAGACCATCCACATCAAGAACTAAGGCCAACACACTACTAGGGTGTCATGGAAGACCTTTTTTAGTCTATTTTTTATATTTCGCTTTTTTGTGCTAAATGTAAAAAATTTATATATGTCGTTAACACTCCTATTTATGGAGTTTTGAATATATTTTGTAATCCGCTACTATGCTAATATAGTTTTGGCCAATGTTTAATAGTATGAGAATGAACAAGTTAATGGTAAGGTAAGAAGTAAAAGATATTACAGTTATGGTATCGAGTATCCTGTCGGGCTACAGTTATATTGGTAAAAAGAGGTTGACATTATCCATATTCAATATAAATGATAAAATGTCGTAAATTTCATATGTTAAAACGATAAGAAAATAGAAAATAAAACTATAAGACATACTTGCTTCCATTGGAATGCTATCTTGCTTAGGTTTTGTCTTCCACGTCCCAACGCAGAGCTTTTTTTTACCTAAAACCCACCACCAATGGGATAAAATGAGGTGCTATCTTTCTCTCTCTCGTTTAGACTGAGGACCATAACCCTTTTATACCTCTCATTAATTTATTTTATTTATTAGCCCATCATTAATAAATAAAATAAATGGTCTCTACACATTGCAAAGTCCATACTATATTTATAAGAGATGTATTGCTTCCAAAATTAATCTCAATTGATCATATTTAATTAGGGTTTAATAAAAATTAGATAGTTAATGTATTAATGCATATGTGTGGCCCAAATTTACTAAAACACCCAACAAGTGAACATTATTATCAAGGATCTCCAAAGCTCAGTGTCTGCTTCTGCTTCCGCCGACTGCCAAAAGCCTGCAGCCTAAGTTCATGAAGAGGAGAAATGCGATTCATTTCAGCCCACCCAAATGCTGTACCTGATTCATGGGCTTTTGTGCCCACTAAGCCCGCTAAAAGCTCGCCTAAAGTCCTCAATTCTTCCATCAGGTTTTTTATTTAAATTGTATTCAAAAGTTAAATAAAATAAAAAGTAAGCTCAAAAACAATTCAAAATAAAACATTTATTTAAAAAAATTTTATTCATCGAATATAATTATTTGAAACATGAAAGTTTACATCACTACAAAAATAAGTACATCCCAACTAGGTTGACACCTACTTATTTGTCAATCATTTGTACTTTTAAATTATAAGAAAAATAAAAATACAATATACATTTAATTAAAATATTTTAATTATTATTTTCTCAGACTGGAACCATCATGGATCTATTCATGTCTTAATCATTTTGCTTTCTGAACAACTGTTTCAATATAAATTTTCTAACATAATCATTAATCTTTCGTCCTAAATTCCAATATTTTAAAACATACTAACGCTTCGATCGCTTTTGTGATAAATAAAACCACACTTGCTACAATCACTCTTCCACCCGCACTAAAAGCAAATGACGCGATTGCACTCCACGCGCATTTTAAGCATACATCACGTGCAATCAGATAACATTAATGCATTTAATTTGTTGTTTTTTCACCATTTTAAAATACCAAAATCTTCATTGTCTTCAAATGAATTGTTTCACACTAAGATGACTATTTATATGTGTTGTATTATTTGGGTAATCAAGATTGTTTTTTCACTAGAACATTTCTAAAGGGCTTTTATAAAAAAGATTATGTTTGGCTCAAATGATGATTTTATCGAACTAATATTACCATATTTTTCTTTTATAAAATACTTTAGTATAAAATATATAATAACAACTTTACTTCATTTTAATTTCTTCAATTTTATTTTGATCTTCATTGTAAATAACTTGCAACCATTCATCTAAACATCAAATTTTAATCTAGGGTCCACAATTAAACCCAATATAATAAATCAATGTGAGCTATCCCTTAATATTTTTTAATATTACAGTGTGCCTCAGGCTCATTAAAAATATAACTTAAATAATTCTTGTGACTACCATATAAATACTAGTTATTTATAATGATCCGATGTGAAGCTTCTGGATAATACACAATACAAAAATATTTACAAAGATCAAATTCAAAAAGACATCGTAAAGTCCGTACGCCGATCATAATCATTTAATACATCAACATCTACATTACTATTATTATTAGATAATTGCATTTTGTATAATCTAGGGTCCACAATTAAACCAATATAACAAATCAACTGTATTTGTCCCTAATATTTTTTAATATCATTGCAAAAATTGTATCATTAAAAATTTCATAACTTAAATAATTTTGCACTACCATATAAATACTAGTTATTTGCATAATGATCCGATGTAGCTGGGATAACACATGTTACAAAAAAGCAATATTTACTTCAAGATCGTACCCCAAAAGACATCGAAAGTCCGCAATGTGCCAATCATAATCATTTAATACATCAACATCTACATTACTATTATTATTAGATAATTGCATTTTGTATAATTGTACTACCTTTTTATATTTTGTAAAAATCTTATAAGTAGAATTTCATCTAATTGGTATATCTAAACTTTTTTTTCTTTTCATATTTGCAATTTTGTAACAATAAAAAAATAATTCATGCTACAGAACTTTAATACTATATGCAATGTCTCTAATTTTTTCTAATGTACTATTAACTTGTTTTAATATTCCATCTTTTACAATCAAATTTAAAACATGTGCACAATAACGTACATAAAATAATTTTGCATGATTCTCTTTTATTTGCCAAATTTTTTTAATCTTTGTATTGTTGCATCATTATTAGAAGCATTATCTAATGTTATTGTAAATATTTTATCATGAATACCTAAATCTATAATTTCATCATTTATTAAAGTTGCTATATTTTTACCATTATGTGGAGTATTTATTGTTTTAAATGAAATTATTCTTTTATTTAATATTCATTCACTATCTATATAATAAGCATTAATACATATAATAAGCATTAATATGTCCAAATATCCAATGTTAAACAAATTTTTCCTTCAAAATTTGCAAAATATTTTTTAAAATTTTCTCTTAATGTTTGAAATTTTTTCATAATACCTCTTTTAACAGTTTTTTCTGATCAACCTTTGAATTAAGGATTAATCAATGTTTGAATTGTTTTTTAATAATCATGAGCTTCCATCATATTAAAATGTTGGTCAACTCTTATTATGTAATAAATCATACGTTCACGACAAGAAGACTCATCATAAAAAATTATTTTTAAATTTCCATATTCATCTTTACCTAATTGCATATAATTTCTAATATCTACATTATGCTTAGTTTTACATTATTCATTATGTCTTTCAGATGTGACTTGTGCCCTAATTGATCCACCACTAAGAAGTTTGCTACAAATTTTACATTTTTTTTTTTTTTTTTCTTTTTTTTATTATTTTCTAAAATTATTTCTATTCTATAAAAAAATTTCATATATTTGAACTAAATTTTTGCTTGATAATATGGACTAAAAGAAGATGCACATGCATTTTGCCATATTAAAATTATTAATAAAATATTATACTAAAAAAATGTTAATGAATCAAAATAAATGTAAGAATAAGAAGTAGGTGAAGAAATGTTACTCAATTGGAGTATCAAAGTCAAAATCCTTTAAAATCCGAACTATTAGAGTCATCAATGCTTAATTTGTACCACCAATAGTATCATGTAATATGAAGAACAATGGAAGAAAATAAAGTATTAAAGAATGTGAGAGAAAATTATAAAAATTGAGTGAATTTGTGAGAAAAATGAGAAATTAAGAGACTAGTTGGATGAAAAATGAGAAATTAAGAGACTAGTTGGATGAAAATGATAAAACAAATGTAAGTAGTGTATTTATAGAAAAAAGAAAAAGAAGAAAGAAAAAAAGTGGGGAGGCTCCAACGGTCACATGACCATTGGGAAAAGGGGCGCTAGTGAGGCCATGTCAGTCCATCAGCCCACTTCCAAAGATCAACTCGTCGCACCAGTAGTGGCCAAAGTCTGGATTGAGCCACGAGCCTTAAAAATCAAAAGCCTGGCCTGACTCAAATCGCATTTGACTCCATTAATCCGCCTAAAGGCTGGCTCCGGATTTAGCCTTAGCCTCACGCCCACTGTTGGAGACCCTTGATTATTACTATTTTGGATATGCAAATTAGTTGTGAAGGAGAGATATTGGAGAAGAATTCTTTATTAGATCGTTACATAGTGCAATTGTTGGTATTATTAATAAGCGTTGAAGGTGAGAATATTTATATTTATATCAAGAACTTGACATATATTTGTTTTACCTTCCTAGATATTAACATTGAATTGAATCTAATAAAGAAAAAGTTGTTTTCTCGCACCTCGAGGTAAAATATGGTTCAACACCTTGAGATAAACACATATAAGGAATTAAATAATGATAATCTCTTAAAACAAGCTTATGATCTATGGAACTTATGGGCTTTTAGATACAAGAGGCCAAAAATATGTATTCCTTTAATAGAAAATGATGATGCCTTTTTTTAACCGGACTGGGCTGGAGCGTATTGAGGTAGTTGGGCCGGAGATTACGCCATCGCGCTAGCCGTTGGCGCTGGACACGCCAGACCGCCGGCTCATAGCCTCGAATGTGGCACTTTTCTCTCAGAAGACAAGAAAAAGAAAGGGCTACGGGCTTCTGTCCGCACGCCCGATGCTCTGCCGCTTTCTGAGAAAAGTTAGGATCGTTTAAAGGGTGAATGTGTTGCGTACTTAAATCACGGTGGCCCGTATTTATAAGATATGTTCTCCCATTGATGATGATTAGATTCTTTCCATCGATTTGATATTTCCCGCTTTTACTCCGATTTTAATAAAGGTTATCAAGGAAAGTAGTTTATTGAGAATTATCTTCATTCCTTACTCCAGTGGGATCCGCCTTGATCTCGCAGGTATTTGTTTTAGTAATCATGAATATCTTATTTTCTTCCTTGCTTCAGGTAGATTTAGTCAGATTCGGCAAAGATAAGATGTTATCGTATCATCCTATTCTCTAATCAAATGGGATTTGGGCTTGATTTCATATGATGGGCCTCTCAACATCCATGACCTACTAGCGAGCTGACTGGCCTCGCTGGGCCGGGCTGCGTCGGTGTTTCACTGACGCGCCAACTCTCGGGCTTCATGAGTGGGCCCGCGAGCCCACTTTCAAATCCTACCGCCGCCCCAAATTCACAGACGTGATACGCGGGCAAAGTGGCTATAACGCTTTCTCGTGATCGGTGCGACATTTCCACATGTCCCCGTCGGTCGGGTTGGGCAGGGCTCATTGGCCATATGTCTCAGGATAATGATGACTCTTCTAGCTGCTCGCTTCTCCCACTTCTTTCTGTTTCTTTCTGTTTCTTCCGCAGACACCCTCTACCTTGCGTGCCCTCGGGTCCCAGTTTTTCTTCTCGCTTTGGCGAGTTCGGGGCTCTCTTTCTAGCATTCCTGTCTCGAACCCTTCACATGCGCAGTCCTTTTCTCGAAGGTCTCTTGAGATGGCCATTCCTAGGACTGCCATGCCTTTCTCTTGGTGTCTTTTCGAGTGATACTGATGAGGCTAGAGTTAGGTCACAAGTTTTGTTCTCATTAATCAGGTTGCTATTCTTCTCTGCTGCGTATTGGAGGTGACTCTTGGTGTTGCCAGCTGCAGGCGGGTAGCGGCCCCCTCGTCGTTAAGTGAGGAGTTGATCTTGAGATGTCCCAAGGCGCCTTTTCCCTTGGACAAGGGTAAGGGAATATACCCGGTCAAGTATCACAGGGTCGGAATATCTAAAATCCGTAGATTCAGAGTGCTTTGGTACAGTGAGGTAGCAAGGTGGAGTGTAGGCCGGTACTGGCGAGCTTGGTTGCGGATGAGGCAGAGCTTGAGAATGCGCGATCAGAGAATCATTAATCAAATCCCTTTAGTTGTTCGTTTTGTAAATTTAATTTTTTCAAAAGTGTGCGACCGAATCCCCGGAAACTTGACTCGATTGGCGAATCCAATGGGCAGGGTTTACTCGAGCATTTTCAATTATCTTATCAACGTTGGCTTGTGTTATTCATTTAGTTTTTGTAATTTATGAAGCATTTCATTTTAGACAAGCCCATAAAGCATTTACAATTCTTAAAGATTCATATGGTTTACATTTAACAAAATGCCTTCTGGCCAATAATTCTATGTTGAAAACTATTTTACAAAATATCAATGTTCGAAAGAAATGGAGTAATGCATATGGCGAAGACATACTCAGTAATTCACCTTCTCTCTATGACTCTAAAAGCTCCTCGATCTTGGGTCTTGCTTCAATGTCTATCTTTCGGTACACTGCATTTATAAAAACAATACGCTAAGCATTTTCATGCTTAGTGGTTCTATATATTCTCTATTCCATTTTTGTTCCATATAAATCATGCATTTATCAAAATAATGCCTTTATACAATATCAGTGTAATGTAAAGATACTTATACAAATACACTTTTCAATACCATCATTTCGTTTTTCGGTTTGTGATTTCACATATGGCTATAGAATTCGACATCCACGGCAGTTAGATTGGTGAATCTGTCTATTGTCTTCCGGTAGCAATGTGGTTTCCGCATCAATAATACCATTTGCATATGACTATAGAATTAGACATTCCACGGCCAGATTCCGGTTGGTAGATCACATCTGTATGTCGTCGATAACAATGTCGTTTCCATTAACAATTACCATTTCACATATGTTTATAGAATTCGACATTCACGACAGATTTAGTTGGTGAATCATGTCCTGTTTGTCATTCAGTAGCAATGTGGTTTCCATTTAACAATTACGGTTACCCCCATAAAAAATTCAGTTGGTGAATCCCGTCATGTTGGTCATTCAATAATACGTTTCAAATCAATTTACTTTTATGAAATAAATTCTCTTATAGCTCAAATACTGCGCGCCGCTCAGATATTTGTCATTTCAAATACTAATCATTCGAATCGATATATATATAATTAGCAAAATGAGAGTAATATGAAATAAGAAACAAATATTGAACAAAGCTGGAATAAAGATCAGTTATAGAACAAACCAATTATCGATTTTCGTTCCTTTCTCGATATCAATCCTAGGTGAGTTATCGTCTTCACCACTTTCCTAGTCAAATACAATTTATTGGCTCTTAGTGATTAAGCAAATAATCATATTAGCGAATATCTTGGCTGAAGCGAAGCTTTCTTGGCGGCAGATATGAGTACATTTTAAAATTAGTTCAAATCTGTTGAACTCTCTGAATCATTTAATAAGGTTCCTAAATTAATGGTGTATGTATTTAGGCTCAAATACAAAACTACACAATGCGGTCATTTTGGGCTCACATGTGCAGGTTTTACCTTGGACACAATAGGTACACCTTGGACCTGTCTTAGGTACATGTTGCATTACATTGACATGTCTGGGGTACATGATGGTTGTCTTAGGTACATGTTGGCCTGCGGTGGGGTGTGCCGGTACCTATACTATGTCGGTACATGTTAGGAAATTTTCAGTTTTCTTTTGCCACTTTGATACCAATTCTCCTTATATTGCTTTAAGTTCCTTAATTCCTCAAAAGTCAAATATGGAAATCATCAAAAACAACTTTAAAATACTTATGTTGGTGGTTTGGAACCTCATACCACTAAACCCTAATTAAAAATCCTGAATTCACGAGTCCATCAGTTCTTCTAAACATCACATATAATTTTGATGATTCCATGTTTTATTTTCTACCATTTGGGGTTTACCCTCTTAGCTCAACAATTTAGGGGTTTGTGTACAGTCTTTCCACAAGAGCCTAGAGACAAGGAGGAACAATTCTCCAAACCAAACAGCAAAATCAAAATACACTTGATCCCAAGTTGAAAACATACCTTTTGATCTTAACTAGCTTCTCATCTTCCCTCTTCCCTCTTCTCTCCTTTCTTTGCTTTATTCTTCTCCTACGGTTTTGCTAGGGCAATTTGAGATCAAAATGTGAAATTTTGGTTTTATCTCTCTCTTTTATAGTCCCATTCTTCTCTATATTGCAATTAAGTCCTTCACCCTTTTAATTTTGCAAATCAACTTGTTTTAAATTCTATTGTGGCCCATCTCTACTCCTTTTATGATTTTTATATCCCTTATGGCAATTACAATTTTATCCTTGTTCCCAGTGCCACAATTTAGGAGTTTACTAAATTTACATTTCACAATTAATTTATAAATTTTTAAGGAAAAAACCCAGTTTGGCTCAAATAATACCGAATATATAATAAAAATATTATAAAAATTCTAGAAATTATTTTGAGACTTCTGATTAGACCGCATAATAGAGTACTTTAAATGAGGCATTCGCAGGAAGCTCTTTTGGCGTCAAGATGCGGTCACCCCAGCGTTTGACCTCGCCTGTGGTTTGTACCTAAGATGGTATGTCTTCTTTGAAGTAGCCTTGATAATGATCTTAAACGCTGCACCCCTTTATAAAAGGGTTTTCTGCGTATATGATGCGTCTTCTCGACTCTTGATGGCTGGGGTATTTGGATTTGGGCTATTGGTTTTCTTTAGGGACCCGGAGGCCTCGGTGTTCCCGGTATAGCTGCATTCCTTTATCCTTTTAGCGTGAAAGGAAGCGTGAGGGCTTCCTCTATTTTCGGGCGTGCCGGCGCTCCTGCAGTGATTCCAGGCCTTCCTCCTCCCACGGGCTTTGGAGCGTTACTTCTTTGTCGACCTTGGTGGGAATTATGATCCACTCTTGACAAAGATGACACCTTAGGTGTTCCGGTTGCTTGGACCACCCTCGAGAATCTACGTGAGTATCGCTTTGTTTTTAGTATAGTCTTTGTGAGGTCATTGGGTATCTCTGATTTTGCATTGTTCGCGTGCTTTTCAGGTGCTCGACCCGATCTTAGCCAGAAGATGCGTCATAGCGCGAGTTGGTGAGTGTCCCCGCGCCCACGGCGGCCCGATCAAATCGGATACTCCCTGGCCCTCGGCGAGGTCCACTCGGCTCTGTTGCTTCCGAGGCCTTTACCTCCTTCACTTGTGAAAGTCTCTCCCGTCGGACCTTCATTGCCCGAGCCCTCGAGGAGAGCTTCGCGGGAGTGGAGTCTTTGTCTCGAGATCCTGGAGCGTGAACGGAAGACCTTGGACTCCGTTAGGAAGGGCCCAGATCCCGGGTGGGGCAGGTTCGAGAGGTGGGGCGTCTTCCTTAACCACGCTCGGATATCAGGGCAGGTGTTGCCGCCTCCGGCTAAGGTCCCTAAAGCTTTGCGTTCGCCACCTCGTTCTTGCTCTGCTTTGCAAAGCGAAAGAGCTCCTCGGAAGGGCGTGACGGTAGTTGGCGGGTTATGCCCATCCTTTGTTGGAATCCCATAGTAGAGTGTTAAGCCACCTTCCTCGAGGGCGGAAGAGTTAAAGAAGAAGGGCCTCGAAACTGGTGGAGATGGCGATTCCTTGCTCCTTAATGCCGAGCTTGCGGCGGGAGCGGTCTCGTCCATCCTTAAAGATTCTGACCTCAAGAGGTTGGGCGCGCTGCCCATCGATGAAGCTTTGGCTCTATCTCTCCACGAGTGTCGCCTGCAAGTGCTCCAGTTTTATTTAGGATTGAGTGTTGATCTTGTGTTGGTGCGATCTTGCGTTGGATGTGGGCGGGTGGCTACTCATTTGAAGAGTTTGGCCCGAAAAGGCGAAGACTAAGCGAATAAATGCCAAAGGCTGCGTGGGATTTACAAGGTGAGAGGATTAAGCTTCGCGCCGAGGGGCACATTGCGGGATCGGGTCTGGTATTGTAGGAGGCGGTGAAGCAAGTCGATTGGAAGCATACCCGTTGGCACATGCACAGTGGGAGTAGAGAAGATGAGGCTAGACGAGGAGCCGCAAAGGCTGACTTAGGGAGGTCGGGATGAGCTGCGGCTGATGCAAAGAATGACTTCTTCGGATTCGGGGGCGTGTTCTGATGCGCGATATGAGCTTCGGTGGTCGGGGATGAGCTTCTTACATCCCGGGCGGTATGGGGATGCAAGAAGAGCTACGTGTGGCCGAAGATGGAGCTGCAGCGATAAAGCTATTTCTTTAGATGGAGCTCGTCGTGAGGCTTAGAGTTTATAAGCTGCAATGGAACGGTGAGTGTCGTGACTCATGCAGGACCTTCTTGACAAGTAGCTTTCTGGTTTGCTCAAAGGCGAAGTTATAGGAAGATTGAGGGAGCCAGGCACAGTACTCATTATGAACCTGGGTGGCTTGCCTTTGGAGGGAAATCGATAATGTATCCGGGGCACGGACCAACCTGACATTCCTAGCGGCGAGGAGCGAGGAGTCTCAGCGGACTGATACAGGCCGGGATACCCCTGTTGAGGCCGGCTCCCGCCTTCACCACTCCTTCCTCTGATAATAAGTCTCAGCTCATATCGTCGTTTTATATATATATATATATATATATATATATATATATATATATATATATATATATATATATATATATATATATATATGTATCTATTTTTTCTTAGGCTTGGGACTGGGAGGACGTATGTAGCCTTTTCCTTAATAAATATTGTTTTTTCACCCTTTTGTCTCTACTTGCGCATTTCATATTTGTTAGAGATCGACTTAGGGAATTTGTATAGATTTAAGTGAAGCGTCTGGGTTAAGCAATTAAACTCTTGAGACTGTGATCTTGAGGCCCGTCGTGTTTGAATACACAGTGGCTTGAGTCTTAGGAGTGTGGCGACTTGGCTTGATTAAGGCTCTTGACGAAAATTTCCCAGGCTCTGTCAGCTGATGCTAAGGCTCTGGCGTCAGCCCCGAACTCTTTGAGCTCTGGCCGAGCCTTGTGGGTGGCTTGCTGATTGACCGGCTCCTGGCTGCGAGTAGCTAAGCAGCGATTGAGCTTGTCAGTGACTCTTGGAGCTCCGTGAGGCCCCGAGGCCTTATCAGGCTGTCTGCTTGAGGCCGAACTAACTCTGGCGCATGGCTGTCTTGAGTAGTGGGCTCGTCAAAGCCCGAGCTGTGAGCCGGCGCTGAGCCATGCTCTCAGTTTGAATACACGGCGATCGACTCTTAGGCTGCATGCTTTGTCTTGAGATGGTCGGGCTCGTCTGGCCCCGGCTGCGGGCTCCAGTCGGGCCTTATAGGATGAAGCGCATGCATTTGGTTGACTCCTAAATTTGCATAGCTGTGCGAATGTCGTGCTCGTCAAACTAAGCTCTTGGAGCTTGAGCAACGAGGCCTTATGGGACGATAACTGGGGATTGATCGACTCTTAAGGGCATGGCACAGCCAGTCGTCGAGCTTCGTCAATTTCTTGGGCTCGTATTTAAAGACTGCTCATAGTTTGAATAAACCAGTGATAATCATAAGAGTGCGTGTATGCGAGAATCGTCGGGCTCGTCCAATGAGCTACTTTAAGATCATTTGAGGGCCTTATCGAATTTGAATAAGCTTCATTGCAGTCTCGCTCTTGAGGCTGCGTATTTGTCTGAATGTCAGTACCGTCAATGGTGATAGACTCCAGGTAGCTAAGACCTTATGTGGATTTGAATACTTTGAGTTGATCACGACTCCCCAATTTTGCATGGCTGTGCGGAGTAGTCAGCTCTCAATGAGCTATAGCTCATTGAGGGCGCATAAATTCAGCCTTTGAGCAGGCCCCAGATCTGGTATATGGCACTGTCTGAGATCATTGAGGCTCGTCAGACTCAGCTCACTAGAGCTCAGGTCTTTGAGACCTTACGGTGAATCTTTGTTGATCCCGATCTTAAGTACATGGCTGAAGCGATCGTCAGATCGTCATTAATTTCTTTGGACTCCCAGGGCGAGGGCACTTATCATTTGGGTCTTTGGTGATCGACCTCTTGAGGCTGCGTGGCTGGCCAGTGAGGTGGAGCTCAGGTGGAACTAATTTCTTTGAGCTCATTGAAGCCTTATAAAATTTCCAGATAGTACGGTGATCGACTCTTAATTTGGATGGCTTGACGAGTAAGTCGAGCTTGTCGTGAAATTTCTTGGAGCTCACGGCGAGGCCTTATGGGCTGAATGCTTTGGCTGCTCACGACTCTTAAATTTGCATAGCTCCGTGCAAGAAATGTTAGGCTGTGGCCCGAGCTATTAGACTCAGGCGAGGCACTTATGGAATTTGAATAACTGGTGATTTAACTCTTAATTTGCATTGGCTGACAGTGGTCGAGCTCGTATTAAGTCGTTGCGTGCGTAGTTGTTAATCTCTTGGAAAGATACGAAGTGTCTTTAATCTTTGGTTCATGGAGAAATTGGGGGAAGCGATTGCGAGTTTCAGTGCGCTGCCAGCCTTCTTATCGCAGCGGCTCGCGTTACTAAAGCCCATTACTTTGGGAATTTACGGCTTCGATTGTGCCAACTTTCGAATCTCACAGCGAATGAAGCGTCGAGGCTTGTCGTCTTCGCGGGTGATCCTTTGAGGGTTAAGTTTGGTCTGTTGACTTCCTTGTGAAGTTGTGTTTTTCCACTGATCTCATACCCCAACAGGAGTTATGTTGTTCCTAACCGTCGCTGAGAATAATCGAAGAAGAATGAGTACATTTCTTGTGCCGCTTTCTCAATTTTTTTCTATTCTTCTTTCTCCTCTCCTTTCTTCTCTTTCTCCTTCTCTTTCATTCTCTCTTCCTTCCTTTATTCTTTTCTTCCACATCTCATTCTCCCTTTTTCCTTTCCTTTTGCATAAACTCTTTCCATCCCTTTTCTCTTCTTCTCCTCTTTTCCATCTCTTTCCTCTTCTTCTCCTCTTTTCCGTCTCGTTTTCCTTTCCTCTTTCTTTCTTGAGGATTTTTTTTTTTTTTTTAAGGGAACTACTTGTACTGTTTGTTTCCGAGGTGTAAGGAATGACACTACTGATTGTAATCAATTGTACCTCTATTACAATAAAGAGATGTTTTATTTTTTGAATCTTGAATTTTGCACATTACGTGTATGCTTAACCTTGTACATTCCACGGCGTGGCGCTGTCGGATGTCGATAAACACATGGATTCGTGCGATAATACTTTATTTAGGATTACAGCAGAAGCCTCTTGACGTAAGCGGCGGGTGCTCAGGCATTCCAAGTATGAAATTGAGGCGCATATCACCCAGGTATGGAGCTTCGTAATTGCGATGCGACCATCACGAGTCACGATATAAGGAACTTCCGAATTTGGGCCTAGTTTTCCGTCATTTGGATTCTTCCTGCGTTGCCGATAGGGCTTCTTTAAGACTAGGTCTCGGGCTTGTAACTTTTGGGTTGACTCTTTGGTTGTAATACCTCGTAGTCTTCCTTTGGCGTCTTAGTGCACTTTGGGGCATGCTCTTTTTCATGCAGGAAGTGCAGGTCGGGGCGGAGAGCCTCGTCGTTGTGTTCCTCGCTTGCCCAATTCGATTCTTAGGGATTTTAATCCGACCTCGACAGGGGCTACTGCTTCAGTACCAAAGGCTAGGGCGAATAGGGTTTTCTGGAGTTCGCGACTTGCGCGTGGTCACGTAGGCCACGTAATGCCTCGGGAGGTATTCTACCCACTGCCTTTAAGATCTTCCAATTTGGTCTTGTCTGCGGCCTTAAAGATTCCCAATAGTGACTTTATTTGCACCTTATTAGATTGTGGATGTGCTTGGGGCCGAGTAATAATTCTTGATCTGAGCTCGACACGAATCCACTGAGCTTAGCGTTATCAAATTGCTTTCCAGCATGCGATACGAGCTCTTGGGATGCAAATACATATTATGTTCGCCACCTGAGGTGTATCTTACGTTACGTGATTGTAGCCAAAGGTTTGGCCTCAGCCCATTTGGTGAAGTAGTCTACCGCAACGATGATAAATTTGCATTGGCCCTTCCCAATGGGCAAGGCCCCAGTATGTCAAAACCCCACCATTGGAAAGGCCAGGGGCTTGTGGCGATGTCGAGGGCTCGGATGGAGCGAGATTTTTAGGCGTGCTCTGGCCGGATCTTGCATTTTCTGACTAGGTCTGTGACGTCTCTAAGCATTGTAGGCCAATAATATCCCTGTCTTAAAACTTTCGCACTTGTGCCCAGAACTCAAAGATGTGATTTCCTTTGCGCGCTTCATGCACTTCTCTTAGTACATAGTTAGCGTCTTTTCCCGTGATGCATTTAAGGATGGGTGTGAAAAAACCTCGCTTGTAAAGGCGTCCTCTATGATTAGTGAACTGGCGAGCCTACGTCCACAATCTTAGAGGCCTGCTTTTCAGTCATCGGGTAAATCCGATCTATTAAGGAATCCCAAATGGGATCCGTCAGCTATTTCGGACTGATTGGGGCGACTTCTCGCCATAGAGATCTATAGAAGGTTACGAGAGATGCTGGAAGTGGCGTTAGTTTATAAGGTCTTCTTGTGAAATTTCTGTGATTTTACGAGCATGCATTTCGGGAGTTTTTCGCTGCGGAATATCGACCTGGACCGGTCACGAACTTTTCGATAAATTAGTACCTTTTAAGGTATGGGATCATTGTTTCACTTTTGGCCTCATAGGTGTCTTGTTGTCTACGCTGGTAGAATTACATTGCGGACCTCAATTTGGTCAACTTCCGTGAATGGGCAAGGTTGAGATCATTGTAATGACCTCATACTGAGCCTCTTTGTTGGAGGCTTGGAGTCGAATCTAGACGCGTGCTGATATCTATTCCTTACGGGAGGTGTTGAGTGCTTGAAGCCGCTTCCTCGTGCATTGGTCGGTCGGCGTTTGAAACTCTATTGAGGCTCTAATGAGGTGAATTCCATGACGAAGTCTGCTAAGACCTGCCATTTTATTGTAGTTTTCGGCTTATATCTGATGTCGAACTCGCTCAAATCTATGGCCCATTTCATCAACCTTCCTGAGGTCTCTGGTTTATGTAACACTTGCTTCATTGGATATTCTGTTGGAACTTCAATGGTATGAGCCTGAAAGTAAGGGCAAAGTTTCCTGGCTGCGGTTACTAATGCGAGGTCATTCTCCATCCTTGGGGTACCTCTCCTCAGCTTTCCTCTCGGAGCTCGGCTGCAATAATGGCCCCAGGTGCTACTCTCGGTCTTTGTGCGCGGGACGGCGTTGGTCGAAAAGTCTAAAACTACTAAGTATAGAGTAAGGGCTCCCCGCGGTGGGGCTTACCGGGGATGGGGAGGGAGCTCGAAATATGTCTTGATGCTAAAATGCTGCCAGCGCCGTATCCGATGAAAGGCCTTCTTTAGCTGGAAAGAAAGTGACATTTATCGCCCAACCTTGAATCTGAATCGGCAGCGGCGATCCTTCTGTCGGGCAATTTGGACTTCCTTTATGCACGATGGCGAAGTGGCATGTCGAGCACAGCCTTTTATTTGTCTTGGTTGCCTCTGATTCTCTTTGTTGTTGACTATGAAACCTAGGAATTTCGGTGATACTCGAAGGCACACATTTGGTGGTTCGGCTTCGTATTTGTACTCTCGAGATCTGGGCAGCCTCGGATAGATGAGCTATGAAGTTAGGTAGTGGTGGACTTTGCAACATGTCATCACATGTACACCTCCATAGTCGTTCTATTTTGCTTTTGGAACATCTTGTTTACGGCCTTTGATAAGTAAAGCTCCTGCGTTCTTGAGCCCAAAGGCATCACCGCGATAGCGATGGAGGTTCTGTCGAATGGTAGAGGTCTTTTCTTGAACAATTTGGGTCCATCTTCGATCTGGTTATAGCATGAAAGCATCCGTAAAGCCCCCCGAGGTTCATGGTAGAAATTTGTGGCATCTCTGATGAGGTCGATTCTTGCGAGAAGCGTCTTTAGGCGTGCTCTGTTGTGTCGGTGAAGTTGATCTTGATCGAAACTGCTTAGTTTGCACGGCCCGGTGACGTTGGCTAGCCACTCAAGGTATTCCACTTCTCTGATTGCTCCTGCTTGGAGGAGTTTGTCGACCTCCTCGTTAATCGCTACGCCTCGTGTGGCTCCTCCTCTTTGCTTGGCGGCGAAGGATGGGCGACGTTCGACGTAGTGAATTACCCGTGGTCAATTCCTCCGTATGCACTTTGCTTCCATCTGCGAAGAGCGTCCTTGTTGCATCTCGAAAAATGGGCAAGGGCTTGGTCTTATGGCTTGGAGCGCGATGTAGGCGGAGTGCTCGAGTCGTCTTCTAACGTCTGACTCTAAGCTCTTCGGGTTGGTCGGGTGTGCACCTAAATCGCGTATGTCAAGCTAGATCGGTATATGTTATCGATAGTTTTTGCTTCATGGATCTTTGAATAGCATTCTCAGCCCACCGTTGGTCTCCTAGAACCATTCATAGCTTCACGATAGGAAACTTGATCATCTAACGTGCCCATAAAGGGAATGGCTTTTATTCACGTGAGAGAGAAGTGCACTTTAACAACATATTATAGGCGGATGGGCGTCTCTGTGAGGAATCTTCTTTGTCGTTGTTGCACGGCATGGGGTCTTTCCCAGTGTGACACTAGTTGCATGTCGAGCCAGGGTAACACTTTGCTCCAGGAGAAACCTCGCAGTGGAGTCTTTGACGGGTTCAATTTCTCCTGATGCCCATCTTATAGAAGTGGCGAATGATATCGGTGAACTCGAATTTGTCGACTAGGACCAGATGGACACCGTTTGTTAGTTTCAGCGCTCTCAGATCCTGAGAATTAGTCATGGGGTGTTGGCATCCTCAGGATCTAAGTCGAGAGAAAGTTATGGACGTGTAGGCGAGCGGTTTGGTTTCATCGCTTGTGCTTCACTACCACCTCTCT
This sequence comes from Tetrastigma voinierianum, assembly GCA_016808115.1. NCBI lineage: Eukaryota > Viridiplantae > Streptophyta > Magnoliopsida > Vitales > Vitaceae > Tetrastigma > Tetrastigma voinierianum. Next base: position 755,063 of record JAEQBH010000804.1, read on the forward strand.
GATGGGCCTTCCTGGCGTTTGGATTCCCCTCCCTCTAAAATCCTCCTGAGACCACATGGATTTCCCTAAAAATTTTGTTGATCTTGAGTTGTTGTCTATGAGGTGGTGGTGGGCTGCTTGAGAATCTCGAGCACAGTTCTGGGCACGATTATGGCGATTTTCGGTCTTATGGGCGTCGGAGATACCCACGCCGTATTAAGTATTACATTCCTTCACAAGGCATGTATCACGATCATCTATCACGGTGCGAAGTAATCCCTATGGAACTTCATGATACCCGAAGTGTTATCCGCTTATGGCGGGGTCGGCTTCATCGAGATGGCCTCGGGAAGCGTCGTTTCGCGCCGGCGCAAGACTGCGCGATCTTTGTGTTTGTTCAAGGATGAACCGCGGAGGTGAATAGCGTTGTCGTCGCTCAGGTTGATGCGGACCCAGTCGATCTTTGAGGCTTCCACGCCTTTTTGGGGACCGTTCTCCATCTTTCTTTAGAGACCTCTCCCGGTCGCTTTGTCTTTTGGGCTCAAGTCTCGTCTCTTGTCTGATCTCAAGCTTTTTCCTTATGGGTTGAGGCTTCCTTTCTTAGATATGAGAACTGCCGCCGTTAATGTCTTCTACGCTTTTGCGAGCACCTCATCCATGCTTGCTTGAGGGTTTTTTGAGATGGAAAACATCAAATCTTTCGACTATACCCCTAACCCAGCGATGAATGCGGTGATCGCGAATTTTTCGTCAGGTATATCTACCTTCAGAGACTTGGCGTTGAATCTCTGAACGTAAGATCTCAGGCTCTCTTGCGAGCTCTGCTTGATGGTGACGGTGATAACTTGTCTTTTTGCTTGCATGTTATTCAATGAAGTGGGAGGCGAGCGCGATGGATAACTCTCACGAATGAGGAGATTGATGAAGGTGGAAGCACATTAAACCGAGGCGGTGAACCCTTTTAATGTGATGTAGCTACGCATCGCATAGTGTCGATACCCGTGCGGCTGCATTTGGTTTTTTGTAAGTGTTGAGATGATCGGCGGGATCTTTGACTTCATCGAATACTTCCACTTAGCCAGCATCTGAATTTCTTTGGAAGAGGGAAGTGAAGCACCTCGGCCGTGAACGGTGACTCAGTCTGTTGCACCAAGGTGTCCATAGTGTTAGGAGCGCGTCCTCTTATAACTTCCTTCACACGGTTGAGCTCTTGCTTGGCTCTTGATTACGCTCCGTAGCGCTCCTCATGTCCCTTGTTGAGGTGGCGTGGTTCCTCGTTCGAACATGCCCCCAGGGTGTTAGCCGTTGCCCTCCTCTCCAGGGGCTAAGTGTGATCCGTGCCCTGACCGGCGGACTACCATACGTTTTTGACACACCTCGGGGAATGTGGGGTTGTGTTGCCCTTCGCGGGGAATGTTGTGACCTTCTGGATGCAATGGGTGCCTCCGTGGGGCGTTGCATCTGCACGGTGGTTGCTCACAACTCTCCCTGTCGGTAGTTGATTGGTGAGGCGGAGCGCCTCCACCTCATCAGTGTTGGCTTGCATCATTTAACATGGGTCTGCTTTGTGCGCGTAAAGCAGGCGGATCACACACGCATCCTGGTGGATTAGGCGTTGCTCACAGCGTGTTAAGTTGATACCATCGATCTTGAGAATCGATCTTTGTTGTAAAGGCATGCGTTCCAGACGGCCATGTGATGATGCGCTTTTAATCGGACTAAGTTTGGAGCGTATTGGGATAGTTGGGCGAATTCTGTTCTTCTTGAAGGTGGTCTGCGAGCTCAGGATATAAGCACCAGTTTGTAGTCTCTGAATGTGGCACTTTTAAAGCAAAAACAGAAAAAAAGAAAGGGCGGCGCGGGCTGCGAAGCAGCGCTCAGATGCCTAAGTCAATTTCTTTCTAAGAGAAAATATAGGCGCCCCAGAGGCGAATGTGTTGCGTACCTTTTCCTTAGATGGGGTGGCGGTATTTATAATATGTTCTCCCGAGTTGGATGATGATTAAATTCTTTCCCCATTGAGGCCAGGATATTCACTTATCGGATTTTAATAAAGGATATTGAAGGAGTAGTTTATTGAGAAGTATCTTCATTCCTTATCGGTGGGATCAGATCTTGATCTGAGGATGGTATTATATGTTAGATTATCTTATTTTCCTTGCTGGTGAGATTTAGTTGGATTTGCAAGATAAGATGTTATTGGGGATTATCCTATTTCCCTAATCGATGGGATTTAGTTTGATTTGCAGGATGTGGGCCTCTCAAATCATCCATGACCGGCCTTTGGGGCAAGCGGATTAGGCCTTCGTTTTGAAATTTGGACGGGGGCACAGGTGTTTCATTAGATGCGCCTCAACTTTGGGCTTGGCGAGTGGGCTGTGGCCGATTTTTGGCTTACTATCGAAAAAATGTTTAAAATTATTTTTAAATCTAATATAGTTTTTACCATGTAGATCTAAAAGTATATCTTGAAGAGACACTTTTTAAAAGTGTTTATTGAATAGACACATTTATATTGAAAATAAACTTTCTCTAATTTTAAAAACTTTTAATATAAATTGAAAGTGTCTTTTAAAGAGACACTTTCATAATTTTGAAATTTTTGAATTTAAGCTAAAATTGTCTCTTCAATAAACATTTTCTAAATTGTTAAAATATTATACTGAAAGCGTATTTTGAAGAAATACCTTTATAATTTTTATAATTTTGAATTTATATTAAAAATGTCTTTTGAAAATAGACTTTCTAAAAAAATGAAAATTTTAAAATATCTCTTGAAAAAACACATTCTAAATAGGTTTTCTCATAATTTTTTTTACTATCAAAACCCATATTTTTGAAGTTTTATCCTCCCTCTCAAGCTTATGTGAAGAGAAAACTATACTATATTTAGGATTAGTATTCAAACCACACTTTTTCAAGAATTTTTTTTAATTTTTTGGAAGCATCCTAGAACTTATACCTAAAAAAAATGTTTAACTTCGTGGTCAAAGATGGAGAAGAATAATTCGCTTGTTAAGAAAGATTCAAGGAGATATTTGGAGCATGCCCACGTCGTATAATTGATAGTTGGATGTTCATTTCATATTGTTTTATGGCCTGTTTGGTAAACAACTTAAATAAACACTTATTTTATAAGTGTTTATTAAATAAAAGCTTATATCATAAGTATTTTATTCAATAAAAACTATATGTGTTTGAAGGCATATTTTTAAAAACATTTATGTATTATTTTTAAGTGTTTTGAAGTATTACTACACAAACACTTATAACAACTAAAAATACTAAAAATATCATCATAAGCACTTATGAAATTGAAGTGTTTTGATAAATAAGCATTTGTCATGATTTTTAAAAAATTAAAAAAACTAAAAACTAAAAATTAATATTATATAGATCATAAAACCATGATAAAAAATTTAAAATTAAGAAAATATTCACTATATACTGAAAACATTTATCATTCACATATAATCTCGAACATAAAAAATGAATTACTCTACTCTTCACTTTTGTTTTATATGCATCAAAGAGATTATAAAAACTTTTTTTTTCTTCATTAAAATCTTTAATATGCTTTTTCTAAATTGGAACATGATATACCATGAACTTTACAAAAATTCTATTTAGGACATTCAAGAGTGGCTTCTTGTCTTTTATTTTTTGACAAGGTAAAAGGCGCATGAGATTCAAGAATGAATTCTTGTATAGTTTCTTGTTTTCTAAATGGCACATTAGAATTTAGTGATTATTTTTTACAACATGCTTTTGTTCACTATTCTCAAATTATTTTACATTTTTTGAACTAAAAATATTTTCTAGAAATTATACAATATTTCATATAACATTTTACTCAAAATTATCCACAAGCAAAAACGATAGTCATAAGTAACTGAAAGGTGATACGAGGAAAGATCTGTATAGATCCTCGAAGCATAAGACTAAGAATAAAAACTAAATAACTAAAAATTAACACTATATAAATCACGAAACCATGATTAAAATTTAAAACTAAAGTAAAGATTCACCATGTGTACAACAAAACTAGTTAGTGGATGCATAATTTTTAAATTACTATAAAAACATGAAATTAAAGTTAGACGGTTGTAGACATATGGTTTCTAATGTTCTCTCTTTCTTGATTTGGTTCCTCCCATGTGACATCTTCAAGTATATTTTCATCTACCTCAGCTTTGTAGTTTAATTCAACATTCTCATTAAATAACATAAATTATTCATCACTTGTATCATTCCTTCTTATGATATTGTGCAAAGTCATACAAGCAACAATAATGTGAGTTGTAGTTTTCAATGGGAAATGAGGCATATTGCCTAATATCTTTCATCTAGATTTGCAACACCCAAATGATCATTCAATAGAGCCTTGAAGACTATAGTGTAAGTAATTGAGCACTTCATTTCTTCCCCTAACTCTAGGTCCTAATAGAAAATATAGGAGCTGATCTGGAAGTAGCTTTGCGAGGGCCAGTAGCTGTAAGGATTAGGATATCAACACCCGACAAGTTATGTTACCTCTGAGAAGGTATTCAAGAATTTGCAATATGTTATTAACATGAAACATATATATATATATATATATATATATATATATATATATATATATATATATATATATATATATATATTGATAATTTTATTATAAATAAGAATTTGAAATATGTTACTAACCTGTAGGATGATGATGAAAATGTAAGCTATGTTTGTGTAAAGTATCCATAAAAATCCTAGTATCATGTGCAGAACCCTCTCATCTAGCTAGTACAAATGTGAAGTACAAATTGAAATCATAAGCAGCCATTACATTGGTTGTTGTGTACCCTTTTCTACATGTGTAAAGAATTTGATGTTCAATAAGGACTATAATTTTCATATGAGTTCCATCTATAACACCAACACAATCCGTAAAATAAGGATAGTATTGTTCATCATTTCTAATATGATAAGAAGTATCTTTAAAAGTAGGATCAACAAGCTTAATAATATCCCTAGAAAGGCCACAAACTTCCTTCAAGACACTGTGAAATTGTCTAAAAATAGTTTCTCTAGAATGTTGAAATTTCTTTTCTGCCTTACAAATTATACCTGGTTGTCCTAAGACATATAACAAAAGGTCTAACTTGTTCATGAATTCACATGCTTTTTCATGGCCATACTTGCATTGCAAAACATTACACAACTGTAGAAACACATCTTTACTCATTCTAAACATTTGAAAACAACGAACATCATGTCCATTGATAATTTCTTGAATCCATTCATGACCTATCAATGCAGAAGTCCTACATGGAGTCTTTATCACATGATTTAAGGAATAGTTTGCAACATGCATTAGCATAACCAATAAATCTTTTTTCCCTTTTGACATGTGATACATGGTTATTGTCAAAATAAATCTTTCACTATCGAGGCCAGATAACATGGTTTGAACTATTAGTGAACATCTGTGAAATTTAAAAAAATGAAAATAACATTATTCACTTTCGTAAGCATAAAAAATAAAGATAAATAATGAACAACATCATCACTTGAAAATATGTCTAATAACATAGTTTAAACAACAACATCAAATAGAATTCAAAAAAAAAAAAATCTAAATATAAGGTTAACAAACTAGTAATATGTAAATGAGATTCTGGCCCAGAAATAAATGATGACGGAGCATCGGCGAAGTGTGGCTCTTTATCCAACTAAGCTAAAGAATAAGGTCATTCAATAGAAAAATGTCTCCCTATTTGACTTTTGTTTCATCAAAAGTCTCTCTATTTGACTTTTGTTTCATCAATCTGATAGCAATTATGTGAGTCTCACTATAATACTCTAACCCTGGCGATACTTTAAGCATGTCCAAGCAATTAGCTAGTGTAGGAATATGACTAACATTTGCACTAGCAATGGAATCTTCGCTGTTGAGACTTTCAATTATACGATCAAATTGATCACACATTCAGTGACCAATACTATCTCTCTTATTATTCCTCCCAACTCTTTTTCTTTTTGACCTTTGACTAAAGGGATTTAGGTCGGTTTCCATAAAATGTCTGTTGGAGAAGAAGGTGTCCATTAAACGTTTTATGTTCATCTTCTGTTCCATTCATTCTGATATATGTGTTTGCTAACTAACAAACTTAAGACAAATTACGTTTTTATTTTTTACATATATCTTGTACAGAACATTCAGTTCTATTTATGCAGTGCCTCACCTTCGAGATTACATTTGAAGCGCAGTGCAATTTTAAGCGAAGCAGTAAAATACATTTGTCAATTATTTTATACTTGTTCTACACCCATAGCGTTATTGTATGCGTACATTTTTGTGTTATTTGCATATACACATTTGTCAATTAAGCGTTTTATGCTTTTGTACCTTTGTATGTTTAATTGTTTGCTCAAGTTTGCAAAGCAGTGTCTGATTTATGTTATTTTTATATTTGATTACTTGTATGTTCCCCATTGCTTTGCTCGAGTTCTGAACGATGTGGAGTTTATGTTATTTTAAATAAAGATTTGATCTTGCTTTGGATTTAGAGTGTTTTATTTCAAATATAGATACTCGGTTAATACGAGAACTTCCTGTAAATTGTTTTTCGAGTTTTGAACTAGGATGCAGTATACCTGATCTTGAGGCGCCTTGTGTTTTTACATACGAGCGGCACCACTACCATAGTTTGCATATATAAGTTGATATATCAGTTTAACTTAACAGAATTCGGTATATTGCTTTACTGATTATTTCTGCAAAACGAAAATCTGTTTGGTTGAAATAACATATATTTGTACTCAGAATTTGGCTAAGTCACACTTGTTAATTTTTAAGATACTATTTCTGTGAACAGTAGCCACTTTTATTCAAGACTGGTTTTATTCTGCATTTGGCTAAGTCATTTTATTAATTTAATATATTGTTTCTAGAAACAGAATTCGGTTCAGTATAATGACTACTGATTCTACACCAATGACTACTGATTCGGTTCATAAACAAAATCCAATAATTCACTAGCCATATTCACAATTAAATAATTCATGGAAGGAGAAACAATACATAAATATTGCCAAGCAATTAGCAAAGAAAAATAATAGCAACTACAAATTCTTTAGATAAAGAGAATCAACCACCCCTCTCTAGATGCCAAGATTCTATTAACAACAACGGGTGAAGTACCAGCTACTAACAAATTATATGTTTACCAAATCATTTAGAGCAAAAGCTAAGACAATATTCAGGAAATTATTAAAGGATGATAAATGCAAAGCAAGGGGCTCAAGGAATTTCGATTTAAACAATAGATTGGCAACTACTTATCAAAAAATAAATAAATAAATAAACTGACTGTCAACTGTACCCCTTCAAAAATCCTCTCTTCACCGTCTTTCGGTAAGCATGAAACATGGTACAGAGAGACTATCTTCCTTTCCACAAATTGACGGGTCAACCCTTAACTAACTGTTACCAAAATTATGAAGCACTCATGCAAATTGCAATGCCAAAAATTACAAACACAAGAAAAACACAAACACAAAAATTTCTTTCATGGATGATACTATTAATTAGATTTTGTGATCCATGACATTCAACCATGAGAGTGGAGATTAGGATCAGAAAAAAAGACTTTCTTGAAGCCCACCCAATCATTAATCAGACTAAAACTTCAGTTGACTTAGAAGTTGGGGGTAAATCAGTTTTTGAAGGGAAGATGAAACCAGTATGACTTCTTTGCTTGGGACCAACAAACCAAAGGAAGTATGAGCAGTGTACTCGCCCAAAATTAGAAGGAACAACAACAGAAGAACTGAAGAAACAACTAGACATGGTAACAATTACAAGGGATATATAAGAAAAAGAACCAAAACAGTGTGTCAATGATTATGCCAAAAAGTTTTACTAGCTATACGGCAGCAGAAAGTGCACTTTTTCATAAAATAAAGTATCAAGTTATTGAAATCCATCCAAGACAACAAGGTAGGTTTCAAGCTGTGAACAATGGAGGGAGATGTCTTCTGGCATTACTTGTCAATCCTCCATAAACTGTATGGAGAACCTACTAATTTCACCACTAACCCAATTAAATACCTAAACTGATCAGACAATAGCTAGTATATAGAAATTAACACAACTTCATTGCATCTACAACAAAATTGCATTATGCCAATTATAATAACAAAATACTAACCTCAATTCCTAAGACCTACATGATCCCAAGCAAATAAACTAGCATCTACCTAATCCCAACCACATAGTGACTAGTATACAAGAACTAACACAATTGCAGAATACTAATCACACAAATACCTTTTACAGCAACCAAAGAGACCTATCACTAACCCTAAAGCCCCATTGTCCAACGAAAAAATAACCACAACCTTAGAAATATACTCATGTATAGTGTTACTCAATTACACATACAACATTCCAACCAAACAGACATAGTTGTATCGCTACCTCTAGTACAAACGGTAAAACCCAGGAAAATTAGAAATTTTTAAAAATGGAAAAATGATAATAATAATAATAATAAATTGTTATAATGATTCAAAGAAACCTAAAAAATTCTCTAACTTTCGGATGATGAAGCAGCTGCTTGGCAGGTGGGTCGTCTTGCGAGAAATCCAGTAACCCAAAGTTTTGTCAAATTAGAGATAGTCGAATATTTTCTGATTTCTGGGTGATAAGTGGCGGTGACTCAAGGCGAGATTTTACGAAAATCTCGAGATCGAAATGGAGACTTTATTAAGTTAGATTTACAAATAAATTGAGCCCAAAATAAATAAATTGTTTTGAAATGCAGGTAAATGAGAGATGGATGTGCATGTGATGTGTTAAATGTATCGAGCACAAAAAATAAAAATCGGTAGGATAAGTGGGGAGATAAGAAAGAAAAAACAGAAAGAAAAGAGAGGAGGAGAGGAAAGATAAGAAAACGTAGCAGAGAGAGAAAAAAAAAAGGAAAAATGGGTTTCTCTTGCTGTGAATTTCATGAAAATGGTGGTGATTTTGGTGGGCCCAGGCAGGAGTGGGTCGCGTAATGAGAGCTATTTGCGGGTACCAAAATTTGAGAGTTTCATCAAACCCCAAGAGGTTTGAAATTTTTACTGTTGAATTATTTTTAGCGCAAAGGCTAACTATTGTGGCGGTGCTTTTAGAGGTCGACGGCCGTGTGTTTTAGTCTGAAGATTTTTGAGGCCAGATAATGGAAATTGCTGGGGATTAGTTAGGCGATCCCGGACTATATTGAGATTTGGTTTTGATCCTAGGACCGATGTCTTCGGGTTTTGTTGAATTTTTCGGTATCATAGTAATTTGTTGATGAATGGAACCAAAAATGGTTCATGGTCGTGAAGGGACCGAGAGGTGCCTGTTTATGTGGGTCCGAGATTTTCCATTTTGTGTGTTATTGCTGGAAAAAAAAAACATGCTATTATGTGTAAAAATCATGTTAATATATACTTGTTTGATGTATTAACATGGAAATTGTGATGAATGCAAATTATATGAAAATATAATTATCAAAATTTATCGATATTTGCGTGTTTCTTATTGTGTGTGTAACATGACATAGCATAAAATGACATAATTGCATTTCATATGCACGGTAACATCGCGTCAAGTCGGGTGTGTGTGCATGGTATTGGTTATTCACGAATCTTGGTGAATGTGTAGTGAGCTCGAAAATTGGAACAACATCCAAAATTGAAACTCACGGGTGCATAAAATAATAATATTAAATTTCGTGTGTTTGGGTGAAGCAAGATTGGGCAGATCCCCCCCCCCACAAGGTAAAAGACCCAAATTTTATTCTTGGTCAGACATATGTATCGGCGGTGAAGTTGTGAAAGTGTTGGAAGGTGTACGAAGCTACGGGGTGAGACCCAGAAGTCGCAAACAGGCTTACGGGATTTGGTAAAGAAAATTCAAGTGAATATTGGAGGGTTGTCCAATAGTTTAAGTCAATGGGTGAAACACCAATGACTGGTTTTTCATACTTGGCGTTGTAAGTGTGAGGCGGTCGAGGACTCAAGTTAGGACATAGAAATATCATCGCCCATGACCATGGACATTCCATATAGGATTGCATTATTTATATGGAATATGATTTGATGTTTTATTTATGTCATTGCATGTGCATTTAGGTGGGGAGTAGCCCATATAGTATAATTTTTCTACTGGCATTGCTCACCTCGTTGTGGAACCCCCTTTTAGGTACAGGTGGTGCACAGGGGGATGGCGCTCCGACGAGGTTGTGATTATGAAGAAGGTCGATGTGTGGCCTTGATATTTCCTTTGTAAAAAGTATTTTGTATAAAAGAATTGTAACTAAATTCTTTTAGGACTATTGTCTAAATAGTCGGGTATGCAATTATGGTAAGAGGGTCGTGATCGGACTCTTGTGGAGTGTAATTAAGCGTTTATTTTCATATTTTAGATTTAAATGTGAATGAATGGGTCCCGATAAAGGGATGTGTATTGGGATATGGACAAATGGACCATGTGAGGTCAATACTACTTTTGTTGGGGCCCTGGATGGGTTAAGATTATATAGTTATACAGATTGTATGTTGGGTAGAGCTCCCCGAACAAAGGAGACTTTGTCCGATTTTTGTGAAAATATGGATCCCGATAAATGGGACACAATAGTATGGTATTGGGTCACTTGAAATCCTGAGGAATTAAGCGGGTTAATGGGTTTATCGGCAGGGACCGGATTTGGGGCGTTACGACTTGGTATCGAGCTGGGTTGCGATTACCTAGGGCTCGGTATCACCGGTGTTTTCGGATATTGGCTTGTCATAGTTGAGTATCGAGAGTTAGGTGTCCAAACACCTAGGATTAGTGGGCATGGGTGTAGAACACGACATTGTGTGCATTGGTTGCTTTTGTGTTCTAATATGTTCCACGGGAGATGTAGTGTGATATGTGTGTGAATAATATACATGGTGGATTGTATATGGAACACTAAGGTTATAAAACATAACCTTAAGGGTTTGGAAAACAAAATGAACATGATAGTTAGGGGGTGTGTGTATTGGTGTTTTGGCATTATGCGCCACTAAGGGAAAGGGATGAGCGGTGTAGTTCATGATGTTAAAATCTATTAGTGGTTGGCATGTGTACTACTAGTTGGCGAGATAGAAATTTCGAGGAACTTTATTGCTGTATCGACACGTGTAGATGGCTAACGTGAAGGAAAAGGGCGTCGGGGTGGTTAGGCGGGTAATAACCCGACCAGCGGTTTTAATTTATGGACCTCATAGAGCTATTGTTCTTTGCGGCATTTACTACCATATGCGAGCAGTGCAGTTCTTGCCACCATGGCCTGGTAGTGCGGAAATTAGGAACCCGGGGTCGAGTAACTGTATGGGGATTCGAGGCATATGATCCTCAGGTATCAAAGGGAGGAGGAGACCGATGGTGGCGAGTCATTGTTCCGGAGCTAGTCGGGATCACGGGCAGTGCTAGAGGAAGGAGAATCAATCTTTCTTGGCTGCAGGAAGAAGCGAAGACTTATTTCGTGCAGTTTCATGGGCTGAGACCGCGGTATCGGGACGGTAGAATCGGGAAAACCTCTAGCCGAGAGGGGCGAGATGACATGCTACAGTGCCATCCCAAGCCTAGGCACATGAGACGGGATTGTCCTGAAGGTAGGAATCACCGGAGTTATGGGACATCGCGAGTTCAATCATCCCGATGGGACATGCGTGAGATGTGATTTGTTTCTCTTTTGACATGGGCGAGGCCGATGTCAGTCCCAAGGTGTTGCATAAGCACCTACTATTGCGCAAATGGGCCACATGGGCCAGGGCATGGGTCGGGGTCGAGGCCAAGACTTCCAGGCCAGTACTTTAGGTGTCACACCCGATCGGTCAGGCGATTGGCGAATCGGCCGTTTCGGTGCGAAACCATATCTTGGGACTTCTTACTGTTTTTTTTTTTTTCAAATTTTGCACTTATATACGTGGTATACAAACAAGTTTTGTAATAACCTGACAATCATTTACATTTACAAATGAACTACCCACTTGGAATGGTATCCATTAAAATTTATACGTATACTAAGTCCCATTCACTTATACAAATACATATACATACCTGTCTGACATCGGAGATCAAGCGGAGCAGTCTTGAGGTGAGCACCTATCTGAATGGCCCGTCTGGTGGTGTGGAGCGTTACGTCCTCTTTATCTCCTCTTCGGTACCTACGGATTGAACTTGCAGTGCTAAACTGCGCTTAGTGGGAACATATAGATAGTAACGACCCGATAACGATAATCGACGTCACTATCTTTTTACATTTTACTTTCTTATGCAATTTATGAAGCCTATTGTTATGTGACTTCTAACTCATATCATATTATACATGTAGATTTTATCCTTTTTAGATTCCATAATATTTTCACGGTCGTATCACTTCCATGTGTCATGTCTTTTACAATTTCCAATTCATATCTTCTACATGTATGGCATATCATATCATATTCAAAACAAACTTATACATATACAATGGCAAATCGAAACTTATCAAGTCATATTAAATACATACAGAGTCAAATCAGACTACTACCAATACATATTAGACTCCTTATCATTATCATGGCCAGAAACCCGATAATCAAATCCCCTTTTTGTAATTACGTTTCATGATCCGGGATGCCCGTTTAGTTCTTTTAGTTCTTGTTTTATCAAATTTTCATTTTCAAAAGTGTGACGACGATCCCCAGACTTGACCGGGTTGGCGGATCAGCTCAGGCAGGTTTATTCAGGCATTTTTATCAAAACATTTTGTTTCGTTTTATTAAATTTTATTTTCAAAAGTGTGTGACGAATCCCAGACTTGGCCAGTTGGCGGATCAATGGGCCAGTTTACTCAGGCACCATTCCACCTGAGTTGTTGGGTGGGATGAGTTGACGTTGTATTTTCTTCAACGTTTATTTATGTTATTCTATTTTAGACCTTTTTAATTCTGAAAACACTTCTTTTAGGCGTCAACTAAACACTTACAATTTGAAAAGACCCCATAACATTCATTGTAAAATGCATTTCTGAAAATAATGCCCTTATACAATGTCGTGTAGGTAAAAGATACTTATACAAATACGCTTTTCAATGCAGATTTGTTTAGCTTTTCGGTTTGTGATTTCACATATGGCTATAAATTCGACATCCTGACGATTAGGTTGGTAAATCTGTCACGATTGTCTATTGGTATGATGTGGTTTCACACTAAATATTACCATTCACATATGACTATAGAATTGACATTTCACGGCGGATTCAATTGGTGAATCCTGTCTTGTTTTGTCGTCGGTAACAATGTGATTTCCATTTAACAATTACCATTTCACATATGACTATAGTCGACATTCGTGGTCGGTTGGTGAATCACGTCACATTTGTCATTATTAGCAATGTGGTTTCCATTAACGATTACCATTTCACATATGGTACATAGAATTGACATTCCCGCAGCCAGTTGATTTGAGAATCTGTCTGGTGTCGTGTTTAACAATGTGATTTCCATTTAACAATTACCATTTCACATATAGTATAGAATTAGGCATTCTGGCGATTAGGTTGGTGAATCTTGTCTTGTTGTCATTCATTAGCAATGGTTTCCATTTAACAATTACCATTTCACATATGGGTATAGAATTAGAGCATTCGGCTTGATTAGGTTGGTGAATCTTGTCACATTTGTCGTCGATGTAGCAATGTGGTTTCCATTTAACAATTACCATTTACGTATGGCTATAGAATTAGAGCATTCCTGACAAATTCGGTTGGTGAATCACGTCACGATTGTCATTCGGTAGCAATGTGATTTCCATTTAACAATTACCATTTTCACATATGACTATAGAATTCGACATTCACGGCAGTTAGTTGGTAGATGTCGCGTTTGTCGTTCGATGCGATGTAGTTTTAATTTAACGATTACCATTTCACATATGGCTATAAATTCGACATTCCACGATAAATTCGATTGGTGAATCTGTCATTTGTCATTCCCGGTATCAATGTGGTTTCCATTTAACAATTACCATTTCCACGTATAGGTATAAATTCGACATTCGGCGAGACGTATTAGCAATGTGATTTCCATTTAACAATTACCATTTCATATGGGCATAGAAATTAGGCATTACGCGGCGGTCCGGTTGGTGAATCCACGTGCAATACGTCGTCGATGCTTGATGTGATTTCGCATTAGGCAAATACGGTTATCTTCATGGCGAATTCAATTGGTAGATCTGTCCGTATCGGTCATTCAATCATTCAAATCAATTTACTTTTATGCGATAATTTAAACATCGTTTCAAATACGCTTTTTGTATACGTGTGACAAACATTTGAATAACAATCATTCAAATCAATATATATATATATATATATATATATATATATATATATATCTATACTTATATATATATTTTACAATTAGCATTCATAACCGATCATAATCACATTTCAATTCCAATATCACTTTCGTATTATCTTTTCAAAGATATACTCAATCTATGTACTCATTTCACATACTCATTCACATACTCATTTACGTATACTCGTTTATATACTCGTTCACGTATACTCATTTATGTATACTCATTCATGTATTCACTCACGTATACTCATTCCTATACTCATTCATGTGTACTCATTCATATACTCATTCATGTATACTTATTCATATACTAATTTACATATTCAATCATGTGCTCATTTCATATACTCATTCACGTATACTCATTCATAAATTCATTTACTTATACTCATTCACGTATACTCATTCATGTATACTTATTCATATATTCTTGTCCCTCATTAGATATTTTACTTAGAAATTGGAATCAAATCCAATGCAGGATCATCAAAATAAGTTATGACATTTTCATGCCAACTAGTCAATTCTGGAATTACATTAGGGACAGTTTGCATTACTCATTTTCCAGGATTCTAACTTCATGTTTGACACTCTGTATCTTTGTACTCTTTTAAACTAGGTGCTAAGGGTTCCTATTCAACTGGAATCACCCAATTTAAGTACTGAAACTCAAGTGCGTCCGAAACAACCGGACTACTCTATGTTCAAAACTGAAATCAGAATTTGGCTTGTATTACTGAGTAGATTTTTGGGCCACTTAGATCCAGAGGTGACAATTTCTATTTCTTTGGGTTTGATTTTCCTTGAAGTCTATTTTAATTGGCCACTTGAATCACTCAAATCGGATAAAGAAATGAGCAAGTTATGGCTAAAACCTGGCCCAGTCGAAATTGGGAGAAAGCAGGCAGTGCCGGTACACCTTCCGAAATTTGCCCAAATTGTGTATTTTCTCCCCCTTTTTCCATATTTTTGACACCCAATTCAATTCTATACTTCAACCACACGTCAAAACCATTCCATATCCATCTTATAACCTCAATTTTGCTTGATTCTTCTTTCAATACTTCTCTTATTTCAAAAATCCTTCATGAATTACTCTCAAACCCACTCCAATATGGTTTATGATCCATACACAACTTGATCATAAGGTTAGTTAGGGTTTGTTCTAAACTAACTCATTTGCCTGAATTTGTCTTGAATCCCTTCTCAAAGGAAGGATTCCCTATTTTTCTTGTGCCATTTAGAGTTTTGCTAACCCTAATTTCAATACATCTTTGGTTAGGATGAAATCCTAACAAACCCTAGGTTTGGGTACAACAAATAACCATTAACCAAACAAAACCAAGGATCCATACCAAAAATCCAAGTTCCATACTCAAGGTTAGTAGTTCCATACCTTTTTGGAGCTTGGCTTTGCTTGATCTTGGCTCCTCCCTCTTCTTCCTCTTCCTCTTCTTCTTCTTCCTTCCTCTCCCTTTCTCTTCTCTCCCTCTCTACCCGTTTTTCTCTCTTTTGGAGACCAAAATATAAGATATTTTGATCTTCCCCTTAAGGCCATGTTTGTGCCAAGTCAATTAAATAAAAACCATTTTTACTTTAAGTTTCCTTATTTGCCTTTTTGTCCTTAGGTTCCTCCCTTTTTGCAATTCAACTATGCCATATTCTAATTTGACCCACTAATCTTTCCTCAAATTCCATAATTGCATACTAACTTATTCATTTATGCCATTATGTCCTCAGTGGTAATGACCACTTTACCCTTGTCTCTAGTATTCATTTTAGATTTCTAATTTTATTTAGAAAATTTCATATTTAGCTTATAATATACAAACAAGTCAAGAAAACTACTAGGGTATATTTAGAGTGTTCCCATTAGGGACCAAGGGCATGTCTCTGTGGTATCATGGCCCGAGCTTGCATATTAATTACGATATATAAGTGCGTTTCGGCTCTCCTGATTCTTGATAAAGTGTTGATTTAGATTTAGATTGCATCGTATTCATGTTCATTGCTGCATAATGTGAGAAAAATTTGGGCTTCGAGGTTGAAACATTGGAAAAGCCATTGTATGTGAATTCTCCCCTAGGAACTAGGTGAGTGTTAATCAGATATGTCGGGATTGTGAGTTAGAGATCTTAGGGATTATGCTCATTGTGGACCTGAGGGTCATGGACATATCGAAGTTCGATGTCATCCTTAGGATGGACTGGTTGACAGCCCATAGGGTCGTCATTGATTGTGATCGTAGGAGGATTACTGCCTACACACCGAACGGTATCCATGTGACTTTTCAAGGGGCGAAGCATGATGCTTTACCCTAGATCGTGCATGACTCTAGGTGGAGTGGACAGTTAATGGGTTGGCTAGCAAGCCTTACCCTAGAGGATAAGGGGAGACATGATTTGGGTCTACCTCGGGTGGTTTGCGAGTATGGGGATGTTTTTAGACGAGCTACCGAGATTACCTTCGCATAGGGATGTAAGGCGTGTCATTGGGTTACCACAGTACGTTGCCCCATTTCTATGACTCCTGTGGTGGCATCGGTTGAGTTCTGAACTGAGGTCATTTGCGAGGGATTGTTGGACAAGGGCTTTATTAAGCCAAGGCACTTCACCATGGGGTGCTCAGATTCTATTTGCGAAAGAAGAAGACAAGACCAGCCATTGTGCATAGATTCACAAACTGAGTTGAATAGGGTTACGATCGAGTCGATATCCTTACGAGGATTGATGATTTGTTTGATCAACTAAGAAGGGCGTGAGTCTACTCCAGAATGAAGCCGCCGCACCAGTACCACCCATCGGTTGAGAGTTAGAGATATTTGATATCCTAAGACATGTTTAGGACACGGTATGGGCATTTGAGTTCATAGTGATGCGCTTCGGGTTGATAAATGTCTGCAATAGCGTTCGTAGTTTAAATGCGTAAAGGTATTGAAGTATTTGGATGTTCGAGTTTGTTGTGGTCCTTGTTGACGACATCTTGATCTACTCTCAGTCTGAGGAGGGCATGAGGATCATTTGCGGATTGTTCTCCAGGCACTCAGGGACCATCAATTGTATGCCAAGTTCAATAAGTGTGAGTTTTGGCTTATTGAGGTGAAATTCTTGGGACACATCATGTCGGCATCAGGTGTATCGGTAGACCCTGAGAAGGTCGAGGCCGTTATGAGTTGGGAGAGGCTAAGTCAGTCTTCGAGATATGCAGTTTCTTGGGATTAGCAGGATATTACGGGAGAGTTTGTGAGGACTTCTCTGTTGCTTGAAGCACCTATGACTAGATTGACCCGGAAGAGGGTCAAGTTTGAATGGAATGACCTGTGTTAGAAGGCATTCAAGGAATTGAAAAGGAGGCTTACTTCAGATCCTATTCTGATAGTCCCGGAATAGGGACAAAGGTACACGATGTACTGTGATGCCTCTAAGGACGGACTGGGATGTGTCTTGATGCAGTCCGGGAGGGTTGTACCTTATGGTTCCAGACAGCTAAAGAATCACGAGCAAAATTACCCTACACATGACCTGGAGTTGGCGATTGTAGTCTTTGCTTTAAAGATTTGGCGCCACTATTTGTACGATGAGCAGTTCAAAGTGTTTTTATACCACAAAAGTCTGAAGTATATTTTCACACAATGAGACCTCAATATGAGGTAACGCAGATAGATGGAGTATCTGGAGGACTATGACTTCACTTTGCATTACCATCCTAGTAAAGAAAATGTAGTGGCTAAGGCGCTCAGTCGGAAGTCATAGGGAGTACTGGCTAGTGTAGCTTCCCAAGAGTGGCAGATGCTTGAGATTGTGGGATAGTTTAGGCTGCAGTACAGTGATCAGGCTCAGTGAACGTTAGGGAGTTTAGTAGCTACGCCATCCACAGTGATAGGGGGTGGTGGGTCCCGAGGGCGGGACCGCGGAGATATCGATCCATCGAGGGGGCCGGGTATGGTCGGTCACGGGTGACGAAGGTTGGGCCATCCACACATATGGTAGTCTTGATTATGAGGGACGGGTGCGTGGTTCCCGGTTGGCCGTCCACGAGAAAGGAAGTCGCCGGGAGTTCCATTGCTTTCGATTCGGTTGTGCGTCAATTGTACGAAGATGTCTGCGTGATCTTCATTGCCGGTCTTCTTTGGAGCGGAATGAAGAGACACGTGGGTGACTTTGTTGACGATGCCTCCACGTGTTCAGGGTCGGCGAGGCATCGGCGGAAGCCAGCAGGGCTACTCCATCCATTATAGGTAGCTGAGTGGAAGTGGGAGCATGTCACGATGGATTTTGTGACCCACTTGCCACGGACACAGCGGAGGCATGATGTCATATGGGTTATAGTGGACCGGCTCACTAAGTCGACACACTTTCTATCGGTGCGGATGACCTTCACACTGGAGGAATTCTGCTAGTTGTATATTCGTGAGATTGTCCGGTTACATGGAGTGCCAATCTCTATTGTATTAAACAGGGACCCCATAATTATGGCACACTTTTGGGAAAGAGGGAGTTTCCAGGCCGTGCAGGGTTTCCTGATTGACGATGAGCCTTCCGTTTCATCATGAGCAGTTGGTTATTTAGAGAGGACCGTATAGATTTTAGAGGGACATCTTTATGACGCCCATCCGCAGATCTTAAGGGTAGTAGGAGGAACACTTACCCTTAGTGGAATGTGCCTACAACAACAATTATTAGGCGAGTATACGGATGACACCTTATGAGGCCTTATATAGGGAGAGCCGTGCAATCCCAAATTTATTTGAGAGTGGGAAAGTTCCATCACTCCTGGATTTGTGAGTTCGTCTTTGGTTGTCGAGAAGCTGATGTAGTATAGCTTGGATTTCTCCGTGCACCATACATTCACTATCTAACTTTTTATATTCCTTTTCGGGACAAATGGGTCTAAATATTTCACTTGTAAAATTTGGCACTCTTTAAGATTTGATTGTTTTCTTTTTTGATACTTCACAACCATTTCGGGCCCCGAAGAATTCTTTATAGACGAGGGGAAAATCTGAAGACCTTCTCAATGTGGTGGTATCTCGTCCTTCAAATCTAATAAATTTTCTATCTCCCTTGATTAGATCTTTCTTGTCTGGGATCAAGATCCTTTTTATCGGACTAAGGAGAAACCTCGTCAACAAATTTGATACATCATCTAATTAATCCTCACACCGTGATAAATTAGTGATCTATCAAAGTAATTTTCAAATTTCATTAGTAAAAAGATATTAGTCTAACATACCCTAAGTTCTTAGCTCTTTTACTCTCGGAATCTCCATCTCGTCACTGGAATCTGATGGGATGAGGACTCCTGTTCTTTACGGGTATTATTCTTAATATTCTAAGCAGTTATTATATGAACAATACCAATTATATAGAATTCGGTTTTTCAAACCCGCAAATAAATGAAAAACTACTTAATCACGAATGTTCAGCAATTAATCCCCACCTAGGGGTGTTTAATGTTCCATTCTTTGGATTCAATCGTCACTGTCGAGCAAAGTAAGAAAATGAAGAAAGAAATCAAGAGACCAAGAAAGAAAAATCGATTTGAGCTTAAATCTTCGCCTCACTTGATAAATAAATTGAATATCGAGTGCAGCAAAAATCTCTTGATAGAAATAAAAATATGCTCTAAAACTACTCTTAGATCTATTAAAAATAAAAATCTGCAGCAAAAACTAAGAAAATTTGCAGTTTAGAGAGGGAAAACCCATGAGAGAGAGAAAATCTAGATTTTTAGCTTCAATATTTATTAGACCCTTGGTAGAAATCTGAGTCCTACGGTATACGACAGAAATCTCTTGATAAAAATAAAAATACCTTTCTAAGCTACTCTAAAATCTAAAACAAATCAAAATCTGCTTGAAAAACTAGAAAAATGGAAGGTCTAGAGAGAAACCCCATGAGAGAGGCTCCAATCTTAAATGCCCTATTTACCTAGAAAGCAGTATATATATGGTGCAGGGTGAAATGAGGGCGAGAAATGGGTGAAAATGTCGTTTAAACCTTTTTAGGTTTAACGGCGTTTTTGGTCGCAAAGCAAACAAATTGAGTGCGCCACAAATTTTTTTAGGTGCGACAAGTTCTGATCGTGACCGCGATTTCTGGTCGCGACCAAGTTTTAGTCGAGGACCACGATTTCTGGTCGCGACCAAGTTTACGGATATCGACTTGTTTTCTTCTCGACTTGTGGGCGCTAGCCGTTTTAACTTCGGATTTGGGCGTGTGAGGTACTCGTTGAAGCTCTTTGAATGTTAGATGCAACCATGAGAATTTGAACCATTTGTTGTTCCATATGAGTACGAAAATTCATCTTTCGGTGGCGCGCTATATACTCCTTGGTTGACTCTTCTTTTTGAAAATATATTGCTCATTTCTTTCCAAATCACTTGCTTTTCATCAATAATCCCTACAAAAACAAGTTTAAGGAAATTTTATGAGTTTTACATGAATATGGATATAAAATGCACAAAATAACATGTGAAATGAACTCGAAACATAGATGAGTTTGCACTCATCAGCAGAGGTGCGGAGAGAGTTCCATGTTTAATTAGGATGCGATTGGAATACACCTGCGAGGAAGGTGAATTTAATTCGTAAGTGCCTCTTCTTTCCGGAGTAGACAAAATTTCTGTAGACGAGATGGCGTCAATCTTTAGAGTTCGAGGTGGGTAATCATGTCTTCTTGAAGGTGATGCACAGAGGAGAATTAGTCAGTTAATGACGAGGGAAGGTAGTGTAGGGTATATTGGGCCTTCGAGGTACTCGAGAGATGACATAGTTGGATGTGGGTTGGCTCTGCTCTGAGAGTTTATTGAGTGTCCATGAGGTTTTCAAGTCTCCATGCTCAGAAAGTATACTCGAATCCGACTCATGTAGTGCATTGGGAATATTGTTGTTGTCTGAATGGGACCCAGCAAAGGAGGACTAGTGCGTCGTATCATGGATATGAATCGGGTTTTGCGCGCGAGCCAGTGCGGCTAGTGAAGGTGTTGTGGCAACAGGAGGAGAGGCAACTTGGGAGCGAGGGACACGATGCGGGCCACCTATCACATTCTGTTGAGGATGATGATGTGTTTGTCTAATATTGAGAACTAGAATAACTATTGCATATGCATGTGTTTGTGTGTGTGCTTTAATGTGTTAATGAATTTCGAGAATGAAATTCTTTTAAAGGAAAGAATGTAAAACCAGGGAAAATTAGAAATTTTCAAAAATGTGAAATGATAATAATAATGATAAATTGTGGAATGGTTGAGGAAGCCTAGAAAATTCTTTAAATCTTGGATGGCGAAACAGATTGTGCCGTTAGATTCGTCTTGCGAAATCTAGTGACCTAGAAAAGTTTCGTCGAATTATGAGATAGTCGAAATTTTTTTACGAGTTTCTGGGTGATAAGTTGCCGGTGAGCTCGATAGTGAAGTTTTTGCGAAAATCTCTCGGAAGTGAAAATGTCTTGAGCTAAGTTCATTTAAAATAAATTAAACTGAAAAGAAATAAATTGTTTTGGGATAGAAACGGACCCGAATGAGAGATGGACACATGGCGTAATGTGAACCATGTATCAAAACTTTTAAAATAAAATAAACAAAAAAAAAAAAGAATTCGGTGGGATAAGTGGGGAGATAAGAAAGAAAAGAGAGGAGGAGAGGAAAGATAAGAAAATGGAGTAGAGAGAGAAAAAAAAAAGGAAAAATGGGTTTTCCTCTTCTCTTTAAGATTTACGAAAATCGGGCCATCGATTTTTGTTGGAAGCGAAGGTAAAGTTGGTCCGTCTGATGAGAATTTACGATGTGGGTCACAAAATTGGGAGTTCGTAGTAAAGAGGTGAGAATTTTCACTATTTTGATTATTTTTGGCACAAAAGTTCATTTAATGGCATGAGAGTTCTTGGCGAGAAACCATTTGTGTGTTTTAGTCTGGGATTTTTAGATTCAAATATTGAAAATTTTGGGATTAGTTCAGGGCAGTCTCAGACTATTTTGAGATTTGGTTTTGATCCCGGGACCAATGTCTTTCGGGTTTTGTTGAATTTTTCGGTATCACAATAATTTGTTGATGAATGGAACCAAAAATGGTTCATGGCCCAGTGAGAGCCAGAGTGCCTTGTTTATGTGAATTAAGTTTGAGCCATTTGTAATATTATTGTTGGAAAA
Source organism: Tetrastigma voinierianum (assembly GCA_016808115.1). Lineage (NCBI taxonomy): Eukaryota > Viridiplantae > Streptophyta > Magnoliopsida > Vitales > Vitaceae > Tetrastigma > Tetrastigma voinierianum. The sequence continues at coordinate 777,585 of JAEQBH010000804.1, forward strand.
AAAAATAACATTTGTTGTGTAAAAATCATGTTAATATATACTTGCTTGTTATATTAACATGAAAATTGTGATGAATGCAAATTATATGTAGAAAATATAATTATCCGGAATTTATCAATGTTGCATGTAGCTCTTATTGTGTGTGTAACATGACATAGCATTAAATGACATAATTGCATTTCGTATCTCTGATGGCTGTCGCGTCCAGTCGGGTGTGTGTGCATGGTATTGGTTATTCACGAATCTTGGTGAATGTGTAGTGAGCTCGGAAATTGGGACAACATCCAAAATTGAGACTCACGGGTGCATAAAATAATAATATTAAATTTTGTGTGTTTGGGTGACGCAAGATGAGGCAGATCCCTCAAGGGTGAAAGACCTAAATTTTATTCTTAGTCAGACATATGTATCCAGTGATGAAAGTTAGCGAAAGTGTGTCGGAAGGCATCACGAAGCTGTGGTGAGACCAGAAAATCCAGCGACCCAAATAAACACATGGATTTGATAAGAAAAATTGGAAGTGAATGTGGGTTGTCCAATAGTTTAAGTCAATGGGTGAAACACCAATAACTGGTTTTTCATACTTGGTGTTACAAGTGTGAGAGAGTCAATTGGGACTCGGGTTGTGGACATGAGGCGTCTCATCTCATGCATGACACGAAACATTTCATATAGGATTGCATTATTTATAAGAAATATGATTTGATGTTTTATTTATGTGTGCGTAATGGAATTTGGAGTGGGGGAGTAGGGATTTTTCTATTGGGGCATTGCTTTCGCTAGGTCGTGGGACACTTTTAGGTGGGGGGTGTAGGAGAAGCGCTCAGACAGGCGTGATTATGAAGAAGGCCGATGTGTGGCCTTGATATTTCCTTTGTAAAAAGTATTTTGTATAAAAGAATTGTAACTAAATTCTTTTGGGAATATTATCTAAATAGTCGGGTATGTAATTATGGTAAGAGGGCCTTGATCGGACTCTTATGGACTATAATTAAGCGTTTTATTTTCATATTTTAGATTTAAATATGAATGAATGAGTCCCGGTAAAAGGATGTATATGAAGTGTGACAGAATGGACCACATTAGGATGATACTACTTACATTTGAGACTACGGATGGGTTAGATTATCTTGTATACATGTTGTATGTTGGGTAAAGCTCCTGAGCAAAGGAGGCTACAGATTTTTGTGAAAATGGATCATTAAATGGGAATACTTGATGTGGTATCGGATCGCGCGAAATCACAGAATTTCACAGGGTTGTGGGTTGTCAACGAGACCCCGGATATGGGGCGTCACACATACATAACCCAATTGAAAAAAATGGCTAGTGTAACATAAATTAACGCCTAATACTTGTTTGTATCCATATAGAAACAAAAATTTCCAGATTGAACTTCAAGTGTTATTGATATGGGTGACACAATATATATACAGTAATAGGAGATTCGAGAAGATCAAGTAGTTACAAATCAGTACTCTTGCCTAACAACTTTGGCTTAGAAGATTACAGAGACTAAGAACTCCTAAACTTGAGCTACAGTTACAAAACACATGAAACAGAGCACATGAAGCTCAGTTGTTTGTTTAAATTCCTCAACAAACTCTTTGTTTAAACTCTTCAACAATACTAGTTACATAAAAAACTTTCTTGGGGAGCTAAACAATGCCTAGTGTCACATAAATTGATTCATACAATTGAATCAAACCAATTGCATAAACTATTTTCTCATAAACCAAAAAGAACTAGATTTATCGCTAACCTTCCCAACCTAACCCAATCCAACCAAAAAATTGACTAATGCAAATCTTGACCCTAATTACAAAAGTAACTTGCTTGGAGAACAAACAATACATGGAAAAAAAAAAAAGGATAACATCAAAATATAATCCAACTATAAAAAACAATAATAAAGTACAATTTTGAAAATAAATTGAAATCAAGGGATCTAAATAACGGTGAACAGAATCTTAGGCAAGGTTGGGTGTAAGATGAGATGGAGTTCAAGAAGCTTCTAGAATCAAACATACCTTTTCACCGAAAAAGGGAATATTAAGCTAAAATGCAGAGGCAGAGAGAGAAAAAAATTAAATGATTCGAGTGAGAAAATGAGAAGTTAGGATTAGGAATAAGAAGTTTTTTTAAAGCAATCTAATAAGTTTCTTCAAAAAACAGAGTATTAAAATAAGTTAAAAATGACTTATAAAGGGTTATAAGTTATTTTCATAAACTATTTCAAATGTTTATAATTTTTATTAATAATAATTAAATGAGAGAATAAGCTCAAATAAATTATAAATAAGCTCTCTCAAACATACCCTATAACGAATTTTACCTTAGATGAAGCAATGATGGAGACTATGTATAGAGGAAAATCCCTAGGAGTCCCAAAGAAGCATTGGATTATGTTGTGGGAATATTCACAAATTAAGCAATCCTTTGGCAAAGACGGGATAAGAAATAAAAATATGAATGTTGCGTAAACCAACTCTATCAAGTTAATGCATTGACTCTAAGAAGAAGGGTGGAAGAGTAAAAAGTCACAAAATTGAAGAGTATCAACATTCAACAAGTTTCATCATCAATTCAAAGTTGTTCCATCTATAATTTAGGAAAACACATACTTGAAGAACATCCTACAATCCATACTTCACAATGGAAATGTAGATGCAAAACAAAACAACCCCTTCTTAAATGCATATAATATGATTCAAAAGAATCATATAAACGTCTATTTAAATCCATAAAGAATGACAACCATTTTAAAGGTTCTCAACAGGTTGGCCATGGACAACACCCTATGCTTGTACTATCATTGTTTGTTCTTTATTTCTCATTATTATTATTATTTTGAAGAGGTGATTATTATTCTTAACATAGTAATTATTATTAAATGAATGTATACGTTAACACAAAACTTGTAATCATGATTTTTATGACACAATTTGAGTGTTATCTATAGGTAATTTTTTTTTATTAAATACCATAAAATAAGTGACGTACCTATCAAGGTTTGTCCATCTATTATTTGCATGTATGAATAAAAATATTGGAAATCAATTGCAAGTAGACATGTTGCACTTAATAATTTATTTAAAAATTACGACATTATTTAAAAAAAAAAAAAAGGAAAATTTGTATTTTTAAATGGATAAAATTAATTTTTAGTGTTCTAATTTATTCAAAGCTAAACATTTTAATTTAGCTTATACGAGTCTAGTGTGACATCTTTGTCGAATTGGAACTTGGGAGGTATTTCAAAAAAAAAAAAAAAAAAAAAATTGTTGGGATCCATCAATTTGAGATATTTAAGATAAGTCAATTAAGTTCAAGCCCATTCAATCCAACAATCAAATAAATTTTACTTCAATAATAATTATTTTCATGAAATATGTTGCTTGTTTTAAACGCTAACCCTATTTGGATATGAAAAGTGTGACCAAAATGGGAAAAAATGGAAAATAGGCAGTAATATATTTTTATATAGTTTTCATCTTATATTTAGGAAATTAAGGATTTGAAACTATGTAAATTAAATGGTTCCCACGTATTTTATTTATCTTTTTTCTTTGTACTTTCCGTGTAAATCAAATGAAAATAAAATCATATAAATTAATAGCTCTCTTTAACGTGACAATAGTACTTATTCATATATCTAGTTCAATTGATAGATCGTTCAAATTTAAAAATTGTAAGACATTCAGAGATAGAAGAGGTTCTGTTTTAAGTCAAATTGAGAATAATTTATTATTTTATAACAAAATACTTAGTTATAAAAAAATATAAAGTAAAAATTGTATTTTAAGAAAGTTGGTATTAACTATTACATTTAGGAAACATCTTTGAAAACCCTCTATAAAAATACTTGTATTATTAAATATATATATAAATTAAAAAGAAATAAACAAACAAATTTTAGGTAATAATTTACCATAACTTTGTTACAAAATTAGGTTTTTGTTTAAAAAAAAAGTTTTAAAATAATTTGATATTTTATAGAATAAAATTTTGTTTACAATTTTATAATTTTAATTAACCGACTTTTTTTTATATTTTCAAATAAATATTATTCATAATATTTTTATTTTTATTAATTTTTAGATTTATATTACTGTTTTTTAAATAAATTTAAAAATAAAAAGAATGTGTGTATGAAAGGTCCTATAAGAATCCAGTACTACAAATATGTGAAAATAAATAGATGTCAAAAGAAAAATATAAAAATGAATGAAAATAATTTTTAAATTTTAATTATTTGATAACTTTTGTAGGGCCATTGACACATAAAAAATTCCTCTTTTTAAAAATAAAATCTCATAGTTTTGTCAATTATTTGTGAATTTTGATTGGTGGTTAGCTTTGAAATATAATACTCCTAGTCATTTCCGTTTTATATTTCGAAGCTAATAATCAATCAAAATTCACAAATAATTGACAAAACTATCATATGAGATTTTATTTAAAAAATGAGGAATATTTTATGTGTCAATGGGCCTATTTTTTATGAGATTTTATTTGAAATATAATACTCCAACTCCAAGTCATTTCTGTCTGTCATCTATTATTAAATATATATATTTTCTGTTCCAAAAAAAGAAAAAAAATTTCAATTATTAAAAGGTTCACAATTTGAATTAAAAACATAATGTTCTATGATTAGATCCACCTCCCTTTTAGGTCATTTATTTACAAACAATGACAGGTGTAAGTACATTTATATACACAAATTAAAAAGGGTAAATCCGTCATTTAATTCCCAAACTATGACAGACTTTTCATTAACGAGTAACGACAAGTCTTCCTTTTTCCCACGTATTTTCTTGCATTTTCTCTCTGTCTCTCACCTGAGAAAACTAAAGAAATCTGGGGGCATCACCTTCCTTTTGCCCCTATTGAGAATATCCACTTTTCAATTTCATTCTTTATCTTGAAACTGGAACGCGGATGATTTGTAGATTTATAATTGGTGTCTTTGAGGTAGAATCTTCTGTTTCATAGGTGAATACTAGGGTTAGGGAAGATGAAGGCGATGGGGACGGTGCAAGATCTGATCGAGGAGGCCAAGCTTCGAACGGTTTGGTGGGCTTTGTGTATTTTCACTGTTTCTTATTTCCTTTCCCGTAAGTCTTCTCATTCAATTCGTTTTCTTTGGATGATTGATGGTTTTTTTTGATTTATTTTCTGCTTTTGAGACGATTTTCAGCCATGTGATGCTGTTGTATTGGCTTTGTTACCGGAATTAGGGTTTATTTTTTTGCGGCTGTTGATTTGTTAACGTGGACATTTATTTATTTCTTGCAACTTGCATTTTGGAATTGTAATTCCGGTGCCTTTCCTTCGGTTCTTATTGGCGGGAAATGGAGGAAAATTTTAGGTTGAGTGGGGTTTTCTGCGGTTGTAGGAGTTAAAGATTTGAATATGCCAAATTTTGGTTTCTATCATTGGGAAATTTTAGGCATGGAGTATTTCTTGGAAGTGCTTTATATTGAAAGGATTTAAGACACAAAGCGTTTGTTTCTTTTCCTTATCTCTATTTTACATCTAGCACATGGTGGTAAAAACCGGTGAGTAACATATGCCGAAGGACTGTTTAAATTGTTTTGTAGGTTTTTCGATCCTCAGAATATGGACTTTTGAGTTACCTTTTTTGAATTCTCTCAATTCTTTCAGTTATTTTCATGTTTGCTGAATTTCTAATATATATTTTTATGTTCATTACAGATACGAGTAAATCAATGTGGGTGAATATTCCCATATCAATTCTTTTGGTTTCTGCATTCCGTATTCTATCCAATGAGGTAGAATTCCGGTGGAGGGTCCGATCAGTTCCTCGGCCAACATATCTCTCTCATTTGGAAAAGAAGCAGTTGTCTGTGAATGACTCGCGCCTCACTACTTCACCACCTCCACCAAAATGGAAGAGAAAAATTGATTCTCCTGTTGTGGAGGCTGCTATGAGTGGGTTTGTTGACAAGATTCTAAAGGATTTTGTGGAAGATTTGTGGTATTCAGATATAACGCCAGACAGAGAGGCCCCTGAGCTGATACGTGCAGTAATCATGGATGTCCTGGGTGAAATTTCAGCAAGGCTTAAGGAGATAAACCTTGTTGATTTGTTAACTAGGTTCTTATTTTGTTTTTATTTATTTGTAGAAAATTGTTTTGTCTCATTAAGTGTGCTCCATAGTTGAGTTGCTGGAACATCTTAACCAAATGACCCTCAATGTTTCAGGGATATTATTGACTTGATAGGGGATCATCTAGACCTTTTCAGGAGAAACCAAGCTGCTATTGGTGTGGATGTTATGGGAACACTTTCTTCCGAAGAAAGGGATGAAAGGTTGAAACACCATCTTATGGATTCGAAGGAGCTTCATCCTGCTTTGATATCTTCCGAGTGTGAGTACAAGGTGTGAGTGGAGTGTTCCTTTGAATGAACCTTTTGCTCTTGGATTTTACCATCTGCATGATTTTTAACTCATGGATTTTCATTAGGTTCTTCAGCGTATTATTGGAGGACTGTTAGCTGTGGTGCTGAGGCCACGGGAAGCTCAATGCCCTCTGGTTCGGTGCATTGCTCGAGAGATTGTAACTTGCTTGGTAATGCAGCCTGTTATGAATTTAGCAAGCCCTACGTAAGTAATGTAAAAACTTACTGGTTTTATATTCAATTATTTTACTATTAATTTTTTATTTAGTCTGCCGAAGTTGTCCACTGGAAAGGGTTACTCTTTTTCACACATGAAAATATTTCTTAGGGTTTACTTATTATTTGTCTGAAAATATGAAAATGATTTGGAAATCTGAGTGTTATAATCAATGGTTGTATTAGGGGATATAAAATTAATGTCATAGGTTTCTCTCTCAGGAAATACCCATTTACAAGGCTTTAAAGCATAGATTCAGTAAGTCTTTCCCTTGGCTTTTGGTGTGGAAGTCCTATTTGCAGCCAAAGGTTTGGTTATTCATTGGGAAGCGATTTAAGGAAAGATTCTAATTATGGACCAGCTTTAGAAAAAGAGATTTTGCTCTTGCTAACATATGCTATCTTTGTCATGAGAGCAAGGAGACTGTGGACCACCTTCTCCTTCACTATGCTACAATGAGGTTGTTCTTAGAGCTACTCTTCTCTCCTTTTGGTGTCATTGTGGTGAATCCAAGTTCAGTTTAGGATATATATATTTTTTTTTGAGCGTGAAGGGTTTTTTTGGTTTATAAGAAACAAAAAAAGTTTCGCAAGCAGGTCCAATATGTTTATTTTGAACAGTGTGGAAGGCTAGAAATGAGGTTGGTTTTAAAGATGAGATGTTATCTATGCAGAGATTGAAGTTAACACGTGACCCCAAGTTTCCCCACTCTCTTTTGCTTTATCTAAGGTTGCAATAGGGCAACTTTTTCTTATCAACAAAAAACGGAATCTGACTAAGAGAGCTTTTTTTTTTGTCCCTGTTGGGATTTGAACCTGGAACCTCCCCTAACTCCACCCCAACCCTTTGCCACTTGAGCTAGGCCTCAAGGGGACTAAGTGAAAGAGAGTGAGAAACATTAAACATGCTTTGCAAATGCATTTTTAAATGGTGGTTGCCTGGATGATCTAAACAGGTGCCTGGTTCCTTAGGAATTTTTTGTAGGTTCAGCTATCCAATCATTCAGCCCATTAGTGTGAAAACTTCTTCCTAGGAGTGTGATCTATATGGGTAGATAGAACCAAATGATGTTATGGTGGGTGCTTCTAGACATAATTAGAGAATATTTAGCCTCATGTGGTACTCTATAAATGTATACTTCTCCTTCATATGTCAGAGGCGGCTTCTTCTCATCTTTTTTTTTAATAATTAGAGCTTGCAAATTTGGAAAGGATTGCTCGTTCTTTACTTGTATTTTTACAATTAGTGATTATGTTTTTTAATGATAAAGAGAAAAAAATAGTTTTGTCCTACACAGTGGCTTGAACTCCCAAGTCCACATGGAAATCCATTCATGACATTGACATGTGTTAATGTCGTGGAATAAATTTAAAAAGGGGTTTCGACACAAGCGGATGTCTTCTATCTGAAGGCGAGAAAACTTAGACCACCTATTGCTTCATGGCCCCTCAGTTTCGGGTCATTGGGTAGCCCTTTTTTCCTTGACAAGAATGGATTGGGTCTGCCCTTTTCGGGGTAATGACTTGCTACTGGGTTGGACAACTTTTCTTATTTGGAAGAAAGCAAAAAATATGTGGAAGGCGGCACTCTCTAGGCTTTTCTGGGCAATCTAGAAGGAACGAAATAGGGTGGTCTTCGATATAGACAATTTTTCTCTAGATAGGCTGAAAAATTCCTTCATCACCTATCTCACTTCTTCGGCAGACCTTATTTATGAGGGGGAGTACTCTATTGTAAACTTGCTAATGTGCATTCTCTAGTACTCTTAGACACTATGTTTTTTAGGGTGGTTGGTATTTGCTCCTCTGCCTTTTTTGTTCTCTTTTCTTTGTATACATCCTTTATACGTTGGGGCTTGGCCCTGTTTTGTCAATATATTGTTCAGTTTACTTATCAGAAAAAAAAAAAGACATTGACCTTTGTTAATGCTTTGAGCTGAAGTTGAAAGGAATATAAGAAGGGAATTTATTTATTTTTCTCTTGAGCAATTCAACTCCAATGTTTTATCCAATTATATGTTTATAAAACAAAGTTAAATGAACATGACCACCTTTGGCAATTTTATCAAAAATTTCAATTTGGTTTGTGTAAGTTGTGTGTTTGCTCATGCTGGGAAATTTAATTTTCAATGCTAACAATTTAAAATCACATAATTCGAGTCTTGAAAATTAAAACAATTGATCTTTTGGTTTTGCTTTGACATAATGTAAATTTGTGGTTGATTGAATACAGATTTGAGTTGAGAAAAAAATGTTTAGATAAAAAGAATTATAGAGCACCCATTGTGTTTTATGTGATATATTGGTGTGCACTTTTGTTTCAGTTTTTATTGGTGATTCTTGTTGCAATTATGGTATTTTATATTTAAATAGGTTTTTTTAATTGTTGTTGCAAACTTTCTTCCTTCATGGATTTTTATATAGTTCTATCTTCATGAGGATGGACATACCGATGTGGAATGTGTTATGTAGGTCATTTTGAGAACGTATCCTTGCATATAGATTTACCAAAATGTTGCCCTTGAGGCCTAACTCAAGTAGTAAAGGGATGGGATGGGGTTATGGGAGGTTCCAGGTTTGAGTCCCAATGTGGACAAGAAAAAGAAAAAAAACATTTACTTAATTAACAAAAAAAAATTGATTTACCAAAATGTTCAGGATTTTTTCTATTGCTTTTCCCCTTCATCAGGACAGCTAATCCTATTGGTCAAATAATGTCTATGTCCAGGTACATCAATGAGTTGATTGAATGTCTTTTCCTTGCTATAAAAGATGGTAGTTCTAAAGACTTAGTTGATAGTCAGTTATTCAGTACTGTGGGTCATGACCATGATAATTCTGTTGGGGCTAAGTTCAGAAAATGGTGAATCTACCTCGAGAAAGTATGCAGCCACCTATAATGGAGGGACTGAGATGGATGATTCAGGGGATCATGAAGAGACTACGCAGCCACGGCCTGCTGACTGGGCACGCTTACTAGATGCTGCAACCCAAAGACGAAAAGAAGTTCTCATGCCTGAGAATCTTGAAAACATGTGGACTAAAGGAAGAAATTATAAATCTAAAACTCGCAAGAATGTTAAGGCAGAATCACAGGCTGCTGTGATGAAGGGTTCAAGAATCAATACATCTGTACCTACAAAAAATGTGGAAAAGGAAATGCTAATCACCAGGCCTAGAAATTCTACTGCTAGATCAGAAGACAGAGCTATGGTGCCGCTAACAGCTGGATTAAGTGTTGAGATGCCACTAAGTGATGGGTACAATGATATAACACAGTTGTCACAGGATCTAAACAACGGATCTTCTCTTGATGGAGGGTATCCTGTTGATGGATTGAAGGATAATGCCATTGTTCCTGTTGATGGAAATAAAAGCAGACTTAAGAGATCAAATAGTACTTCTGCATTAAAGACTGAACGTCATAAAAAAGCATTTATAGGTGAAGGTGGAGGGCCAATTATTTCAGAGTTCTACAGCCCAAATTTTCGTCGGGATAATGAAGTCTATCATGTGAATAACTCCACAGATATGATGATTCGCAGTGGGGGGTCACATTCTCCAAAACTCAAGTGCCGGGTGAGTATTGCTCTAAAGCTCATGGGATGCATTATTTTAGAGAATGAATAATAAAAAACATTTAAAGGAAATGAAGGATTTAGGTTAGAGCTGCTTAATGCATTTTTCTTTGTAAAACTCATGTACTTGCTTCGGTCTGTAATTTTAATAACCTTTTGTGAGTTGCAACTCAAGGCTTGCCTTGGACAGAGGCTCAGTAGGCCAAAAGTTGAGGCTTAGATAATCGGAGGGCTAAGACATCCATCTCGTGACTTATTTTACTTCAGTATAGTGGCTTATGTGTGTGTGTGTGTGTTTGTGTATATATATATATATATATATATTAGTTAAATATAATCCAAATTGGCAGCTCAATCTAGTTTTTCTAGTTTTTTTTATAGCTCTGAAATTATTAAAAAAATGTTCTTTTAATTGGCAATCTCAGATTAATGTAATGCCCCAGAAACAAGCTTTTTGCTAAAGACTCTCTAGAACTCAAAGATTTGTGCCACAGGCATTGAACATTTCTTATTTAATTCCATTCCCTCCCCTGCATTATGGAGTTTTAATTGCTACTTTCCTCTATTTTATTTTTATTTTTTTGGGAGATAAATTTTTAAATCATGATACCCATGCAGTTTGAGGCAGGCAAAAAGCATAGCCTCTTGACTCAAGCATCTTAAAGCTACATGTTGAATTTAATTTTGATTATCTTCTACCTAATCTTACCACCAGTTGTTCACCCTACTTCTGTCTTTTTAGGTTATAGGAGCTTACTTTGAGAAACTTGGGTCAAAATCTTTTGCGGTTTATTCAATTGCAGTGACAGATGCAGAGAACGAGACTTGGTTTGTGAAAAGAAGGTCTTGCTCTTATCTCCATTATGAACTGTTTCTATTCTTTCATTGCATTAAGAAAGTTCTTATAATGTTTCTTCATCAGCACCAATTGGGACTCAGGACTAGTTGAATTTTTCTTCTTTTTTTTTGTTAGCAGATACAGGAATTTTGAGCGGCTGCATCGATACCTTAAGGATATTCCTAATTATACATTACATTTACCTCCCAAAAGGATATTCTCATCAAGCACAGAAGATTCTTTTGTTCATCAGCGTTGCATTCAGCTGGACAGATATCTGCAAGTATTATTTATTCTCCACTCTACATTCTTCAGTTAAATTTTCATTTCATAGTCATTTTGTTTTAATTATGTTAACCTTCCAGGATCTGCTGTCAATTGCCAATGTTGCTGAACAACATGAAGTGTGGGATTTTTTAAACCTTTCCTCTAAGGTGTGCATTATCTTGACATTTTGTTCTATCATTTAAGATGATTGTTCTATTATAACTTGCGTCCGCTTTAAGCTGAATGATGTCTCACACTGTCTAATGACTGTCTCATTTATGAAGAATTATTCTTTTGGAAAGTCGTCCTCGGTGATGAGAACCTTGGCAGGTATGTGGTTTTTCTTCTTGGGTGTAGCATCATTTTAGCTACTAATTTAGTCTGCTTCTCAATTTACTGCTTTGATATCTGATTTTTAGCATATTCATTCAAAATGTTGTTCTGTGGGCTAGAATTTCAGTGGATGTGAATTTATGTCTATTTTGTGTAAATAAAAAACTTCCACCATGTGAAGGGGTCATTTACTGGATCCCAAAGTGAGCTTGTCTTAAACCAGGTTACTGTAAGTGCAGAGCATGAATGATTATTCCCTGTTGTCATTTTTTGTTTTCTGAAGGTTAAAATCTTTTAGCTGCATTTCTATGATTTATTTTAGCTGTATGGCAGATTCTTTAGTGCATGCTACACAAGCACCTTATGTGGATAATTATTATAAAGGCCTGTTTCCTATAGCTATTTGTATGTTATGATTGTCAGATTGTGAACTAATGTGATATTCTTTTCAATTTCCATTATAGATCTCTGTCGTTTGTACCTTGATTTTGGTGCTCCAGATGTGATTATTTTTTTTTAAATTTTTTGTGGCTGCTGCCTTTAATGACTTACTAGGGTTTAAAGAGAATGCATATACTTTTATCTCTATAGAATTAATTGCTTTGTGTTAGGAGTTACCATGTCTTTGTAGAGGAGCTGTGCTGAAGTTTACATGCCGATTGAATTCATATGATGAATTATGATCCAATAGCTAATTCTTTGAAAACAATGCATGGATTTGTTACTTTTTTTTTTTTTTAAACTTTAATTGCTGGATCATAAAAATCATAGTTGGTTGATTTTTTATGTTTTCACAGTATTTTTTAGATTATTAGGGTCTCAAATAACATTTCTTTATTTGTTTCTTAAAATTGCAGTAAATGTGGATGATGCTGTGGATGATATTGTTAGGCAGTTCAAAGGGGTTTCAGATGGCTTCATGCGGAAGGTTGTTGGCTCATCTTCCTCCCCTAATGATGCCTCTCCTTCATTTTCAGGCAGGAACTTGTCCTGGCATGCAGATGAAGCTTTAAGACATGATGTGATTAAAACAGAAAGTAGCTTTTCTGAATATGAGGAAGGTGACAAAGATGGAGCCCATGGCCATGATGAAGTTGAAGCTAGTGTGCAAGCTGCTGGATGGCATTCAGATAATGAATTGAACTCAAAGGGTTTTCCACCTAGGGTGATCAAGCATGGCAATGAGCCTAAACTCTTATATTCTGGGGAGAAACTTGGTTCAGAAATGAAATCAGAATGCATTGAACAAGGAAAGTATCCTGCAGCAAAACTCCTGTTAACTTCTGATCCTTTGGAGGATCTAGTTGGAATGCCGCCTGAGGTATCATACATTTACCAAAGGTTTTTCTTTCCCCCCTTTCATATTTTACTCATTGCTCTCGTCTTTGGAGATCCAAATATGTAGTTTAATTGATGTCAACAAAATTTTTGGTTCTTTGCTGGGCTTCTTTTTACTGATTCTTGATTGATTAATGAAGACAGGCACTGCATGTGGAAGAAATTCTTAATGTAGAACATCATCATCAATTTGGATTTACATCAACTCTAAATTTTTTGTTACAGTATTCTATCAGCTTTATTTAGCCATATTTTCCATTCACTTCTGGCCTGTCTTAACATTTCTTTTTTTTTTTTATCAGCAAAAAACAAATATTATAGATGAAGGGAAAGTTCCCAGGAGTACACAGGACGTGGACAAAAGGAACCAACCTAACAAGAAACAAAAGCCAAAAAACTACCTACTGCCCAACCAAGTTAGGAATTCCACAACAGAATTCGTTTTGTCCTCCCTATACACATTAGCCCAAGCCCACATATTGGTTACAAAGTTAGCTTTGATTTTTTGGTCAGTGGTCACCTCGTTCTCGAACACCAACCTATTTCTAACCCGCCAGAGGGTCCAAAATAGGCACAAAGGTGCAGCTTGCCATATTCTTTTGCGCTTTTTACCCACAACGGCCCCTTGTCAAGCTAAAAGGGTGTGAAGCACCGACTGCGGAAAGACCCAACTAGTTCCACTGATTGACAAAAAAATATTACGACATTTTATGACTTTTCTGATGGATCGATCGTGGTCTATATTCTCCTCATCCTCCTCGCACATAAAGCATCTATTTATCAGAGTCATTCCACGGCGTTTGAGCTGGTCCAAAGTGAGTACTTTGCCCCAAGTAGCTTCCCAAGCAAAGACGCCAATTTTTGGAGGAACAACTGGATTCCAAATCAGACGATAGGGAAATCAATGGCGGGGGAAGGGTCGAAACCTTTATACATACTCTTTACCGAGAATCCTTTTTCCTTGTCATTTTTCAATAGGAGCTTGTCCTCACCCGAAGGGCAGTAAATAAACTCATGAAGGGTATGAAGGAATCTTGCAGCCTCCTCAATCTCCCAATCATTGAGAGGTCTTAGGAAAGTTGGGGACCAACTCCCAACCCCCCTATCTCTATCCCAAATGTCCGCAATCTTGGCCTCTTTGTTTAGCGCCAAATTGAAGGCCTGTCTTAACATTTCTTACCACTTCCATTCACTTCCATGCTGTTTTTTACCCATAAAAAAAAAAAAAAAAGTTTATGGGGGCTCTTTGCTGTGTCTTAACCTATTGGACTTCTCCCTGCATGTGTTGTGTTTTTGTGAATATAATGGAATGTGGAATGATGAGTTTGCTTTTTATTCTTTCACCTTTTGCTTCAAATAGTTCGATTTATTTTGTAACCTCAATTTTATTTTTTGATATGTAAACTGAACAAAATATTAACAAAAAGGGTCAAGCCCCAAAGTATATAGGGGGTATACAGGAAGCTTGCAAAGGGAGAACAAAAAAGGAAAAGAAAGCTTTACCAGCCCCCCACTCAAGAAATTAGAGAAAACACAAAAGCAACCTCACAATGGAGTGATCCCCCTCATATATTAAACCTGCCCAAGTAGTGAGTGAATTTATGAAGGCTTGCTTCAGTCTACTAGACGAAAAGCTCTCATTTTCAAAAACAATTATGTTTCTTTCCTTCCAAATTTCCCAGAAAAGACTAGAAGGAATCGTTTTCCATATTTTCCTCGCCCTCTTTCTAACAGGAAAGGCTTTCCATTCCATCATCAGATCTTTTGCCATAAGAGGATGGGCCAAATACATTTCTGGCAAAGAGATAACATGACCCATATACTGAGCTATTGGGTAGTGAATCAAAAGGTGTTCGAGACTTTCTTCTTCTTTGTGGCATAGTGGGCATCTACTTGCGAGTTGAAATCCTCTTTTTTTCAGTTGGTTGTGTTACGCGCCTTGCCACTTCGGCTCCCTTTGAGAACACACTTACTTTAGAGATATAGCTGTTCAAACTAGGCCTTACGGAATATCTTTGGAACATTCACCTTCTAATTGCCTATAGCAAGCTTTAACTGTGTATTGCCCCATTTTTGTCCATCATCTAGAAAATTTTATCCCTTTTCCTCTTGGTTGTTCTTCTACTATTTATCAGGCTTATAGATCTTTGAGTCTCTTCCAACTCCCAATCATTAAATGATCTAATAAATCTCAAGTTTTAAACTCCTTCCCCCCTCATAGTTTCCCAAACTTTTGCCACCATAGCCCCTTTCGAATTTGCTAGTGCATACAACATTGGGAACAACTCACGCATTGGATTTTCCCCACACCACTTATCCTCCCAAATCTTACATCCCAGACCAAAACTTGCGGTCTTTTAAGCATTAGGCCTACTCTTCACTTATGTCTTTTAAACACACGAAACTCTCCTTTGGTCCCTTTGAGTACTAGCTCCCATCTTCTAGCCTATATTTCAGCTCGATAAGACCTTTCCAGGTGGGATTGTCCTCCACAGCAAGTCTCAATTCATTTCGAGCATAGCCTTGAGTTTGCGTCAAGCTAGAATACCTAGGCCTTCTTTTTCTTCTTTGGAACACCTTGTGCCCTGATTTATTAAAATTGAATTTTCTATCCAGATTTGCCCCTCCCCACAAAAAATCCCTCTGAATTTTTTCCAGCCTATTCTTTACCCCCTTAGGCATCCAAAACAGGGACATGGTGTAAACTGACATATTCATTAGAGTGCTTTTTATAAGGGTTAGTCTTTCCTCTTTGGATATGTACTGCCTCTTCCACAGAGCAAGCTTCTTTTTGAACCTTTCTTTCACCCCATCCCAAACTTGCAAAGAGTTATGCCTCATACCTAGTGGGAGACCTAGGTATGTCGAAGGCAATTCCCCTACCTTGCATCCCAATTCCATGGACAAATCTTCTAGGTTCTCCACATTTCCTATTGGAAGTATTAAGCTTTTTTCTAGGTTAATTCTTAGGCTTGATATGGCTTCAAACCACAATAATATCCAGCTTAGGTAAGCTAGTTGATCCCTTGAGTCTTTGTAGAAAACTAGAGTGTCATTTGCAAATAATAAGTTTGTGATTTGTTGTTCTTCTCTATTTATGTTTGTGATCACATTACTTACTGACAAGAATCCCCAGCGTATATCCACAAGCGGGAAAAAACTTCCATTAGATGATAAACAAGTGTAGTATAGGGGTTCCCACTTGTTTTTGAGACTAGAGTACATTGAAGAATCTCATTTGGACTTTTGTTTTATCGACCTTGAAAGGATGTTGTTGAGATGCACCTCTTGATCCAGTTGACCCATTTAGTTCCAAAGCCCATCTTTTGGAGTACCTTGATAATGCAATTCCAGTTTATCTAGTCGTAAGCTTTCTCCTTTCTTTTCAGCAGGGAGTCTATCACTTAGTTTGCTAAAAGCGAGGCATCCGTAATCTGTCTTCCTTCTTCAAATGTGTTTTGGGCTATGTTTATTAGACTTTGCATCACTTTCTTCAGTCTATTCGCAAGGACTTTAGCTAAAAGCTTGTGCAAACTGCCCACCAGGCTAATGGATCTATAGTCCTTAACGTCCCCAGCCTCTTTTTTTAGCACCATAACCAGAAATATAGTGTTTAGGTTCTTCACAAAATGACTAGTTTTGTGAAAATCCTTGAACATCCTCATGATATCATCCCTTACAATGTCCCAGTTGAATTGCCAGAAAGCTATTGTGTACCCATCTGGGCTTGGGGCCTTGTCACCATTAAAGTCACTTAGGGCTGCGAACACTTCGTTGACTATAAAAGGTAGTTCAAGTCTTACGGCCTCCTCCTCGGAAATTCTGGGGAAAGGAAGACCATCTAGACTTACTCTCCCCTCCCCTGCATCCGATAGTAGAGCTTTGAAAGCTTCCATTACGCGCAGTCTTATCACTGCTTCCTCATAGACCCAAACCTCATTTATCCTTATTTTGTGGATTTGGTTCCCTTTCCTGTGAGAGTTCGCCATTTTGTGAAAGAACCCCGTGTTTTTGTCCCCTTCCTTTAACCAGATTTCCCTTGATTTTTGTCTCTAGTAAGTTTCCTCTAGTAGGGTGCAATGTTTAAACTCATCCAAGGCTTCCATTTTCAACTCCCTCTCCCTCAAGGAAAGGGGTCTTGTTACTTCCAAACCGTCCCAATCTTCCACTTTTCTTAGGGCTACCTTTTTCCTCTCTTCCACCCTCCCAAAGGAATCCTTGTTCCATTTTCTGAGCTTGATTTTAAGAGATTTCAACTTCTCTGTCAACACAAAGCTTCCAGACCCTCTTATCTCGACATTGTGCCACCATTCATTAATTAGACTCTTTAGCCCTCCCTCCTTTAGCCACATATTTTCAAATCTGAAGGGAAGCGGGCCCTTGTTTGGGCAACTACCTCTCCTTAGAGGATAGGGTGGTGATTTGAGATAGGCTTTGGTAGAAGACTTTCCCTAGTACCTCCAAAGTGGACTTCCCAATCATTCGTAATCAAGTATCTATCTAGCCTTGCCATACTTTAGTTATTTAGACCCTCTTTCCATGTGTACATGCCCCCTTGCAGGGGTAGGTCCTTTAACTCTAACTCATCTATTATTTGTGAGAATCTTCTCATAGAGCTCATAATTCTCCTTTCTCTATTCCTCTTAGTTGGAAAGCGGATTTCATTAAAGTTGCCTTTGATGCACCACGGCTCCACGGCTCCCCTCATAAACCTCTTATGGCCCCTAAATCCTCCCATAGTTAGTTTCTCCCTTCCTTGGTTGTAAAAATCCAGATGAGATTGTCCTCACAGTTTCTGAATTTACAAGATAACGACGACTGGCTTTCCTCCTTGTTAACTTATTGAAGAACTTTGGAGTCCCAAAAGATTAGGATCCCTCTAGAGGCTCTTGTAGCGTTAATTGCTGCCCAATCCATGAACCTTCCTACTCCCATGCTACTGATAATCTCGCGAGAGGTTCCTTTCAATTTGGTTTCTTGAAGGATAACTAGGTCTACTCTCTAAGTTTTCAAAAAAGCTTTGATAATTTTCCTTTTCTCTATGTCATTTGCCCCTCTAACATTCCACGAGAGTGTTCTTATCTTCATTGATACTTCAGAAGTAAAACCCTGGTACCTTTTCCATCTTCCCCCCTTGTAGTCTTCCCCTTGTCCTTCATTTTCCATGCCAACTTTTTCATTTCCTTGTCAAACTTAGTCATTCTCTACAGCCCTTTGCCTTCTTCATTTTGTCTTCTCTCACTAATTTTGTTCATTAGCTCTAGAATTTCATCTTCATACCCCTCTGGAGACATATCCAAAAACTTACTAAACCTGAAAAGGCAGCTTTCCTCCCAAGTCATCTGCTCATGATCATCTGTACTTTTTTCTTCCTTCCCCTCATCCCTATGGAAGTCTTGGGTATCCTCCACCACCACCACTTCTTTCCCGTTAGGCCTAAATTCTATAAGGTCTACCCCCGACGGGAGGATCATTATTGGAGTTTTGTTTCTCTGCTCCTCCCTCTTTATATAGCTTGAGTTTCCCCCCTTGACTAAAGAGCCCCTCCCCCATCTAGGGCTTGGTCTAAAAAAATATCAAAGGAGGAAAGTTAAGGTTTAGTTGGATCGTACCTTTTACACCGAGAATTTGTCTTTCCCCTTGAATCTTTGTTCCCCTCCATCGGCTGTTCTCCCCTTTCCTTTTGCTACCTCCTTGAATCCCTTGAAGTATAACTTCTCTCCTTAGCCATTTCTTTCGTAGAGCCCTTATGAAGTTCTTCAACGACTTCAAGGCCCCCTATTCTTCCTTTTATCATTCCATTTAGCCCCTTATTTTGGATGCTAGCCCACTACAACCTTTACAAGAGTTGGGCTTTTTGAATTGCCCTTTTGTTCTGGCCCAGTTGAGGCCCACTCCTTCGGGCTAGTAGTGATCATTACCCCTTGTGGGCTGTTGGGCTTTTGTATGGCAGGCCTTGAGGATGGTCCTGCCCCATCTAAACCCTACTCTGTCACCCCATTTGGACTTGAATGGGTTGACCCGATAGGGTTGTTTGACCCAAAGACTTTAGTCCTGTTTCTAGGAGACTGCACCCTGCCTGTTCCCTGATTTTCTGCCATTGCAGGCCTTTCCTTGTAGTACCTTTCATTTGCCTCCCCCATCTTATCAGGCTGCCCTTCATCATTATTTTTTCTTGGCGAAGACCACTTGCTTTTGCGAGTGTGTGAAGGAACCTCATCTTCTTCCTCCCTCTCCGCATGCGTGTTCTTCTTCCAACCCTTCGACGGAAAAACCCTTGTGCTTTTTGGCTGCAACTCCCATCATATCTGAAGTTCAAAGCTCCTCACTCTCTCCAGGATGTCGACGACACTAGGTTTCACCTTCCCCTTCACCTTTACTAGTATTTTGGTCCATAGAACCTCTGTTCTTAGGGCTGTTCCCTTGTCAATGGCTAGGAACCCCCACAATTGTCACTAATTTTCTTCAAAACCTCATGTCTACAAAGATGTAGAGGTAAGCCCACCAACTTGATCCATGCTTTTGTACTTTTTACGGAGCTAGATTCTAGGTTCCACCAATCTAAAGCCAGGGATCCTCGAAACCATCTTCTTCCTGACTCCAGGACACATTCAGCTTCATCCGGATTTGTGAACTCCATAATCATTAGATCTTGGTTCATAAAAGTCACCATTAGACTCCCTTTCAACCTCCAAGCTTTTTTAGCCTAGGCTTCCATCTCCATAGCCGACAGATAAGAATTAGGAGGGTTCTCCCACCTCCCTACTAGACAAAACTTTAGATTTCCCATTTCATCCCTTGACAAACTTTCCCCCACTTCTATCCATTTCGTGTTGAGGGACTAAGATCTCTCAATCTTCACGGCCTCAACAAGGGACATTCCCTGAGAAGGGTTTCCCTTGTTCCCATCTTTCACAACCCTGACTGTCCTTGTATCACGTAGCTCATTTGTCCCACCAACATTCCTCTTTATCTCTGTCTTCTCCTTGATGCCCAACTCTCTCAACTTGGCAGCTAATAGATCCCATCCCTTTATTAGCCCTCTACCTTTAGGTATGAATATCTTGTGTCTTTTTCCTTTCCCGTCTGTAACTGAGCATCGTAAGAACTTTCCTGCTTCATTTTTATGGCTCTCCAATTTGTAAAGTCTTCCATTTTCCTTCCATTCGAAAAACCCTTTGGCCGTGCCTCCTTCCTTACTATATAGGTTTCAACGCCCTTCAGGAGATTACGTAACCCTTCTTTGCCGAAACGGACCCACAACACCACTTCCTTTTTTCTCTCAGTAACAAAACCCTTAAGGGATCTTCCTTCTCCTTCCTCTGTTATCTTGAAGGATTAGGAATCAACCGAAACCAGTTCCTCAAGCCTCTCATCTCATCTCATCTTATGCGTTGTAACCTCTTTTTAATTTCGAGGCTTATTTACAGCCTCTGCTCTATTACTTGTAATGAGCGTTTCCCCTTTTTAAGTCCGCTCTTCTCTCCTTTTTGATAAGACAATTAATCATCTCCTATGTAGATACATATTCTGCATTCTTAGTTGGAGTGTTGCTGTAGTTCTTGTAAAGCTTATGTCTGATGCTATTTTCATGTTCATTCTCTTATTTAATATACTTGCTTGCCTTTGCCTATCAAAAAAAGAAAAGAAATGTTTATTCTCTTATTAGACGACTGAATTTCTGTCAAGATTGCAAAGAGCGTTTTCTGAGCACCAATCAAGTTTTTGTTTATTTATTCATTTACCTTAATTTTTAAGCATAATCACTCACAAGAAACAAGTTGGACTAAAAGCCTAGGGAATCAATGATTCGTGCTATTTATTTATTCTAGCAATAATGAATTATAGAGTGAAGGAATCATCTTGTAACTGTTTTAAACTTGGAAAAAGCATAGGATGAGAGTGTGGAGCACAAGAATCTGATGTTGCTTATAACAATTAAAAGGCAAATTGTATTTTGGATCAGAGTAGATGGTGGTGTTGCCTCCATGAAAGGATTTTTGGAATTCAAGTTATGCCATTGTTACTGTATATTTAGAAATACTAACCAAAAACATCTGTCGTTCATATATGGTATAGATGTATAGTTTGTATAGCACTTAATATTTACATATTGCAGTGTCATTGTTGTATCCCTGATCCCCTGGCTACAGGAAGCATTTAAAAGTTTGTCTTTTTGAATGTAAAGTATCTTGCTTGATTCTTAACTCATGTCTTGCAACAAATATTTTTGTCTAACACCTTTTTGTATTCCTTTCAGTGGACACCTCCTAACGTAAGTGTACCGTTGTTGAATTTAGTAGATAAGGTATTTCAGCTCAAGAGAAGAGGTTGGCTAAGGCAAGCTAATTTTTTCTTTGTTTCATTAACCATCTGTTTCTTTGTAGTTAAAAAAAATGATGAATTGTGTTAATGCATTTTCAGAAACCCTGGTCCTCATAGATTTATTTTTTCCTGGAGTGATATTATGCTATCTGTTTTGGTTATAATAGATGTTTTTAAAACAAAGTAATATGATGGAGAATCTTTTGAACCATTTCTTGACTTTTTCTAGAACTTCTCAAATTGGTATCTGATAGAGATCTCAACAGAAAATGTAGTAGGGGGTTTACAGTACTAATTCAGAGTAAAAAAAATTGTTTACTCCATAAGAACCTCTTCAACTGGGCTAAATTGATTGGTTTAGCTTGGAAGCGGTAGCTTGTGGACTAATGAAACAGTGTACTTTATCAAGTTTTATTCTTAATTTCCCCCCTTTTTCAATGCTTGGGTTTTGACACATGTTTTTTCTTGTCAATACAGAAGACAGGTCTTTTGGATATCAAAGCAAATATTGCAGTTAATAATGGAAGATGCTATTGATGATTGGCTCTTTAGGCAAATTCAACTACTCAGGAAAGAGGAAGTTGTTGCTTACGGGATCCGGTGGGTCCAAGATGTAAGTTCTGAACCATTTTCAGTCCTTGTTTGCCAAAATAGTTTCATTTATCTGGACACATAAAGCTGGTGTACATGCTTGCAACAACTGCAAAATAGTTTCATCTATCTGGAAACAAAAATAGTTTCATCTATCTGCAAAATAGTTTCATTGTGTAAATAGTGTTGGCGCTTTGGGGAAGAAAACGGGACCATTTGAAAGAAAGTTATTGGTATAAAGTTTGAGGTTGAAGATGGGGGATGGTTTGGGGCTTTTGGGGGGGAATTAGCAAGGCCGTGTCTCTATATTTTCTCTGTAGAGGATGGGAGAAGGAAGAGATTTGGGAAAGATAAAGGTTGTGAGGAGAATGCTTTATGTGTTGCATTTCCTTCATTGTATATCTTGGCAGCATCAAAAGACACGTGGGTGTCAGAGGTTTTGGATTTCATCGAAAGAGGGCGGTGTCCAATTTGGAGGCTGAGGTGCTTTGAAAAGAGACTAACGATGTGATTTTTATGTTAAGTTTCTCTATAAAGCTAGGGAGCCTAGAGATGCAGTTCCATCCCTAACTAAAGTTGGGTTTTTTGTTTGGGACCTTTGTGAGGTAAGGCTTTAACCTTGGACCAACTAGAGAAAAGGGGGCGGTCTTCATAATAATAGATATCCTTGTTATGTGAAGAAGAAACTTGATCATATTCTTACGGTCTTACCGGTTGCCCTAAGGCTAGGGTTGAGTGTTATGGCTCCTCCATCAGTTAGAGAGACCCTCCTTGGTTGACATGACACTTTTGTGTGCAAGAAGCATAAGAGAGTCTGGAGGGCAGCCTCTTTGTGTCTCTGTTGGATGATTTGGAATCAGAAATGGAATTGCTTTTGAAAATGTGGAGCTTTCAATATGAAGAATTCTTTAGTTTGTAAACTTTGGTCTTGGACTAAGTTGTATATAGATGAAATGTCTTTAATCCAGTCAACTTTTTTTTATTGGTTGGTTTCTAGATGAGGTTGAGTGAGTTTTGTATACCTTTTTTTTTTGTCCGTACTAACCTTTAGGCTCTTGTTGTATACTTTATTTATGCTTTAGATTGGCCTTTGGGTACCCTTCTTTTGTTCAATATATATATATATATATATATATATATGCACAGTATTAGATCTGGGAATTCTTCCCTTCTCAAAAGAGCTGGATTTCTAAAAATTGGACTCTCATATGAGGAAGTTAGCACAAGAGTTGATTTTTTAACATGCAATGCTGATTTGAAAGGGCTACCTGACTTGTATTAGTCACCTCAGAACTTCTTTCCTCAACTGTTCGTTTATTCCATATTTTAAGATGAGATAATCATTATTTCCAAATAATGAATTTAATTGAACAATTTGACCTATTCATTATCATAAGAGTTTGTATAGGCCTGGTCCTCCCTGGGGTTGGCCCCATGGCTCCTTTTTTGTGTTTAATGTACTCTCTGTTTGCCTATAAAAAAAAATCATAAGAGTTAACTTTTTTTAAATTTTTTTTTTTATTTTTGTAATAGAAGTTCTGCACAAGCTCCCTGTGCACTCCAAGTGTGTGGGGAATGAGGCTCCTCTTTTTTACTTGGCACTTTTTAAAACATGTTTTCTATTTTCCTACTGAGAAAAGGGTTATTCAGGACACTACTATGTATTGTATTGTTGCACCATGTTTGGGTCAAATATAAGTCAACTGCAGATGCTTGAGATTGCTTGTCTAATGCTGATCTTCCACTTAATTTCTTGCATTTTTCTATGATATCAACCTAAAAACTATTTATATTATTCATCCAAGAAAAAATATTGGGGAATTTTTTAGGTTATGTTTGGTTCTAAAAAAGCTTGAGAGAGAATGCAAAGGAAAGAAAATAGGGAAAAAAAGGCAAAAGGAAAGAAAAAGGGGAAGGAAAATAAGAAATAGGGTTAAAATCGATAAATTATTTTTATTTGCTACTTTAAATTCAATTATTTATTTTAGCTCATTAATATAAAGATTAAATAATTAAAAATCATAAAAGTTTTGAACTAATTTTAATTGTATTTTATTTTCTTTGAATTTTTAATATTAATACCAAACATGGGAATAATAATTTTTCTTGACATTTTTTTCTCTTCCCTTAGTACTTTCCGGGAACCAAAGGCGACTTTAGAGTAGATACCAATGATCATGCTTTTACTTGAGCCTGGTGCTGCCAACTAGCACTAGGCATCTATGGTTCCATGATAGGTCAGCCAAGCAACAGGGCAAAGTATCTCCAGAGGGGTGCAGTGATGAAGTATGGAACATGGAACAGTGTTGGAATGATAATTTTTCCTTTTTTTAATAGGTATATTGGAATACCTAACATACATGTAAATTGTGTCAAATGGATTGGCTGGCTATCTTGATGCCCATCACAGATTTTTTGATCAGAGAATGTAACATAAACTATTCACTCAGATGTATAAAGATGCCTTCTGTAAATTTTCATCCAATCGCATTACAGACTTCATTTATTCAGAGTAAAATTATGGTGTCTCCCACCATGTCATAGCATATAAAGCAGGTCATGTCATGTATTGTGTTTGATGAATAAACTGTGACCTCAAGTTTTTCATCTTCTCAAATTTTATGTTTGTGTCCTTGAACATCTCTGGGAGAAAGAATATTCATGCACACACCCAAATTACCTATAATTATATTTTATTCATCTAATCACGGATTACATTGCTAGGTTCTATGGCCGAATGGCACATTTTTCATAAAATTGGGTGCTGCTGCAAGCAGTACAGCTGACTCTCAATCTATTGAAACTGCAAGCCATGTAGCGGGCACTAAGGTCTCCAAACCTGGGTCTTTTGAGCTACAGCTTGAGGCATCTCGTAGAGCTAATGATGTCAAGAAAATGATCTATGGTAAGTTAGCTACCTCTTAAATTTATTAATTTGTTACTCATGATCTTCATCCGTCTTTATAAATTTGGAATTGCAATCATTGTTATCAATCTATTTTTGGTCACTCCTTTGAGATAGCTTTCTCAGTCTACTTTTCATTGGTATTCTTCTTTCTCAAATTTATTTTTGTTAACTATTTAGAATGCTACATCATGAATGTTCAATTGTTGATTACTTATCTTGATGAGCTTATATAATTTGCATGCGTTGTTTCAGAAAATGTCTGTTTGATTGACAATGGCAAAGTCACAATTTTTTTTTTCTTCTTTTGTATTTAATCATCCATCATAAGACCTAATTTTTTAGTGTCTCATAATCGAAAAGAAGATATTTAAACTGATAGTCAATATTATATGTAAATAGTGTTGTCAAAAGCATAAGGCAGTGTCAAGGCAATAGCACTCTTTTTAGTCTATGGCATTGTTATTTGAGGTGCAAGGTGCACGGAGGCACAAAAGCTTCTTAGGGCTTGAGGCGCGGGCTTTTCTAAATGATTTTTATGATGGTTGTTTCCTGTTTTTAGATGATTTTCTCACAATTTCTTGGTTATTTTATTTGATTTTTTGCTTCTTCTTCTCATCTATAGGGATTATACAGTTGTTTGGGGGGTTAGGGTTTTTTTTTGGGGAGTTGAAACATAGCATAAATGGGGTTGGAGGGGCTGAAATCTCAAAAATCAGGCAATATGGGGCTGAAACGGCATTGTTTTGGTGCACTAGTCTTTTTTTTAAACTCAAGGTACAACTCAAAAAGAGGTCGTTTTGGATAAGTTATTATGTTTTGGATAAGTTATAATAACTTATCGAAAACGATGTTGTTTTGGTTTTGTTTAAAAAGAAAAAAAAAAAAAAAAACCAAAACAACATCGTTTTGGTCTCTATTACAGAGAAAAAAGGCCCTAGGGCTTCTTTGTGCAATCCGACTCTAGAGAAAATGTAGAAGAAGATGAAAAAAGGAAAAAAAAGACCTGAAAATGCTCAAGGCGAGGCGCTGCTGTTGGGAGTGGTGGTGCTTAGGCTTTAAGGGAGCTTAGGCTTTATGCGCGCCTTTGATAACTTTGATAACTAGGGTCTCTTTTCCATCCCAGGTATAGCTTGGGTTTGCCCATACTTGATCAAGGATCTGTTTTGGGGATAGAATTTTTTCCCCATAGGAAAGGCGAGCTTTTGGTGAAATTTGTGCGCCACATTTACATCTTCTTTGGGCAATTTGGAAGAACCGCATAGTTTTTTGACGATATGTTCTTCTCAATAGCTAAAGCAAAATCCCCTTTATTAGCATGCTATTATTCTCAAGTGTGCTGTATAAGGTGGAGGCAAGAAAATATCGCTTCGACTCTGATATATCTAAGATTGATTTTACTACTGATATATAAGATATATCTAAAGAGAGTTACGGATATTGCCATAATACGAATATCGATATATCGAAATTAACAAAATACTTTGAAATTCATAAATACTCAGAAAAGTTGTAAAATGACATTAATAATGAATATATACATCGATATTACATTGTTATTGCCTTCAAAACTAAACAAGACGATATTCCATTGTAATATACATAATATATATTCATATTTCATACATTAATTAATAAATTTTTATATTTCATAAATATAATCTCAATCTAAATATAAAGTTGCATTAATTATCATAATTTAAAGAAAATGTGTTTTTACATTAATTTAATTTATTATATTTATATTCATAATCGTAATCTAAGCCTAAAGTCACATTAAATATCTAAATATACATAATATATATTCATATTTCATACATTAATTAAAATTTTTTATATTTTATATTCATAATTCAATCTAAATATGTGCTGCATTAATTATCATAATTTAAAGAAAATGCTTTGTATTAATTACCAATTCTATTATATTTCATATTCATAACAATCTAAGTCTAAAGTTATATTTTAAATATCTAAACATACATTATATATGTTCATATTTCATACAATAATTAACAAATTTTTATATTTCATATTCATAATCTCAATCTAAAAATAAAGTTGCATTAATTATCATAAGTTAAAAAAAATGTGTTTTTACATTAATTAACATAAAATATACATGATATATGTTCATATTTCATTTTCATAATCTTAATCTAAATATAGACTTAAATTAAAACCTTAATTCAAATATAAACTAAAAATTAAATCTAATCTAAATATAAACAATCTTAATCTAAATATAAACTTCTAAATTAATTACTAAATTGCAAATGTAAGAAAAACAATATGGAAACATACCTTAAGTTGTAGAAATGATGTATTGAATGGAAGACTTGAACATAAAAAAATTGACAAAAATATTATTCTCCAAGACTTTGCACAAATCAAGAAGTGTTTGAAAGAGAATGAATGAGTTTGATATGAAATCAGTAGGATTTTAGGCTAGTTTATGATTTTTTCTGTTAAAACTAGCCGTTTTTTGGTCAAAACCCTTAAAATGAATCACGTTGATTTGGATTTGACCAAATATGACCATGATTCGATCTAGCCGTTATAAATCAATTATGGCCGTTAGATCAAGTCAAATATTCAAAATCCACTGTCAGATAAAAATTATAGCTGTTGGAATCAAAGGGATTTAAATTTGGCAATTGGATCAACACGAATTGAATTATGGTCAGTAGATCCACAGTCGTTGAAGATTTTCAAATTTGAGACAAAATTCAAATTTCTTCCACGTGTCCAACACCAGGCCGCTAGATTCGACCGAATTTTAATATATATTCGCGATATATTGCTGATATCGGCCGATGTATCGGTCATAATGGTAAAAAACTGGGTTTTGTTCCACGCGCTGCATTTGAAACGGATATTGTGTCCGATATATCGGTAAATAACTGATATATCGGCGATATATCGTCGATATTGGCCGATATTTTCTGATTTTTCCTTCATTCGACTTTCGTTTGCTGATATTGTGTCGAGAAGGCCCAACACTCAAAATGTCGACGATATATCGCGACATTTCCGTCCTTGGGTGGAAGAGGGCTCTTTAGTGAAGATTCTTTTGTGTATTTTCTAATTTCTCTCCTTTCGGGTGGTAGGTGTTTTTCGTCCTTTTTTTTGTATAGGCCTTGCCCTCTGTGTATACTTCCTTTTTACTTGGGTTGTTTGGCTTTCACACTTTTTGTCTATACTGCTCAGTTTACTTTAAAAAAAAAGAACTTTAATGGGGGCGAGACAATAAAAAATATACATATATTTGCCAACCAATACTTGACCCTATTAACAGTTTTCAATCAACATTATTATTTTTTCATCCCTCATGGTGTCTTATAAATTAACAAACTAGTAATAATTATTCCCAAGTGTTGATACATCAAAAGAAACATCATTCTGTTCATAGAAATTAATCCTCTCTAGATGCATATTTTAATTTTCCAGATATTGGAAAAATTAGAATAAAAAACAAATTATGAGAATGGATATCTTAGAAAAGTTTTGGTCATCATCATCATAATCATAACTGATTAAAATTATCATCACTTCCATCACACTAGATTGATTGTCCTCCATCTCATCAATAGTATGATTGAAAATATAGTATTTTATCTTGTATTTTGTTTAATTGAATGATAGAGTGAATTAAATTACAACATAAGTATGTTTAATTTTAATCCATGGTCAAAGGTGCCAGCCTGGGCAATGCTTCTCTGAAGCCTCTTTGTTTGTCTCTTCAAGAACGGACTTCTATATACCTTGCATAGCTTGGTGGCCTAGGTGATCACAGTGATATTGCCTTTAATAACGCTATATGTTAATTGCATTTTGTCTTTGTTTCATTGTACTATTGATTTATGTTTATCTGGAATGTGAAGAAAAATATCGTTGTCCCCAGCAAGTAGATGGTCTTTCGCTGTTAATTGAGTTAATATGCAGGCAAATATAAATATCACACACTGTCTGAGGTAGTGAATAGTGTTACTTCTTTCTACAACCTGTTTCTAGAAGGTTAAATGAGGATTATTAATTAGCAGCAAAACCGGTTAAAACTTCATGAAATGTCTCATTTTCTTTTCTTCTCCTCCTGTTTTTATCTGTGAATCCATGCCTTGTATGAAGAGGATTGGATGTCAAGGCCCTGTGGGATATACCGGTAGACTATAAATTTCTTCTCTTTTCTGGAATTTCAGATGGAGCTCCTACAGCCTTAGTGAGCTTGATTGGCAACACGCAGTATAAACGGTGTGCAAAAGATATTTACTATTTCCTTCAGGTAAAAACTCCAAAACTTTTGCACTATATATGACTCTTAACTTTCTTCCCTATGTCGTTGACATTTCATCCAAATCAATGGAGCAGTCTACTGTATGTCTGAAGCAACTTGCATACGGAATTCTTGAAGTACTAGTAATATCAATTTTCCCTGAGCTGCGGGAACTTATACTAGATATTCATGGGAAGAAATGATGCGGTGTTGAGCCTGTATACAAAGTTGAGAGTTATATTTCCCTTCGAACTTATAAATCGCTTGTGAGGGTGACAATCGGCTTCCAACATAGAAGCCCAGAATGTCAAAATAGTTTAAGAAAAATATTCAGTATACATATGATGCCCATCATTTTTAATGGGCATTGTCTCTGGTTTTTGTAAGCATTTTATTATAGGAACAGATGGGATTCAATTTTGGGATGGTGGGAATTGGTAAAGAGCTCTGTATCTCTCTCTTATATATTCTTACTGTACAAAGTTGTAAATTCTGATTATGTATAGAAGTCATATGTAACCTGAAACTTTTGCTCCCAACACAACCCCATTCCAGGAATTTTGTATTTTATTTGGATTATTGGAAGTTTAAAAAACCAGGATCTTCAATGTTCTTCATTCAATATCAAAGCTGGATCTGGATCTTTGAATATATTTACTTTTTGCTTATCTCACCAGGCTCACTCTCTCTCTCTCTCTCTCTATAGATATATATATATATATATATATATATATATATATATATATATATATATATATATAATTAGGAAAATTGTCAATATGATTCAATTTAAAAAAGAGTTTCTAAAGAATGAGAAACAAAGTATGGTTAACTCAATTTGAAAATATTCCCTAATTGGTATGGGAGACATAATGTTACTCATTTTGTCAAGCGATGTAAAACTCAAAAAATAACGATTTTTAACCATTATTTGTTTTCCAAAATAGCCCTATCTTTGTTCACAAATTCACAGTATAAAATCGGTGGATGGTTCAGCGCATAAGTAATTGTAGTAGTTTGTTATGGTAAAAAGCATATCGTGGGCGGAATATTCCTGACTAGTTTGTTATGGTGTGGGCCACGTTCAACTGCTCCAAGCTCTTCATATCACCTATTACTCTCCGGCAACGGCCCCACCAACTCGTTTGAGTTAATATATTTTTCAAGGACCCAATCTCTGTTTGTAAGCAACCTGAATTCCGGTTGACCGAAATTTCCTCTTTTTGGGTTTTAAAGAAAGTGGTTGGTTAAAATTTCGATGTTCCTTTAAAACGGTTATCCCTGTATCCATTAGGGCGGTTTTGATATGAATTAATCAAACTCATAACCCTATAGAAAAGTCCATTGGCCACCCTTTTCTCTGACATACTCTTAAATGCGATCTTATCTCAATTCTCATGGGAAGCAGCAGTGCCGATGCTGGAAAATTCTTACTCTTTTTTTTTTTTTGGCCTTTTCTTTGCTTCTCTCTCTCCCTTTTCCTCTCAACTCTAGTCTCTCAACCCTCAAACCCAACAGCCTAATCTTTTTAGGAAACAGAGAAAACAACACTACACGGAATCTCTCTGTGTCTCTCTGTGTCTCTCTCTTTTTGGGTTGTGATACATAAGTCTCTCTCTCAAGGCTCTGTTTTTGTTGTTGGTGCAAAGAAGAGAAGAAGGAAGCTTTAGATCTATCAGTCTCTCTCTCAAGGCTCACCTCTTGAGTCCTAAATCCCCGTAAAAAAAGACTAAAAGTAGTTCCTTAAATTCCTTTTCCGAATTAATTTTAATTCCCCTCTTTGTTCTTGTTGGAGCGGAAGGTGTCGCCGGTGAAGCCAGAGGTGATGATTTACGCATGAATTTGTCGATATATTCTTTTCACACGTTCATTTGAATATAATTTCACTTCATTTGAACATCCCACATAGAACGTTCATTAATTTAATGATGCATAATAAGTTTTCATTAATTTTAATCATATTTCATTTTCTTTTATATTTGTCATGATTCAACCTCAATGTATTATCGTTTATGCATGAGAAGCACATCTTTCTTTATGAGCGGCAAATTGTCAAGAATCCATATATGGAAATATTCAACCACCCGTCTTTATCTAAACGATACTATATTATTGAAGCAATCCCCAACCCAGCATGTCATTTCTCTCTCTCTCTCTCTGTTTTCATTTGTTTTGAATTCATTTATTGGTTACAGCTTCAAATCCCCACGACAGAAACCCTAACACACGACTTTTCATTTCATTGCTTCCACCTCTTTTGAGTTCAGAACTTACTGGTTCAAAAGCTTCAAACAGACAAACCATGGAGAAACAAAGGCTGAAGATTGAAGATGCTAGACCTCACTTCTTCAAGATCAACTATGGAGAAGATATCAAACAGCATCTGGTACTGCTAGTTCTCCTTTTCTTCATTTGTTGATGCCATGCATTTCCTCAGTCTGATTCTGAGGCTTCTTTTGATCTCTTTCTGATGTTTTTGCTCTGTTTATTTCTCTCTAATGCTCCAGCGAATCCCTCGAGATTTCATGAAGCACTTGCCACAAGAAATGCCCAATAGAGCAACTCTAACTGGTCCATCTGGTAGCCATTGGCGTGTTCGTGTGAAGAAGGATGCAAATGGTACTTATCTTCAAAAGGGGTGGAAGGAGTTTATGAAAGGGAACAACATGGGGGGCAATGAGTTTTTAACCTTTAGATATGATGGAAATATGCTGTTCTATGCAAAAATTTTCAATCCGAGTGGGGTTAAAAGAGAAGCACCCCCTGTTTTTGGTAACAGTCAAGGAAAAAAGGGTCGAGGTAGACCAAGGAAAAGGCAAGTTGGTTCACCAGATCTCCATGAACTGCAGCTCCATGGTTCTGAAGAGGGTCCAGGTCAAAGTTCCGGGATTGGGAAGACAGCTATTGTTTCCGCCTCCCAATCTCCCCACTTCATGGCTGGTATGACCAAGTCCACTGCGGGGAGACCTTTTCTCATGGTATGTAGTATTCTGTCTCTTCTTTGATTTGCTTCCTGTAACCGTAGTGTTGCCGGTAAAGCCAATAATTAAGAAATCAATGTTTTGTATTCACATAAAGAAAAAGGATATAAAAGAAACAGAAAAGAAAATGGATGCTTTTGTGCATTTAGTATTTTAATGATTTATGTTGCAGATAATGAGCCTAAGTTTTCTACTTTTTTCTTCATAAGTGACTTATATGATAAGATATCATTCATGCAGCGCATTCCTCAATCCTTCTGTGATGCTGCCCACTTTCCTCCATCAAAGAGGAAGGTTGTCCTGAGGGATTCAGATGGGAAAGCTTGGGATGTGATCTGCCTCTATGATAAACGAGGTCATTGCTTATCAGGAGGATGGGGATCCTTTGCACGCTATCACAATCTCAAGCTTGGTGATGTCTGCAAATTTGAGCTTGTCAGTACAGATGAAATGCAGGTCCATGTTTTATGATTGATCAAGGTGTCAACATGCGGGGGTTTTGTATGTCTCGTTGCTAATTGTTACTTGACCTATCTTAAAAAAAGAATTGTGCCAAGGCACAAACAGATTCACTCCTGTTGTTTAATGTTATGTCACTGTTAAGTTTACATCTTGGGTTAGTTTCTGCTTCTTTCCAGTGTTTTACCATATTGAATCACTGTAGGAACTGAATGCGATATACTGAGATGCATAAACAAAAAAAATTGAGCACATGAGTGATCTCATGAAACAAAATGAAATTAAAACATGCCTTGATGAAAGAGAAAAGAAAAAGAACAAGAAAGATTCCGATGAAAAGACAACAGTAAGATTTAAGAAAAGACAACACACCAATACAAATTGACAGCAGCAAAATTTTCGACTTATCATATCTGTAAGAAAATCATGACGACATAAAATTAAGAAAACTTCTGCACATGATACCTTGTAACACACCACTCCAAGGTGGAGGGCCAATTATTTCAGAGTTCTACAGCCCAAATTTTCGTCGGGATAATGAAGTCTATCATGTTAATAATTCCACAGATATGATGATTCGCAGTGGGGGGCCACATTCTCCTAAACTCAAGTGCCAGGTTAGTATCGCTCAAAAGCTCATGGGATGCATTATTTTAGAAAATGAATAATAAAAAACATTTAAAGGAAATGAAGGATTTAGGTTAGAGCTGCTTAATGCAATTTCTCTGTAAAACTCATGTATCTCATGTTGCGGTCCACGAATATCCTTGTGAGTTGCACTCTAGGCTTGGTTTCCTGGGACAGAGGCCTGCTGAAATGCCAGTAAGCCAAAAGTTGAGGCTTAGATAATTGGAGGGCTCTCATTAGACATCCATCCCACAATGTGACTCATTTTACTTCAGTATAGTGGCTTATATATATTAGTTAAATATAATCCAAATTGGCAGCTCGATCTAGTTTTTCTAGTTTTTTTTTTAATAGCGCTAAAATTATTTGAAAATGTTCTTTTAATTGGCAATGTCAGATTAATGTAATGCCCCAGAAACAAGCTTTTTAGTAAAGACTCTAGAACTCAAAGATTTGTGCCACAGACATTGAACATTTCTTATTTAATTCCATTTCCTCCCTGCATTATGGAGTTTTAAGATCTTTGATGCAAATATTGAAAGTTTTTTGTTCATGGTTATTTTTAATTGCTACTTTCCTCTATTTTATTAATTTTTTTTTGGAAGATAAATTTTTAAATCATGATACCGATGCCTTCCAGTCTGAGGCAGGCAAAAAACATAGCCTATTGACTCAAGCATCTTAAAGTTACATGTTGGATTTAATTTTGATTATCTTCTACCTAATCTTGCCACCAGTTTTTCACCCTACTTCTGTATTTTTAGGTTATGGGAGCTTACTTTGAGAAACTTGGGTCAAAATCTTTTGCGGTTTATTCAATTGCAGTGACATATGCAGAGAACAAAACTTGGTTTGTGAAAAGAAGGTTATCTCCATTATGAACTGTTTCTATTCTTTCATTGCATTTAGAAAGTTCTTATAACGTTTCTTCATCAGCACCAATTGGGACTCAGGACTAGTAGAATTTTTCTTCTTTTTTTTTTGTTAGCAGATACAGGAATTTTGAGCGGCTGCATCGATACCTTAAGGATATTCCTAATTATACTTTACATTTACCTCCCAAAAGGATATTCTCATCAAGCACAGAAGATTCTTTTGTTCATCAGCGTTGCATTCAGCTGGACTGATATCTGCAAGTATTATTTATTCTCCACTCTACATTCTTCAGTTAAATGTTCATTTCATAGTCATTTTGTTTTAATTATGTAACCTTCCAGGATCTGCTGTCAATTGCCAATGTTGCTGAACAATGAAGTGTGGGATTTTTTACACCATGCCTCTAAGGTGTGCATAATCTTGACATTTTGTTCTATCGATCGATGATTGTTCTATTATAACTTGTGTCCGCTTTAAGCTGAATGATGTCTCACATTGTCTATTGACTGTCTCTCATTTATGAAGAATTACTCTTTTGGAAAATCGTCCTCAGTGATGAGAACCTTGGCAGGTATGTGGTTTTTCTTCTTGGGTGTAGCATCATTTTAGATACTAATTTAGTCTGCTTCTCAATTTACTGCTTTGATATCTGATTTTTAGCATATTCATTCAAAATGTTGTTCTGTGGGCTAGAATTTCAGTGGATGTGAATTTATGTCTATTTTGTGTAAATAAAAAACTTCCACCATGAAGGTCTGTTTACTGGATCCCAAAGTGAGCTTGTCTTAAACCAGGTAACTGTAAGTGCAGAGCATGAATGATTATTCCCTGTTGTCATTTTTTGTTTTCTGAAGGTTAAAATCTTTTAGCTGTATTTCTATGATTTATTTTAGCTGTATGGCAGATTCTGAAAAGTATGCCACACAATCACCATGTGGATAATATTATAAAGGCCTGTTTCTATAGCTATTTTTGTATGTTATGATTGTCAGATTGTGAACTCAATGCGATATTCTTTTCAATTTCCATTATAGATCTCTTGTCGTTTGTACCTTGATTTTGGTGCCTGGTGATGCGATTATTTTTTAAAATTTTTGTGCCTGCTGCCTTTAATGACTTACTAGGGTTTAAAGAGAATGCATATACTTTTATCTCTATAGAATTAATTGCTTATGTGTTAGGAGTTACCATGTCTTTGTAGAGGAGCTGTGCTGAAGTTTTACACGACCATAGATTCTGGAATTCATATGATGAATTATGATCCAATAGCTAATTCTTTGAAAACAATGCATGGATTTGTTACTTTTTTTTTTTTTTAAACTTTAATTGCTGGATCATAAAAATCATAGTTGGTTGATTTTTTATGTTTTCACAGTATTCCTTGGATTACTAGGGTCTCAAATAACATTTCTTTATTTGTTTCTTAAAATTGCAGTAAATGTGGATGATATCGTTAGGCAGTTCAAAGGGGTTTCAGATGGCTTCACGCGGAAGGCTGTTGGCTCATCTTCCTCCCACGATGCCTCTCCTTCATTTTCAGGCAGGAACTTGTCCTGGCATGCAGATGAAGCTTTAAGACATGATGTGATAAAACACAAAGAAGCTCAACAAGGAGGAAGGTGACAAAGATGCAGCCCATGGCCATGATGAAGTTGAAGCTACTCCGCAAGCTGCTGGATGGAATTCAGATAATGAATTGAATTCAAAGGGTTTTGCACCTAGGGTGATCAAGCGTGGCGATGAGCCTAAACTATTAGAAGAATCCTAATAAGAAACAAACTCTAAAGTGTTAAGAATAGGAAACCTATCAAAATAGAAAAAGAATCCTATAAATAATAAGAATATATTATATTCTATAATATAATATAATTTAACATTCCTCTCAAACTCACGATGTGACTGCTATAAGCATTGAGAGTTTGTAGAAAACAAAATTTGAAAACATAATACCAATTGAAACTAGATTGCAGAGAGAACAACAATTTCAAAAGAAAAGAACCCAAAAGCTGAAAAAGCATAAACAAATGCGAATGCCGATGCAAATGCCAATATCGATTTTGATGCCTATGCCAATACCCATACTAATGCCGATGCCAATACCAATGCCGATGCAGTTTCCAATACCCATAGCAATGCCGATGGTAGTACCAATGCCAATGTTGATGCCAATGCCGATACCAATGTCAATGCCAATATCAATGCCAATGCCAATGCCAATACTGATACCAATGTCAATGCCAATGCCAATAACAATGTTGATGTCAATGTCGATACCAATACCGATACCTAGGCCGATGCCTATACAAATACCAATGCTGATGCCAAAGCCACTCAAATTCCAACTCAAATACCAATGCCAGGTTCCACACATCAAAGCGACCAATCCCAGCAACCACACCAAAGCGACAAATGCCAATGCTAAATTCACATTCCAACCTAAAACCCATGCTAATGCTAAAGCCACACTCAAATTCCAACTCAAATACCAATGCCAGGTTCCACACATCAAAGGGACCAATCTCAACAACCACACACTGCCACCAGCCAATCTTAAATTCCAACTCCTGACATCTTAAACCCCTCCCATGCAAAGAACAAATCCCAAAGCCACCTCAAGTCTCTCTATTCTCGTCTTCTATCCTCTAATTCCTCATCCACAACCAATCTTCAAACACCCCATAAATCCTAACACTAAACCCTAACTTTTTATGTCAAACCCTCAACACCCAAATAATGAGAATAATGATAACTGAAAAAGAAAACAACAAAATTTTCAATTTAATCCTTAGACCGAGTCAACACCCAAATTGAAAAAGAGTTGAAATCCGCCAAGAAAGTTGTAGGTGTACCTACAAATAATTTAAAGCTCGACAAGTACAATAATTATCAACCAAACCAAATTCAATAAACCATCAAATCAAAACCAATCTGCAATAGTAAAGAATCGTTGGAACCGACTAGTTAAATCGAACGGTCACCAAAATTGAACTAAGAGCCTAAAACTAGAAACCCACCAAAAGAATTTGAAAAATAATCAAACTAAAAAGCTAAAACCGTTCAATTACTCACATCGTGAGCTCAGAATCTTCATAAAGCCCGGATGCTAAAAATTAAAATAAGAAAAACAAAATACGACCAAGGCAAGAATGCCATAAATAAAACTAGAATAGTTAAGGACTAAAATGAAAAGATGACAAATTTGATAGAGGGCGAAGAAGAAGAGGGGCAAGTGACTTTTAACTCATCCAACATAGGTCCCCTTTCCTATGGCCTATCCTCAATCATCTGAAGATCGCAAATCTTGCACAAACAAGAAGAAGAAGAAAAGATTTACCATTAGAATCACAAGAATAACCTAATTTCAACATAGTTGAAGACTAGTTATAGAAAGTTCTAATACAGATAAACATTAGAGAGAGAGAGAGATTAGGGGGAACAACATAACCAACACCTGCTAAAGGCATAGGAGTGCCATTAATGGTCATAACAGGAATAGAAGACGAATGAGACATAGAGGAAAAACAAGAAGAATCTGGAGACATATAATGAGAAGCACTAGAGTCCAAGATCCTTATATAAGACGACATACTTGAAGAATTGTGAGCCAACTGACCTACGAAAAAGAGGTGGTACAGTCAGGGTCGTAAGGAGAGAAAACTTCAAAATCGCTTAGTCGCATGAGGATCGAGGAAAGAAACCGGACGCTACCGCCGTCAGACTATCAAATCGGCAGGTTTGTAGTCTTGAGGTGGTTTGTTAGCATTGGACAATGTCTAGTTGCCAGGCTTCCAAGCTTGAGATTGTTGCTGCAACCGATTTTGGTTTCTCAACTTAGGACACTAAGCCTTCCAATGACCTTTGCTAGAAATCGCACTCAATAAGGCACTGTCGAGGTCCCTGTATTTTGATTATTAGAAGACGACTTTAGAAGGATGCCACCACGTATGATTCAAAGTAGAAAGAATTCTTTTCAAATGTGACTTAACACGCTGTTTTTTTAGCCACAGAACCCTCCGTTGTAATAGTCCAGTCAATGCATCTAAGTCGAGAACGGCAAAATCAACCTCTGTCCTTCAAAATCACTCGAAGAGTTTCATCAAGAACTAAACTAATTCGCTATATTCTCTACGAAAGGTATAGGCATCACATGCCTTTAATTCATTCGATTATGTAAGAGGCAATTTATCTCGAAGATTTGTCATTGCATAATAAAACTCCTGAACACTCATATTCCTTTGTTAAAGAGCACGTATGTCAATCTCATTGATATTGCTTTGCAAAATTTGATTGAGTGTATAGCCTCTATTGATGATCCCAAACCTCCTTTATCGTCTTATACTTAACAAACGTAACTATTGAATGCTCAACATAGTCATTAATCCAAGTAATAATTTTTGAATTGTTTGCTTCCCACGTATCTAACTCAACAACATAATTCTCATCAGTACTTTTAGGTTTAACACAAGTTCCAGTAACATATCCTTGCAATTTTTTTCCTTTAAGAAAGTTTCTCATCACATAACTTTAATACAAATAATTTATTCCATCCAACCTCACACTCATAGATTGAAGTGAATTGTCTCTTTCAGTAGCCATAATCAAGAAAAAAAAAAAAAAGGGCAAACGAAATACCATAGTGTAGATCTTCTACTCCAAGAAAAAATTAAAAACCAAAATCGGAATTGTCGAAACATCAATTGTGCGATCATGCCAAAAATTGTACGATCACGCTAAAATTGTACGATCACACCAATTGGATTCGTGAAAGCAAGAGCAGAATTTTCACTATTAAGTCTTGGTATGATAAGCTCATGGGAGGGAGTGTGGAGAATTTTCCCAGAAAATTGATTTGGAATAACTGTATGCCCACAAAGGTTAGTTTCTTTGCTTAGGAAGCCTGGTGGGGTAAGGTCATGACAATGAAGCAACTCAAGAAACGAGGAAGACAACTTGCTAGTAGATGCCCATTGTGTGGCAAGCAAGTGGAGAGTCTGGACCACTTGTTGCTGCATTGCACTAGGTTTACAACCGCTAGGCCTTTATTTTTACCATTTTTGAGGTAAGCTGGGTCCTCCCTTGTTCCATAAAGGAAGCTTTGGTAGGTTGGACAAGTCCCCCTTCCAAAAAGTCTATGAAAAAAGTCTGGATGGCGGCCCCTTTATGCGTGTTTTGGACAATATGGAGGGAAAGGAATGGGGCTGTTTTTGAGGAAATGGTTCCATTGACCCAAAGGATGAAGAATTCTTTGTCCGTCTGGGCTATAGCCACCAAAATTTGCAAGCCGTGGAATGTAAAAATTTTTCGACCTCGTCAACGGTAGCTATGTTTTTCTTTCCTCTCATCCGCTTCGTCCCTTGTTTTCGGAGCTCCTCGTGATACTTCAGATACTTCTAGTTCTAACGTTCTTCTCCAATATACTCTTTTAATGGTTTTATGTGCCAAAAAAAAAAAAAAATTTCTTCCCATGAAACCTAGCTCTAATACCATGTTAAAATTAAGAAACCCCAATTGGGAACAAGAGAAAAACTGAAATTCTTATTCCAATTAACAATTCTTATCAAAATTACATAACAAAGGTCTTTATATAGACTTACTAGAAGAATCCTAATACGAAACAAACTCTAAAATGCTAAGAATAAGAAACCGATTATGTAACACCCCAAAGTATACCCTAACAGTTTTATAACAAGTTTTGGGTATAATAAATGTAAATGCATATTTATTCGGAATAAAATAAAGATAAAAACAAAAGTAGGAATATGCATAAGTTAAATTACAAATAATAAAGAAGATTTAAGGCTATTGTAAAAATATTATAAATTGATTTGCAAATATTATAAGAGTCGAGGACCAAAGTAAAATAGCAAAGGGATAAGATCAAAAGAAATATCTCATTTTGTCCGAGAGTGGAGAGTAAGTACTGATAAGAGAGAAGAGAAAAGAAAGGAAGAAGAAGAAGAAGAAGAAGATCACAGACGAACTATGATTTAGTATGCAAGCATGGATCCATGAATATGCAGTATGTAAACTAGGTGTGTATGGAACTGGGGGGCATTTTGTATAACTACTACAAATTATATAGAAATATGATTTAGTAGTAGAAAAGTATAATCCAAGAATATGTGTATGTAAACTAGCGTGTATGAATCGTGAATATTTGAAGGGATACATGTTTAACCTCTATCTGCAGGTGATGGTTCGGCTCGGGAACCCTTAACTCATTTCTATGTGGTTGAGTTAAGAAGAGCTTAAAGGCTCTAAACATGTGTTCTGGAGAAGGGTCTAGTTGCAAGTCGAACTTTAAAATGCCTTATTGTCGACCATATGAAGTGAAATTCTTATCTTGTGAACGGATTCGGGGCCAGAAATAAGGAGACTTCATAAGAAGTCCGTCAGGAAATTGTAGCCACATCAATGAACTTGATGTTAGGGCTTCTTTGAATTTCATCTGTGACCCTATAGACCAAGTTATGGTCTTTTTTTTTATTCCGAACAAATAAACGTGGGGAAGGGGTCACAACAGAGGTCGGCCAAACGCGACTCGGCCAAACAAAGGCTCACAAACAAGATCAAATAGTAATATTATCAAACAAGATTTCATCAAACAAGATCACATCAAATGTTACTCGCTATCAAATGTTCACAAATAGTAGTCGCCCACCAACGCGGTCGCTAAACAACTGGTCGCCCACTCATCAAAGGGTCGCCCACCAACAAAGGGTCGCCAACAAGTGAACAAAGGGTCGCCCAACCCGTACGCTGGCCAAAGACTACGCATGACCTCCAACTTCTCGGCGTCATAACTTCGCTTGAACTCCGACGGAGTGTGCTCGACCCCAGAAAGCCCATCGAGTCAAGAATCCATCCATATGCACGGTGAAGATATTAGATGTCGCACCAGGTGTCGGATCGAGTCACGTAAATTTCAGTGCAAATTGGCCGCTTCAGTCGCTGTCAAGACTGACGCGCATGACCTCCAACTTAAGGTCATAATTTCTTCAATCAACTCCGATTCAGCTGTTTTGACTCTACGGAAAGCTCATTGAGTCAAGAATTCATCAATAGATAGTATGATAAGATCGAACCTATATTAGTTCCAGAAAACACGGAAAACAGTAGGCGCATGTAACCATAGTTATCCATAAATAGCTCTACATACATGACAAGCATAGTTATTTATGCATATAAGGAGATATGAAAAGTGCAACGATAGAATAAATGATTTGTAGATATATATATATATATATATATATATATATATATATATCACTATGATTACCGAATAACAATAATTATTCTGGGAATATAGAGATATACTAAAATAAGAAAATACACATTGATTGGCTCCCCGCTGTAATCGGGTGAGGGACAGGACGGGGTATGCCATCGGGGAAAATGTTTGCTGCACAGATATTCCCACACGCTTGGGTCGATGACATAGATCCCGCTTGGACGTGGTCCCGGAAGGTCACCAATAAGGCTCTGGCACATGGATGGTCACTGCCTCATACAAAGGATGATAATTCTTCGCAGCTCATATTACGCACTCATGAATGGTCATCGACTATACAAAGGATGATACCTTGGGCATCATATTACGGCACACGGGATGGTCATCGTTCATGATAAAGGATGATACCTTCGCATCATATTACCGGCACTCAGGCGGATGGTCACCGCTCATACAAAGGATGATACCTTCTCGGCATCATATTATCGCATAGTACATTGTCTCACACAATGATACAAGATCTTCTGTGTTCCTCATGGTTTCATGTATCCACTTCAAGGTTTATACATGAAACATGGGTGAAAATGACGTGTATATGCAAAGGAAATGTATAGAGAATATATGACATGATATGAGTAGCATAAGACTGCTATGTGATGATAGTATACGCTATGCGAACAAGAAGTAAATACAAGTTGACATGAAAAGTAGGTATATTAGACATATGAAATGGAACTGTTATGATAAGTATATATACGAAATGATAAGAATATGAATCGTTATATGTGTGATATGCATTTGTATCAAGTGTGGTGACTCTTAATAGAAGTCATATTCCACTAAGCGCAAAGCTTAGCACTGTGTTCAATCCGTGGTAGTACGTAAGAGAAAACAGAGGACCTGATAACTACACATTAGCCAAAGGCCACACATCCATGGGGTGCTCAATCGGAAGACCTTTAGGTCTATTCAGATATGAAATTCTCAGAATCAATGTAAATATCAGATGTTGAAATATTTCCATATTCGAGCTTTGTATTTATATTTTGTAATCCGGTCGCGCGAATGTAATAAGGTTAATTGTTTAACATTATATGAATATGAAAGTGTAAAGGTTATAAGTTTTAAAAAAAGTGGCCTCACTCGACATCCTATGTCAGAAGTCACGCCACAGCTATGGCACGTAGCCTAGGTTTAGGGCGTTTCGAAAAGCCTAGGTTTAGGCCAGGCCAGAATAGAGATACATGATGTAAAAGCCTATGTTTAGTAATGTGTTGGCTCCGATGTGGATGTCCTTGGTGTTTTCAGATAGATGGATCTTCCCGAAGAAGCCAGAGTGTTAACCCGCTATATGAGGCAGAAAACAAGGGTTATCGCCGAACCTTGGAAAGTACGTACCTAATGAACTCCACGTGTTTCACAGAACACGCAAGACATGGCTCGGTTTGGATAGATCACCTCTAAAGCTCCAACAGGACACGCAAGAAAGATAATGAGCAGAGAACGCACTGGCCGAGCATGGGGAAGAGCCTGAGAAAGCCGACTCCGTTAGAAAAGGTAGGCGTATTAGAAGAGGTTAGATGCCCTCCCGATCGAGAAAGATCATGCAAATTACCATTTGTGGCGAAAGTATATGATTGGTGGAAACTAGTGCTTAAAGTCCATGACGTTTCCCACCCTCCCAAATCCCATGACTAGGGGAGCCTTGTCCAAGAGTTCAGTAAAGTATGTTACCGAATGTATAGTGGAGATTCAAATGTGGAAACAGTCTTAAATTCAGCTAAAGGAGCTTTATCTATGAATATGAAAAGAATTTAGCCATCTTAGTGGGGTATAAACAAATCGGGTCCTCACCGAGGCATTTCGTAGTAATTGAGGACGGATCGCATGATTCCATCAAGAAGTATTCGCACCTATGACTTCTCCAAACCTGTGATTTCTATCACTGTCCAAGCCGCAATGAAAGTAGAGAAACTAGAAACGAAAGCAAAGAAGAAAGATTTCAAAAGAAGAAGTTTTCTAGAGGAGCCGTCTCCTCGGAAAAAAAGAGCTAGAGAATCTCCACCAATCGTAATATAGTTCCGCTACGAAGTGGAAGGCAAAGGTCCGGGGCAGTAGCACGTAGCGTGCAGGTGCTTCGCTTAGGACCCGGAAATTCCTAAATGCCTCATTGCTATAAGGCATTTGGGAGTTTGCGGTGATGCTGACAGGAGGGTGTTTTCTGTGGAAGCCTGGTGCATTCGGAAAGCACAATGCCCTATGAGTTGGGGATAATGGAAGCCAACAAGGAAGTGGCAGAGAAGATTCGCGACACCACTTTCGAATCACGATCGTGGGTAGGGTCAGTAAATTATCCAAGATAGTGGACTCGGGAGTGCATAGCTTTGCATAAGATCGTCTTATGTTATTACAAAGATCAAGACGCATATGCTATGAAGGTCGTGTGTGGAGGATCGTAATGCCCTGGTTATACGTATATTTTTCTTTATATGATATAGAGATGCATGCATTGATTGGATCTTGGATCTACTCATTCATATGTGTACGGAGCATGTATTTGACAGTCCCAAAGAATGGAGAAATTTAGCATATATATGTATAACTAGTCCAAAACAACAAGGTGAATAATATATATAGAAATTGGTCTCATTGTTATACAAACAAGAGAGTTTCTCGATTTGATACCCTTACCATTCCGAGAATTTGACTTGATTCTAGGCATGGATTGGTTGTCTAAGCATCGAGCTATCGTTGATTGTGACAAAAGACTTATGTTGGAAATGCCCACTGTGACCGAGGTAAGGCACAAGGCATCGGATCAAGTGTAATGTCTAATGTCATCCCCACTATGCAAGCTAGAAGAATTATGAGGAAAGGATGAGACATTCGCTTTCATACTTGACTCCAAGAGAGGTCAAGTTGATGTAGAAAAGATCCCGCAGTAAGGAATTTCCGCATGTATTCCCCCAAGAGTTACTGTGTATTCCACATGAGAGGTGGACTTAGCCATAGAAATCGTATCAGAACCGTCCCTATGTCATGGGCACCAGATGTGATGGCTCCAACCTGAAATAAAGAGTTAAAGAGTCAATCGTAAAGA
This sequence comes from Tetrastigma voinierianum, assembly GCA_016808115.1. Classification (NCBI taxonomy): domain Eukaryota; kingdom Viridiplantae; phylum Streptophyta; class Magnoliopsida; order Vitales; family Vitaceae; genus Tetrastigma; species Tetrastigma voinierianum. The sequence goes on from JAEQBH010000804.1 coordinate 821,953, forward strand.
ACTTTTAGGATAAAGGATTTTATCCGACCAAAGGTATCCCCTTCTCGGGGGGTGCACCTGTGTTATTTCAGGAAAAGAAAGATGGCACTTTACTGATGTGCATCGATTACTCCACATCAATAAGGTGACAAGAAAACAAGTACCTATCACGAGAATTGAAGATCTGATCGCCTGAAAGGAGCGGTGTCTTTTCAAGATGTACCGCGATCGTGTGGTATTATCAACAGGGTAAGGAAGGAGATGTGGGCCAAGACTCGTATTTAGAACCCGATATGGTCATTGGTGAGTTTTCGTCATGCCATTCGCTGACTAATGCACCAAAAGATTCATGGATTTGATGAATAGGGTTTTCCACCTTATGGATCAATTTGTTGTGGTTTTTATCATTTATTATCCCTGTATTCTATGATGCACAGAACATGAACAACACTGAGAATACTTTAGAGACATTAAGAGAAAAGAAGTTATATGCCAAGCTCAAGAAATGTGATTTTGGCCAGCGAGTTCTTGACCCAGTCACACACTACTGTAGGTAAATCACGAGGGTATAAGAGTCGATCCCGCTAAGATCGGCACAATTGGAAATCACCTCAAAATGTAAATCTGAGGCGAAGTTTCAATCTAGCCTATGTATTATAGAAGATTTGTAAGAGGCTTTTCTGCCATAAATTTCTTCTCCACTCACCAAGTTACCAGAGTGAATAAAGTTTGAGGATGACAAATGTCGAAATAGTTTTGAACAATGAGTGGATGTGCCGGTTGAAGCACTAAGATTACACAACTTACTCCGGAAGAGTATACCTCAGATAAGATGCTTCCGTGCATCAAGGTTTAGGATGCGTGTTAATGCAAGATGGGAAAGTAGTGGCTTATGCGTCTTACGCCTGAAGCCACATGAACAAAATTATCCCACTCATGACTTAGAGTTAGCCGCTTAGTGCTTGCTTTAAAATATGTATGACACCTTACTTATACTGGGAAAAGTGTAGAATTTATTAATCCATCATAAGAGTTCGCTATTTGCTAACGCAAAAGAGTTAAATTTGAGACAAATGAGGTGGTTGTGAGTTATTAAAGGATTAGATCGCATCATAGATTACCATCCCTAAAGGCTAATATAGTAGCCGATGCTTTAAGTCGAAAGACAACGGTAGCAATGTCACTACGCATGGATCAGAGATTAGCAGATGATGGATGCATGCGTTAAATTAACTGTAAGCGCAGAACCCGTTTAAAGCAAATGATTATAGATGCGCAGAAAAATGATGAAGAGATACAGAAAAAGTTACAGATGGTTAGAAATGGTGACAAGACTAAGTTTTTAGAGAAAGAAGCGGGAAGTTTGTATTTCAGACAGATTATGTGCTGTAGATAAAGAGCTAAAGAAAAAGTCGCTATTCGAGGCTCATAATACTAAGATTTACCATGCATCCCGGAAGGCAATAAGATGTACCGTGACTTGAAACAGCCATTGGTGGAAAGGAATGAAAAGAGATGTGGATCAATATGTGTCTATGTTTCGACGTGTCGCTAGTCAAAGTCGAACACCAAGTGCCCACAGCTAATCCCCTTCCAATTCTCAATGGAAAGGATAACATTACCATGGATTTTGTGTCTGCCTCACACAACAAAAACATGACTCGTCTGGTGATTGTAGATATTCACAAAGTTCACCATTTTTATACCACCAGATCATCATTCTATGGATCGACTATCGAAAGAGTATGTAGATGAGATCGTATATCAGACATGGTGTGTCAGTTGCCGATTGTGTTCCGACAGTGAGAAGATCCGCGATTTACATCAAGGTTCCTGAAGGAATTACAATGCCTTTAGGCACTAAGTCGAATTTTAGTACCATATTCCATCCGCAAACACGGACAATGAGAGATCGATTCAAGTGCTCAAGATATGTCGAGGTCGTCATGTAATTTTCGAAGTTTGATAGGTATATTCCCTTAATGGAATTTGCCTATAACAATAGCTTTCGGGCCAAGCATTGTACGGCACCATATGAAGCTTCAGGATGGCTCTAAACGAGAACTCCTGTGTCGGGATGTAATTAAATGAGCATAAACCGATAGGTCCGCATATAGTAAAAGATACGTAAGAGAAAGTATGTTATTCTACAGAGGTTAAAGGCGCGCTTAGCGATGTGACAAAAGTCGTATGCCAACCTAAAGAGTGAGAGATATTGAATATAAAGTGGGAGACAAGGTCTTCTAAAGGTATCACCATGGAGGAAAATTCTTATGGTCATCGAAAGTTTAAGTCAGTCCAAGGTTAGGCTCCGTCATCGGCTCCAAGTGTTAACCACTCGCCGAGGTGAGACAACCTCGATCATATGTCAATGACATCTCATTAATATTCGGGATAAATTCTGCTTTTAAGGGTATCATTGCCTATACATCACGAAGCCCAATGTAAAGGTTTCACTCCAATAATGTTCTCACACGATAGCAAATATTTTAGTATTTTTCTCGTGTCACCGTTAACTTTTAGATTCAAAGCAAGAGTCGACCTCCCAAACCTAATCTCACCGTCTAGGACTCGCTATTAAATCGATACGATGTTGCCCGTGAGTCGCTTACCAAACCACGCTTTCAACGACTTCACCGCTTATCGTGTCCCTTTCAATACAAGTGCACGCGAATATCTTCCGGCCCACCGCATGGCTCCAAATCCGACCGTCTGATCAGACCCATCGACATCATGTCAGCTGGACAGATTACATAGCACGTCCAGCCAGGCCCACCGGGCCACAGGTCGTGGCCACGTGGATTTGTGTTTGGCGCCCATCCTCCCTCTTCCAGACTAAGATCCAACCCACACAACCACGGAGAACAAGCCGAGGATCCATCACCGTCACGCGAGCCGCATTCACCGTAGACTTATGCTTCTAAGGTGGTAATCAGCGTATAAGCGCCCTCCTCTCCGCTCGCCTTTCCCAAACTCTTATACACCGGTCTACGGTATGGTGGTAAGATTTATGGCTCGTAGAGGGAGACTGATTTCCAAGGCTATGGATGGCCATGGGCTTTAAATTGTGACTGACGCAGCTTATACGGACTCCATATCTTGAGGCACTTATCCCATTTAAACCGAATACATGAAACTATTCGCCATGGCCAACCCCGAGACAAATATTGCCAGGTTTCGATCCGCAGCCGCCAGGGCGGCGGACACTCGACGTAGTTCTTTCGGGAGGATGGAGGCTGAGAAAGTCTTAATCGCTGGTATTGAGACCAGGCGACGGCGCCGTCTCGTGGCTTATCATCTGGCACCGAGTCGCCAATTACACAATGTGTTTCATGTGTCGATGCTTCGAGATACCGCTTCCGATGAGCTCGCACATACTACCAATGCAAGAGATAAGGTACAAGAAGATTTGTTTTATGATGAGGGAGCCAAAGACCATTCCGCTCGAGAGAAACAGCCATGAATAAACAAGTATCATTAGTGAAAGTTCTCCGCAACACTACTCTGCAGAAGAAGCTACTGGGAGCTGTTGGCAACCATGAGACATTATCCGCAACTTTTAATCGTATGAATTTCGAGGACGAAATTCTTTTGAAGGGTGAGAGTCAGAACACTTGAAAAGATACTCTACCGCTTTTATAACAAGTTTTGGGTATATTAAATGTAAATGCATATTTATTCTAATAAAATAAAAGATAAAAAACAAAAGTAGGAATATGCATAAGTTAAATTACAAATACAAATATAGTTTAAGGCCATTGTAAAATATTATAAATTGATTTGCAAATATTATAAGAGTTGAGGACCAAAGTAAAATAAAAGGGGATAAAATCAATGAAGGATAAGACCAAAAGAAATATCTCATTTGGTCCGAGAAAGGGAGAGCAAATACGGAGCAAGAGAGTTATAAAGAAAGGTTACAAGAAGAAGAAGATCATGTATGGAACTATGATTTAGTATAGAAAAGTATGGATCCATGAATATGTGTATGTAAACCAGTGTATGGAACTAGGGTATTTGTATGGTAACCACATAAATGAGGCAGAAATATGATTTAGTATAGAAAAGTATGGATCCATGAATATGTGTATGTAAACTAGGTGTGTATGGAACTGTGAATATTTGTATGGATACATGTTTTAGAACCCTCTATCTTGTGTATGGTTTGGGTTTGGGAACTCCTAACTCATTTCTTATAGTTGAGTTAAGAAGAGCTTAAAGGCTCCTAAATATGTGTTTGAAGGGTCTAGTCGCAAGTCGAACCTTAAAATGCCTTATCATTTAATTACAATATGCAAATTCTGATCTTAGAACGGATTTTTAAATAGAAATAAGGAGAATTTGGGCAGTAAGTCCGTTTGTGAATTGTAGCCACATCAATGAACTTGATGTTAGGTTTTTGAATTTCAATTCGACTGTAGACCAAGTTATGGGTCTTTTTTATTCTCAACACCAAACGGGAAGTGGGTCACAAATGTAGGTCAGCCAAACAAAGGTCACGTCAAAGGCTCGGGCTAAACAGCATTTCGCCAAATAGTACTACATCAAACGCGACTTCTATCAAACAAGACTCGTCATCAAACGCTAGTCAAACAAAGAGTCGCCCACCAACGTATTGCCAAACTGTCGCCCACTACCGCGGTCGTCCACCAACAAGGGTCGCCAACAAAGGAACAAGCGTTATCGCCCAATCCGTGGTCGCCGCCAAAGCCGACTACGCATGACCCCAACTCGGAAGGTCATAACTTCTTCGCTTGAACTCCGATTTGAGTGTGCTGGAACTCTGCGGAAAGCCCATTGAGTAAAAAAAAAAAAAAAAAAAAAAAAAAAAAAATCAAGAATCCATCCATATGCATGAGGAAGATATTAGATGTCAGACCAAGGTGTCGACCGAGCCGTCACTTCGCAATTGTCATCAGCCACCGTCAAGATCGACGCGCATGACCTCCAACTTCTGAAGGTTATAACTTCTTCGCCTGAACTCCGTTTCGAGTGTTCTTGGACTCTATGGAAAGCCTATTGAGTCAAGAATTCATCAATAGATAGCATGATAATATTGGAACTCATATTAGTTCCAAACACGGAAAACAGTAGGCAAAAGACAGTAACCATACTTATTCATAAATAGCTCAGAAGATACATGACAAGCATGGTTATTTATGCATATAAGGAGGCACGAAGCAACGATATGGATTTGTCGATCGATACATATATACAGTTATACATACGTTACATATTGTTGTTATACACCTATGATTATCCATCACACTTATCTGGAATAGAGATATATACCAAAACAAGAAATATCGATATTGATCGGTCTCGCGAACCCGGTAGGACAGATGGGCACGCCATCGGGGAAAAACAATGTCGCACGTGATATTCCTACACGCCACGGTTTAAGATGATCCCGCTTGATCAGCGGTCCAAAAGGGTCACCGCTCCGCACACTTCGATGGCCACCATACAAAGGATGATACCTTCGCATCATATTACCGGTGATCAGCGTAGTGGTCAACGTTCATACGCATGATACCTGGGTACCAGTATCACCGGCACACGCGGGATGGTCAATGCCCATACGCGACGATACCTTTCCGTATCATATTACCGGCACTCATGGATGGTCATCGCCTATACGTTGATGATACTCTTTCGCATCATATTGTCGGGCATAGTACATCGCTCTCACACAATGATAATGAAGACTTCAGTTCTCATGGTTTCATGTATCCACTAAGGCTGTTATGCGCATATGAAACATAAAAAGAAATGATGCGTATATGCAAAGTTGAAATAGAGAAATATATGACATGATATGAGAAGCATAGCACTATGTGATGATAGTATACAGTTACAAGAACAAGAAGTAAAATACAAGTTGACATGAAAAGTATATGGATGATGATAAGAAATGGAACTGGTTATGATAAGTATATATATGAGAAATGATAAGAATATGTAACTGTTATATGTGTGATATGCATTTGTATCGAAGTGTGGTGACTCTTAATAGAAGTCATATTCCCACTTGTTGTGAAAGCTTAGCACTGTGTTCAATCCGTAGGTACGTAAGAGGAAAACAGAGGACCTGGACAATCCACATCACAAATAAATACACATCCATAGGTGCCCACCTGAAGACCTTAGTCTATATTTTTGGTATATGAAATTTCGGTAACCAATAAATATCATAGATGCTAAACATTCATATTTGAGCCAGATTTATATTTTGTAATCCGCATGCACGTAATACAAGCACTGCTTAACATTATATAGAATATGAAAGTGTAAAGGTTATAAGTTTTTTAAAAAAAAAAAAAAAAAAAGTGGCCCTCACTTGACATCCTATGCCGAGTTGGGGCGTCACATATTAGAATAGAAAGAGAATCCTATAAATAATAGGAATATATTATATTCAATGATATAATATAATTTAACAAACGGGACCATTTGGAAGAAAGTTGTTGGTATAAAGTTTGAGGTTGAAGATGGGGAATGGTATGGGGCTTTTGGGGCGGGGAAGAGAGAAATTAGCAAGACTGTGTCTCTATATTTTCTCTATAGAGGATGGGTGAAAGAAGAGATTTGGGAAAGATAAAGGTTGCGAGGAGGATGCTTTATGTGTTGCCTTTCCTTCATTGAATATCTTGGCAGCATCAAAAGACGCATGGGTGTAAGAGGTTATGGATTTCATCGAAAGAGGGCAGTGTCCAATTTGGAGGATGGGGTACTTTGGAAAGAGACTGAGGATGGGATTTTTATGTTAAGGTTCTCTATAGAGCTATGGAGGCTAGAGATGCAGTTCCATCCCCAACTAAAGTGGGGTTTGTTTTTTGTTTGAGACCTTTGTGAGGTAAGGCCTTAACCTTGGACCAACTAGAGAAAAGAGGGTGGTCTTCCAAATAAATGATATCCTTGTCGCATTGAAGAAGAAACTTGATCATATTCTTACCAGCTGCCCTAAGGCTAGGGTTGAGTGTTATGGGTCCTTCATTAGTTAGAGAGACCTTCGTCAGACATGACTCTTTGTATGCAAGAAGCATGTTTAGTCCGGAGGGCAAATTCTCGTGTCTCTCGTGGATGATTTGGAATAAGAAATGGAATTGCTTTTGAAAATGAGGAGCTTTTGATATGAAGAATGAAAAATTCTTTAGTTTGTAAACTTTGGTCTTGGACTAAGTTGTATATAGATGAAATGTCTTTACTCCAGTCAACTTTTTTTTTATTGGTTGGCTTCTAGATGAGGTTGAGTGAGTTTTTTTCTCTGTACTAACCTTTAGGCACTTGTTGTATACTTTATGTATGCTTTAAATTTGCCTTTGGGTACCCTTCTTTCTGTATTGAAGCTTTTGTGAATGAAAACCTTCATTTTTCATTGATTCAATCCATCCATAAATACAAGAGAAGGACTACACACAATATGGAAGCTAATCTATCATTCATAATATGTTCCTAATCAGATACAAATCCTTAAAGTAATTACATGCTATTATAATATACAAGTAAAAAATTCAAAAAACCAAACTCCTAACTTATTCCTTCTAACACATACTCGGTTTTTCACACTCCCCCCTCAAATTGGATTGTAAATGTTAAACAATCTAAGCTTGGACACTAGATGATCAAATGGTTTCCTTGCCAAAGATTTGGTGAGAATGTCGGTTGTTTGATGTCCTGTAGGAATGTGAGACAATCCAACAATATTTTCTTCGATCTTCTCCTTGATAAAATGTCGGTTTATCTCTACATGTTTAGTCTTTTCATGGTGCATTGGGTTCTTGGCTATACCGATGGTTGATTGATTGTCACACAACACTTTCATAGAACTTGCTATAGGAATTTTTAACTCATTACAAATTCTCTTCAACCATTCCTTCCATGTCCAAGTAAGCAATGTTGAATCTAATTTCTCAAATTTCGGTCCTTTACTACTATCATTGCTTTTACCTCTAAGTCATCAAATTGTCCCAAACAAAGGTGCAATACTCTAAAGTTGATCGTCGGTCAATAGTTGAACTTGCCCAATCAACATCAGTGAAAATCTCCTTGCTTCTTTTGTAACACTCCAAATATACCCTAGTAGTTTTATTACATGTTTAGGGTATAATAAAAGACAAATTTTCCATTTTCGGAAATTTAAGTGCTAAGTGTGAAAAAAAAAATGTTAAAATGGTAATTAGCCAATTAAGGGACATTAAAATGAAATATTATATGTTATTGTGGAATATTGATAACTTGAAGTGAAAATGCAATAAGAACGGAGGACTAAAATGCAAAAAGAGAAAACTAGGGCCAAATTCCCTTAAAGCCAAACATGGTCTTCTAAGAAAGGGAAATTTCCCATATTGTTTGGCTTAGGTTAGGGCATTTCCGGTGGAGGAGAGGAAGGAGATCATTTGGATTTTGTGCAATATATTGTTTTGGCCCTCTTTGCTCAAGGAAAGTAAGAGAAGAAAGCTTGGTTTTGAAGATTTCAAAAATTCTTGAAGATCTCAAGGATAAGGAAGAAGAGGAGAAGAAAGAAGAGGAAGAGGTTAGAGCTTGACGTGTTGACAAGTAGATCTAAGGTATGGGACCGTAACCTTGTTTGTGTGTATATTTTGATTTGGTTGTGTTGTTGTTTTGGTTGTGATCTCTAATGAGGAACAATTTGTGTGAGTGGTAAGAGGGTGCATGGGAGATGGTGTCAAATTTTCCTAAATTCTATGTTCTTGTTTTTACACTTGGCCCACCAACTTTCAAACTGAATGATTCTAGTTTGTAAGGAAATTTAAGACCCATGGATACATTCTCCTAGAAGAGATCTAGATCGAATTCCTGTCCTAAGACCCCTAAAATTGAGTTTGAAGTCAGGTTATCGGAATAGTCCCCTGAACTGGAGTAATTCCGGTTGTATGAATCATAACTTGAATTTTTTTGATCCAAATAGTGTGATTCAAATTTCTGTACAAGCTCGACATCTGGGAAAACAATTTTCATTAAGGAAGTATAGCCAAATTTAGTCCCTATCAAGTTACTGTGAAATTCACAAAGAGAACAATTTGCCCTCAAACTCAGATTCGAATAACCCTCCTAATTTGAGTAATCCCAATGTTAACTATAATTTAGTGTTTGGTTGATCCAAAGAGGAATCAGTTCTTTCTACAAACTAGACATATGGGAGAACAACTTTCATGAAGGAAGTATAGCCAAATTTAGTCCCTATTGTTACTAGAAACTCATCAAAGTAAGGAAACAATTATGTCCCTGAAACCTGTGTTGGAACAGTCCGAATGTTAGGACTATATCTCCCAATTTAAAAGTCTAAACGACCTAATTTATGAGCCATAGGAAACTTAAAACATAGGGGAATATTTGCATCGTACTGTTTAGGTAGAATTGGTTTATAATATAGGCATCTGCCTAACCTTCTTAGATGATGCTTGATGAATTAATGGGCCAATGTTAGCATGAATAAGGCAAGTCCGTTAAAACAATCATGATAAATATGTGAAAGAACCTATGTTATGATACCGTATGACTAACTGGAAACATAAAGAATCAATGTCACGCTTTATGTCCGGTAGCCGATAAATAGCATGCTGATAGTGGATCTCTCGATGTTGTAGCTTATCGTTCAGAGTCTCGCTTGGGTCATACTCGCTTCATTATCATCACAGACAGTTGATGTACCTACTAGTACTTACTGCTCGTTCTCGTTATCCATTTCCATTGGAAGATGCAGGCATACAAGAGCATGAAAAAAATTAATATACTGAAATATTATGGTTTTGTACTATTATACTTATTTGTTATGCTATGATAAATGAATGATGTACATATCATATTTTGCATGACATGTAAATAATAATTTTACATAAACCCTATAATGGGGCTTTACAATATTTTGTAAGAATATGAGCTTAAACTTTTATAATTCGAGAGTCCGAGATTTCCGTAAATTATAATCCGGATTGTAAAATTAGTTAGGATTATATAAGTTAATTCTCAGTTTGAAGTTCCTGCATTGACAACCCTCCGATAGAGTGGGCCCCTCCACACGATGGAAGGCAATCGCGGTTCCGGGTCAGCGCCACACCAAAAAGAGCTTCAGGGTTTAGCGATTCGATACCATAAGTTAGAAATGTATGTGCATAGCAATGTCGGGTCTAACGCGATGTCCATGTTCGATTAGGATGGACGACACCCAGACACCGTCAAGAAGTCGTCAAAGTATCAATCCTAGAACAAGGTCCATCAACCTCTAATCCTTCCTCGACCTGCTAGAAGTGACCGCGGATAATAAGAAAAGGAAGCTTTGCTTGGCGATTTCATATGATATGGCTCGTTTGTGAAATATTTGACAACCCCTAAAGCTCCAATTGATATGGTGAGAAGACATGGAGCTGAAGAATTTCATGGAACAAATTTAGAAGAATCTGAAAGGGTTGAGTTTTTTCTAGAGAAGCTACAAAGGGTGTTAGATGAAGTGAGATGTCATCCTGAGTAGAAGGGCTTCATGCAAAGGCCTCACTTCTGGGCCGCAGTGGGGCCTATGACGGTGGAAGCTTGTCCTGGGCGCCTACGCTCTAAAGCCCGATGCCTCGGGGATTTTCTGCCTAGGAATTTCGCGAAGATGTTAACTGACATGTATAAAGAGGTCGAGTGGAATCACCGACTCAAGCGTAGAAACTGGTCAAGAATAAACATGAGAAGGAGTTTAGCCACCTTAGTAAATATGTGTCGGAAGGAGTCCTTATTGAAACATTCTGGTGTAGATAGTTTGATGATGATTTAAATGAATCCATAAAAAGGTATTTACTCTACAGCAGGTGAATTTATATCAATTGGTGCAAAAAACTATGAAGGTGGAAAAGTCTGAAATGAGTAATCGGGGAAGAAATCAGAAGCAAAAGTTTGCAAAGGGAGGCTCTTCCTCAAGTAAAAGAATTAGAGAGTCTCAAGCTGAATGGAAGGTATAGCTCGCTCTCAGGGAAGATGACAAGGGCTTCCACAAGAGCACCCAGTTCCCAGGCACTCAACCCATTGCCAGAAATACCCTGAATGCCCTCACTGGTCATAAATGACATTTCAGTATTTGCAGGTGAAGCTCACTGGGAGATGCTTCGATGTAGCTACTGCATCATCTCTCGAAAATTGTCTAAGAGAATATAGAGAATTTAGAATCCTCGGCGCAAAGGTCCTGGAGGATGCATCACACCTCTAGTGACTTGTGATTGAGGTGGAGGTCAAGGTGTTTTGAGACAACAAAGAGGGCGAGGAAGCATCAGACGTAGGATAAGAGATCACCCTATTTCTACAATCTCTAGCACGAGCCTATGCTATGGGGCTACGCCTGCAGATCCTGACGCCTAGAAGTTATAGCTGGGTATTTTTCTCTATGATATGGAGATACATGCTTCATGTATCCCGGTTCTACTTTATTCCTACATGTTTGCAATCACGAGCATTTGTTTGATAAAATGCCATCAGTAGAGCAATTGGAATATGATATACATGTTACTAGTCCCCTAGGGCATAGTGTTAATGTTAACCGAGTATATAAGAATTACCCAATAATGATTCATGATAGAAAGTTCTCTGCAGACCTGATTGCTTTACCTTTTCGTGAGAATGATTTGATATTGGGGATGGATTGGTTGTCAAAACATCGAGCTATAACTGATTGTGATAAGAAATCTGTGCTACTTAAATGTCCCAACTAGTCAGACGCGATGTTGGTTGTATTTAGCTCGCCCACTATCTAATGTAACTTCAACTATGCAAGCCCTGTCATTTCTAGAAAAAAGGATGCTATGCCTTTCGGCATTAGGTGTTTACCTAAACGACACAATTGGGAAAATATTCGGGTGGTAAAAGAATTTCCGGATGTGTTTCCCGAAGAGCTACCGGGTCTTCCACCAAAGGGAGATTTTGTTTGTCGAAATTTTACCTGTGGGATGACTCTATCTCCGTGGCACTCCACAGATGGCTCCAACGGAATTAAAAGAGTTAAAAATTCAACTACAGGAGCTCCTAGACAAGGGATTTATTCGACCCAATGTTTCTCCTTGGGGTGCACCTATTCTGTTTGTTAAAAAGAAAGATGGAACCCTACGAATGTGCATTGATTATCGGAAAATAAATAATGTGATGCTGAAAGAAAAAATACCTTATCAACGAATTGAAAATCTTTTGATCAGTTGGGCGGAGTCGGGTGTCTTTCAGCACTCTGGACCGATATTATTAGCTTCAGTAAAGATGAAGATGTGTCGAAACAACATTTAATCCGATATGGTCATTATGAATTTTTAGCATGCCATTCGTCGTACTAATGCACCGACAACATTTATGGATTTGACAACTGAGTGTCTCGACCTTATTTGGACCCGCTTGTGGCAAGAAACCATATGATATCCCGGTGTATTCCAAGAATGAACAAAATGAACAACATTTAAGTACATTTAGTTTTCGCGTGGCACTTTGAGAGAGAAACAATTGTATGCTAAGTTAAGCAAGTGTGATTTTTGGCTTAAGGAAGATTCATTCCTAGGCCATATTGTTTCTGTAGAAGGCATTAGAGTTGATCCCACTAAAGTTGAATCTATTGTAAATTGGAAACCGCCCCGAAATGTAACAGAGGTAAGAAGTTTCTTAAGTTTAGCTAGATATTATCGACGATTTGTGAAGGGATTTTCTGTTATACCTTCCCCAATCACTAAATTACTATGAAAAGGGGTGAAATTTGAATGGATTGAAAGATGCCAAGTTAGTTTTGAGCAACTAAAGAAAATGCTTGTTGAAGCACTCCGGGTAAAGAGTACACCATGTATAGTGATGCTTCTAGGAATGGACTAGGATGTGTATTGATGCAAGATGGCAAAGGAGTGACATATGCCTCAAGACAGTTGAAACCACATGAACAAATTAATCCACACATGATCTAGAGCTAGTAGCGGTAGTGTTCACTTTGAAAATATGGCGACACTATTTATATGGTGAAAGATGTAGAATATATACATATCATAAAAGTCTTAAATACTTGTTAACTTAGAAGGAACTTAATTTGAGGCAACGACGGTAGCTAGAATTGTTCAAAGACTATGATTGCATAGTGGATTACCACCTAGGAAAAGCTAACGTGGTGGTAGATTCTTTAAGCAGAAAGGCGATGTCAGCTTTGTTAATGCAGCACAATAGATGGAGAAGAGCATAAGATGGATTGTTATTAGCTCAATTAAAAGCTCAACTTGTCTTGAAGCAGATGATAATTGATGCTTAAAAAAATGATGTTGAGTTACAACAAAAAATATAATTAGTCAAAGATGGAGGCAAGACTGAATATTCAATGGGAAAAGATGAAGGTATATACTATAAGGGCAGATTATGTGTTTAAGTGGACAAGGGAGTGAAAAATAAGTTGTTACATGAAGCTCATAATACTGTATTTACCATGCATCCTAGAGGTAACAAAATGTACCTGGATTTGAAATAGTATTATGGGTGGCGAGGAATGAAGAAGGATGTGACATATTATGTGTCCAAATGTTTGACTTGTCAGAAGGTGAAAGTTGAACATCAAGTACCGGCTCAATCTCAAACCCATCCGAATTCCACAACGGAAGTTGGGATAATATTGCCATGGATTTGGTGTCCGGGTTTTCCCTCACATAAAAATAAATATGACAAGCTCAAAGTAATCGCCGATGCATTCCTTACAAAAAGTTTGCTCACTTCTTACTAGTCCCAAGCAGATTTATTCCATGGATCAGCTTAGCTGAATCGTATGTGAATGAGATTGAACCGACAGATGGGATTCCAATTTTATCAATAGTGTCTGACCGCGATCCACTGGGCTATACTTCAAGGTTTTGAAAGAATTACGTAGCTCAACCCCAGTACTCGGGATTAATTCTTGCATATTTTCATCCACAAACGTATGGAAAATCAAAGAGATTCAAGTATTAGAGGACATGCTTCAAGGTTGTGTGCTAGATTTTTCTAAGTTGGGATAGGTGATATTCCTCTGCAGAACCTCCAGTACACACACACTGCAGTCACTCCTTATAAGCCTCAGATAGTGGAAATGCAACCTCAGAGGTTTGACACAACTAATGAAGGAGCGCTTGCTTGCCTGGTCCTCGACATAGTAAAAGAGATAGAGGAAAAAGTTCAGGTCATTCTGCAAAGGTTAAAAGCTGCTAGTGATAGACAAAAGTCTTATGTGGATCTGAAAAGAAAAGATATAGAGTATGAAGTTGGAGATAAAGTTTTCTTGAAAGTATCCCCGTGGAGGAAGATACTTTGGTTCGAAAAGAAAGGAAAATTGAGTCCAAGGTTTATCAGACCTATGAGATTTTTGCAGTTAATTGACTGTCGCTTATCGCTTGGTTCCTGAGTCACAAACTACATAACGTGGTTTCATGTCTCAATGTCATGAGATACCGCTTGATCGCATTATTATTACTAGTACAAGATGTACAAGTGTAATCAGACTTCACTTTTGATGAAGGGCCAAAGGCTATTCTAGATCGTGAAGTGAAACAGTTGAGGAACAAACAAGTTCCTTTGGTAAAGGTACTTTGGCAACACCATAAAAGCGATAAGCAACTGGGAACTCGGAATCCACAATGAGGGCACACATTTCGCAACTCTTCACCCGTGTATTAATTTCGAGAACAAAATTCTTTTAAGGGAGGGTGGGGAGTTGTAACATCCCAAATTATACCTTAGTAGTTTTATTACATGTTTAAGGTATAATAAAAGGCAAATTTTCCAGTTTTAGAAATCTAAGACATAAGTGTGAAAAAATAAAAATGTTAAAATGGTAATTAGCCAATTAAGGGACATTAAGATGAAAGATTATATTGTGGAATATTGATAACTTGAAGTGCAAATGAAATAAGAATGGAGGACTAAAATGCAAAAAGAGAAAACTAGGGCCAAATTCCCCTAAATCCAAACATGGTCTTTAAGAAAAGGAAATTTCCCATTTTGTTTGGCTTAGGTTAGGGCATTTCCGGTGGAGGAGAGGAAGGAGATCATTTGGATTTTGTGCAATCCATTGTTTTGACCCTCTTTGCTCAAGGAAAGTAAGAGAAGAAAGCTTGGTTTTGAAGATTTCAAAAATTTTCAAGATCTCGCGAGTAAGGAAGCAAGAGGGAGAAGAAAAAGAGTGGAAGAGGTTAGAGCTTGACGGTTGGCAGGGATTCGAAGGTATGATCCCAACCTTGTTTGTGTGTATATTTTGATTTGGTTGTGTTGTTTTTTTGGTTGTGATCTCTAATGAGGAACAATTTGTGTGAAAAAGGTAAGTAGGGTTTTATGGGGAGATGGTGTCAAATTTTCCCTAGACCCTATGTTCTTGTTTTGGCCATAAATTGGTCCACCGACCTCCAAACTGAATTATTCTAGTTTTTAAGGAAATTTAAGACCCATGGATACATTTTCCTAGAAGAGACCTAGATCGAAATCTTGTTTTAAGACCCCTGAAATTGAGTTTGAAGTCAGGGTATCGGAATAGTCCCTTGAACTGGAGTAATTCCGGTTGTTTGAATCATAACTTGAATTTTGTTGATCCAAATAGTATGATTCAAATTTTTGTACAAACTAGACATCTGAGAAAACAACTTTCATGAAAGAAGTATAGCCAAATTTAGTCCCTATTATTACCAGAAATTCGTCAAAGTAAGGGAACAATTCTGTCCTTGAAACCTGTATTAGGAACAATCCTCTAAACTGTAGTAATTCCGGTTGTTTGAATCATAACTTGAGTTTTTTTGATCCAAATAGTGTGATTCAAATTTCGGTACAAAATAGACATCTGGGAGAACAACTTTCATGAAGGAAGAATAGCCAAATTTAGACCTTATTGTTACCAGAAATTCGTCAAAGTAAGGAAACAATTATGTCCCTGAAACCTGTCTCAGAACAGTCCAGATGTTAGGACCATATCTCCCAATTTAAAAGTCTAAACGACCTAATTTGTGAGCTATATGAAACTTAAAACATAGTAGAATATTTGCATTGTACTGTTAAGACAGAATTGGTTTATGTAGGCATTTGTTTAACCTTCTTAGAGATGCCTAATGTGAATTAATGCATTAATGTTACATGAATTAAAGCAAGTCCATTAAAACAATCATGATAAATATGTGAAAGAACCTATGTTAGGGATACTGGTATGACTAATTTAGAAACATAAATAATTGAATGCTTGCTTATGTTCGCAGCGATGTGATAGACACGCCTTGGGTGGATTTTGATGCCGCAGCCTACCGTCTCGTAGGCCCCATTTATCATTACTCGCCCGGCTAGCTTCATTATTTAGGCCTCGCTCGGGGTCATTACTGGCCTCGCTTCGGGTCATACTCGCTCTCCATCATTGTCCCCAGCATGCTGATGTACCCACGAGCAAATTTATTGCTCCTCGGGTTCCCGCTATCCATTTCCATCGAAGATGAAGACATAAGTCTTCTGCTATAAAAACAAATATATATATATATATATATATATATATATATATATATATAGATATATATATATATATATATATATATATATATATATATTTATAATGAATAACAAGTGAATGCAAGTGTTTATGAGATATATGTGTTACGAGTAATGACCAACAAGAGCATGAAAATGATTAATATACTGAATTATTATGACTTTGTACTGTTATACTTATTTGTTATGCTATGAAAAATGAATGATGTATTATCAAATATATGTCCATATATATGATCGAGGTTTATGACTATCATTATTAGTGGTCGTCAATGTTATATGATCCCCACTAAGCTATAAGCTTAGCACAGGTATTTTGTCTGTGTAGGTTTTGGAGCTAAAGTGACTGCTAAAGGCATCTCGCATCTACTAAGGCCAGCACACCAGTATGACTTATCAGGGTAGATCTTGAATTTTGGAGAAATATTGTACATATCATATTTTGTATGGCATGTAAATAGTAATTTTACATAAACCCTATAGTGGGGCTTTGCAATATTTTGTAAGAATATGAGCTTAAACTTTTATAATTCTGATAAGTTTGAGATTTTCAAAGAATTATAATTTAGATTAGAAAATTATTGTCAGGATTATATAAGTTAATCAAGCTCGGGTTCTCAAGATGACAACCCTCACTGACGAGCGGGCCCTCCACTCCAAGGGAAGTTGCACCGTGTTCCCGGTTGGGGGGTGTCACACCTTTCACCTGTTTTCTTGAAAAATAACCCCTGCCCTAGAGTTAATTTTAAATACCTTAAGTTCTGGTACACAACCTCCATGTGCTCTTCTATGGGATTGTTCATAAACTGACTAACAACACATACTGCAAAGCTTATATTTGGTTAAGTGTGAGATAAATAAATAAGCTTCTGAACTAACCTTTGGTATCAACCTTCATCCACTGGAGATCCACTAGGTTCAGCACCAAACTTTAGCCCTCAGATCCATGGTGTGTTTCAATCTATTACTTAATAGTCATATCGCCCTTTAAGAGGTTCACTACATATTCTCGCTTACAAGACTAATATTCCCTTTGTGATCTTAGCACTTCCATTCCTAGAAATACTCGAGATTACTTTAGGTCCTTAATCTCAAATTCTCAATAAAAAGTTCTCGATCCCTCAACGCTTATGCAGATCTCTTTTAGGAATTATGTCATCCACATAAACTATGAGTATAGCCCTCCTACCTGCTTCAAGATGTTTGATGAAGATTGTGTGGTTTGCTTGACATTATGTGTATTCGTACCGCTTTACTGCCTTTGTGAACCTCTCAAACCAATCCCGGGGTGATTGTTTAAGCCCATATAGTGATTTCTCGAGCTTAAACATTGAGTTAGAGTTGACTCGTATTTCAAATCTAGGTGGAATCTCCAAGTACCCTTCTTCTTCAAGCTCTCCGTTTAAGAAAGCATTCTTACATCTAGCTGATATGGCCAATCAAGATTAGATGCTACAAAAAGTAAAACTAGCTTGGTGACATGAGCAAATGTCTCTTGATAATCAATACCATAGGATCGTGTGAATCCTCTTGCTACCAACCGTGCCTTGAACCTATTAACACGACCATCAGAATTATATTTCACAGTGAAAATCCACTTGCAACTAAGGGTGGGTATGGTTTGGTTAACCTAACCGTGCCACTAAAAGTAAAATGACCATCGGTTTTTGGTTTGTTATTTATATAAACCAAAAACCTAACCAAAAACATGGTTAACCGAATCTTCATTTAACCATATATCGGTTTTTGGTTAACTAAAATAAAAAAAAACAAATTTATAATAATATATGAAATGCATGGAATTAGATAATTTAATCACATTTTTTTTAATTAACCACATGTTTTAACAACTTCAATAAAAAAAGAAAATACATCCAAAATAATCACAACTTATATGTTTTGGTTTGACGAGATTAGATAGGTCCAAAGAGTGTCTTATATTATACATTTCTATATATTTCTAATATAAGCATATAACCATGAAATTTGGTGCATAATGTCTTCCTCCAGTTTCAAAAGCAAACATTATATCAAAATATTAATGCAACCCGTCAACCAAAAAAATTATTATAATAATTCATCCACAAAATTTAAGAAACTATGAATATTAATGTAACACCCCAAATTATGCCATAACAGTTTTATAACATGTTTAGGATATAATAAAAGTAAAAGTATATTTTTCCGGAATAAAATAAACAAGAACCTGGAATTAATACAAAAGTTCAAGGGTAAATTAATCATTTACCAATTCAAGACCCAAGGGCCTGTTAAGTAATGCAATAAGTTCAGATGCCAAAGTGCAGGGAATATACATAAGCTAAATTGTATACAAAGAGTTGGAGAACCAAGCCAAAGAGTAATAAAAGAAAGATATTAGAATGAAATAAGGAAGAAAAATTGTGAAGAGACACATGGGTTTAAAAAGGAAAGAGTGGAGGGAAGTTTTCTCCTTCGACCGATGGTCAAGATGCTCCAAAAGAGACAGAAAAGTGGTAAATAAAAGGGGATAAGATCGTTGCGATAAGACCAAAATAAGAGACTGGCTTGGCCTCGAGAAAGGGAGAGCAAAAACCGATAAGAGAGAAGAGAAGAGAAAGCAAAGAAGAAGAAGAAGAAGAGAAAAGAAAAGAAGAAAGAAGGAAAGGAAAAAGAAGATCACTGTATGGATGCTACGATTTGTATGGATTCTTAGTATGGAAATCTGAAGGTTTCGTATGGAATTGAAAGTATGGTATTTGTCTAGTTTTGGTATAGAAAGTATAGATACATGGCTCGAACCCTATTTTCACAAGCAGATGAGTTTGGGTTTGGAACTCCCAAAATCATTTCTTGTTAGGGTTGAGTTGAGAAGAGCTCTAAGACTTCTATATATGTGTTTTGGGAAAGGTTTGGTTGCAATTTGAACCAAGAAAATTTCCCTAATTTTGGTCATATGCATTAGCTGGACCTTAGAATTGGTTTTTGGGTAAGAAATAAAGGGAATTTGACAGTGAGTCCTTCTGGTAAATTGTAGTCACATCAGTGAACTTGATGTTAGGCTTTTGAATTTCTCAATTAGAACCTTTGTAAACCAAGTTATGGTCCTTTTACTCTGAACAATCAGCTGGCTAGTGCACCTGACCCGCACTCGCCAGTCGTCGCCTAAAAGGTCGATCAGTCGGCCGTCCTAACTTCTTCGTCTGAACTCCGTTTCGGGTGTTTTTGGACTCTATGGAAAGCCCATTGAGTCTAGATTCAAGCCATATTCTTGTGGAGGATAGTAGGTGAACATAACCCCTGCTGAAGTCAGTTTCCATGCCGCCTCGGCTAGGATACTAAGGCCATGTGGGACTCGTAATCCGACGGCTCATAACTTCTTCGTCCGAACTCCGTTTCTGGTGTTCTTGGACTCTATGGAAAGCTCATTGAGTCAAGAATCCATCTGTATATAGTTTGATAAAAGTGGAACCCATATTAGGTTTAGAAATCACAAAAAATTGTAGGCTCTACAGGGAAGATAGTAAGTTCCTAAAACATATAATCATAGGACTGCCTAAGACTAGATATTGAATGACATGGAACCTCTGTTACTTGGGCAGACACGTATAGTACTTCGATACTCTCTGATTAGTGAGACGACACTCTTTGATAGTGCTTTCAAGACATTTAGTACTTCCTGCATTTTCCTCGATTAGTGCGACTCCACACTCTCTGGCCGCTGTTTCTAAGACTCCCGCATTGGTGCTACAACACCTTAGTACTGTACCGTACCTTCGAGTACCTATTGGAAGAGTTTCCACCCAGTATCCATAGTGTCGGATAGAGACCCGAGGTTTACGACGCACTTTTGGAAGAGTTTCCAAAAGGCTATGGGCATACGGCTGACCATGAGTACAACTTTCCACCCACGTATGCATGGTCACCGAAGGACTATACTGTAAAGCAAAGGACATGTCGCGAAAGCATGCGTCTTGATCATATGGGTAGCTGGAAAGAGCACTTACCCTTAGTGGAATTCATTACAACAACACGATCGTGCGAGTATACGATGGCACCATATGAGGCATCAGGCGGGAGGCCATGCAGATCACTGCTATGTTGGACCGAGGGAGAGAGCTCCATCCACCGGGTCCCGATTTGATTAGAGACACCTCAGAAGCGTGAGCTGATACGACAACGCTCTCTCTCACGACCAGCCGACGTAAGAGCTATGCAGATATACGACGTCGACCCTTAGAGTTCGAGGTTGGGAGATCACGGCCTTCACAGGATGCCTAAGAGAGGGAGTGGTCGTTCTAGCGAGGAAGCTACTCACCCGAAGGTTCATCACCTTCTTCGAGATATTTTGAGAGGGTGCAGATACCGTGAGTGTGCATCTACATGCTACTCGCCCAACATGCTCCGTGTGTCTACGAGGTATTTCCATGTCTCCATGCTCGAAGTATACTCCAACCAAACATGTGGTGGATCGGGGATGCATTGAGGTTGATTGACCGATGGGACCTTCGAGGAAGCGATCCTCAATGTGCATTTTGATAGTCATGGATCAAAGTTTTGCGACGCAAGACCGCGAGGCTAGCGAGGGTGCTATGGCGCATCTATGGAGTGGAGGAGTCAACGTGGGAGCCGAGGACACGATGCGGGCCACCTATCCTCCTTCTCGCTTAGTGGACGGTTGTACGTGGGTTTAGTCATTTAATATTTAAATGACGAGTTTACATGTACGGTATTGTGCACATTACATACGATGAGTGATCGCGGATTATCTAGAATTTCGGACAAAATTCCTTTAAGTGAAGGAGAATGTAAGACCCGAGAAATTTCCAATTTTGAAAAAGGGCAAATTGTACTCCCGTCGTAATCAAATTTATCTTCTAGATTCTGATGATCTAAAATGGATTTCACCGTTGAATCTTCTCTCATGAAATATAGCTACCACGTCTAATTCTCGCCCACCCGAGACGCCCACTCGCGTGCCTTCCCACCGAAGCCGGTGCCGTAAAACGAAATCTGATGTGACAAAAGTCACCTATAACATGTAATCATGTGACACATGTTGCATGATTAGAGAGATGATGGAAATGGACGGCCGAGATAGTGCCAAATATCGAAAATCCAAGATTTGAAGGCATTAGGTGAATAGTTAAATGATAATAGGACGAAATAGCCAATAGTGTCATCCTCTTCCTTTGAAATACAAAAGAGTAAAACGCGAGTGGAGTGAAAGAAAACAGTAGGGCACGGCCAGCCAAAACCTTAAAGAGATAGAGAGAGCTCATTCTCTCTAATATTCCGAAACAGATCTGATCGTCTGAATTCTTCTCGTGAGTAAGAAGGAAAAGTCGCTTCACGCCTAAGTGAGGCCTACGAAAGTGGGCTCCCCTGCTTTAAGGAGTTTCCGACAAACTCCGCAGGTAGGGGTTTCATCCCCATTTTTGGTTTTACACTCGCTTAAGTGCTTTTGTGGATGGTTCGCTTGGTTTGAGTGCCTCTGAATCCATCGCTTCATTGGTCCCAAATCTTGAACCGACCGTTATAATTTTCGAAGCCCATTTGTATAGTCCGAGACTGTGTTAGGGCTGTTTTGAATGTTTATTTCATAAATTATGAAATAAATTGTATTGTGATGTGTATGAGGCCGGAAATGGCTATGAAATTCGGTTTCACAAAGTGGAATCGATATTACCGAAAGGGCTATGAATAGTAACCCAAGGGTTTTAATGCTCACTGAATAGTGTCTCACTTAAATAAATTCTTTGTGAAAAATGTGCTCGGGTCGAGTAATTCAAACTGAATTGCTCGTGGTTGCTTAATTAGCCCACGTGAGCTACCTTTTTGGTGTGTAATGGATTGTGAAATTGCATAACATGCTTAGTGATTAAATTATGTAAATGTATATCATGTTATGCTATATTTGCATGTGTTATATAAATGAGGCTGAATTGGCATCATGCATTTTATATGCACTGGGCACCCTAGAGCAATAGGAGGAAGCGCATGAGAGATTATTGAGAGAATTGTTTCTGGGAGGGTCGGGACTAATAATGATAATTATCTATGTGTCCATTACTAATACTCCGAGGGTAGCGTCCATAAGATATCAATTGTCGTAGCCCACCCAATTGATATACACTCCAGGGTTGTTCACTAAATAGATTATCTGAAATTACCCACTATTTATACCTGAGGGTTTTTTTTTTTAAGTTCATTACTGTTCAAAATACCTTTGTTTGAAAATAATGTTTCTCATACATGGCTTAAAGTGCGCTAGGAGTCGGTGAGTGACTGTGACATGAGTGATCATTTACATTCAAGCAGTGATCGTATTGCTTGAATGCGGTGTTTACATGTGATCATGGCATATGCACTTAGGTGGGGAGGCAACCCATTTAGTGATTCCAACATTGGGCATTAGCTCACCCCCTGTCGAGGGAATTATATTGTCAGGCGCCGTGAGCGCACGAGGAGACGCTCATCCTAGAGGCCGAAGCCGAGAAGAAAGCCGGGCTGCGGGCTTTCGTGTTTTAGTCGATACATGTATTAGAATGTTTTAAACTTTTAATATATGTTGTATAAGAGTAACTTATTAACTCTTGAACTATTCTATATAGTTGGTATATATAGATGGGTATTGTGTGGGCTCCAAGTGGCCGCTTTCTTGTACTCATGTGATATTGATGTTTCAAATGTGTTATGTACTGCGGGGCAGCTCCCCTTGCATGTGCGGAGACTCTCGCCCGATTATGAGTGGTGTCGGGTGACCCGACATCCACTACTATTTCACGTTGATCGGTTGTCAACGACCCTGGGATTGGGGGTCTCACACTTCACTTTATGTTTCATCGAAAAATCCAAGTGAAGCTGTAATCATCAACAATAAGAAGGAAATAATGTGCACCGAAGTGAAGAATATTTATAACGACCCCAAATGTCGCGAATGAATAAGATCAAATGGTTTTTTGATGAGATTTCACTAGTACCAAAAGGTAAACGATGTCGCTTTCATTCAAAGGACAACTAAGTGCTGCTATTAGACTGAATTGAAAATTTTAAAAAGTTCTTAGTAATGAAACTCAGACGAGAATGGGAAATATGCTCTAAACGACTATGCCATAAATCAGTAGATGAGGTGGTGAAGTTGTAGGTTGGTTGGTGGTTTTGTGATGAATGAGAGGTGGTCCTGATTTTCCTTGTTGTTAACACCGCTAAGTAATATAATCCATCACGCTGCTTACCTAAACCAATCATCCTCCTTGTAGCCAGATCCTGCAAAACACACTAATGAGGGAAAATGTCATCGAATTCAAAGTCTCTCACAAATGACTAATTGACATTAAATTGACTTGAATGTGGGATCGACGACATTACTAGCGATTTCAAATTTCTTCATGCGTGAGTTGCTGGGTGTTCGTAATCCGAACCGAGGACGGGTTTTTGAGTTAGCTCACCGCGATTGAGACACTTTGTTCCGGCTATCAGAAGCACGTGTGTCGCCCAGTATAAGGGCATGATGACTTGAAGTCAAATCTACCTTCCTCCCGCTATCACTCCAAGTGGGGCCGGTCAGTGGTTCCAAACTTAAAGGTGGCAACTAAACACGTGGTCAAGGCCAAGGCGGATTTAACCCAACACCTTACCCAAGACGTAGCTAACGACAACCATGCACCACCTGTGTCCGCATTCTCGAAGGCACCCCTCTCTTTCAAGAGGCAAAAATGCTTCGTCTTATTCGTATGCTAAATTTTATTCCCAAGCGTAGGAATTAAGGTTGTCTAGCATTGCAATAATCGCGGAGTCCACGTGTCACTTCCAGCTGCGGAGTGGTCTTTGAAGATCCTTCGAGCTATTCTCCAAAAGACGGTATTTGAAAAAGGAAATTCATGCCGGTCGTGGTCAGGTTTGACAGTAATTAATTAAATAGACTATTTTAAAACAAGAAGATGATTGATGGGGTTCTTAGGTTTCCACTCACGATTGATCAAGTAATTCCCGCCTCTTAGTTTACAATCTCATCTAAGAACCATTGATGAATGGTCTTCGACAGAATATTTTTCTTTAAACACTCTTTTAGGATGAAAAAAGATCGAGGGATGTTAAACACTTGTTCAACAATTAATTCAGACTCTTAGCTTGCATTTGTGATCAAGTACAACGTGTATCGAGGATCTCTCGTTCATACGTTGTCAAGAGGATGCCCAACTAAGGTTTTATAAAGTTTCTCTACAAGTGCTTAACATCACACTATCCCATTGAAGTATAAAAGAGGAACTGCAGGGTTATTACCTCATCAAGGTGAGTTTCCCGCTAACCCCAACATAAGAGAGACAGCCAAACTTCATCGGATTATAAACAAGTCATAATTGATGAGAAATTATTCATAAAAGGAACTTGAGAAAGTCAAATTTCAATTGCAAAATCAAAGAATAAAAAATACGAAATAGTGAAGGAGAAAACGAGTTGTGTGATCTAACTGAAAGGTTACATGAACTTGAAATCCAAAATCTGCAGAAAAGTGAAGTCTTCAACCCTACTCTATAAACCCTAGCCTAAACTATGAGAAAGAACACTCTCTTTTATGAAAACCAAAACTCCTAGGAATCAAAAGTCGCCTTCACCTTCCTTTGGTTTTTATACCCTTTCCATTCTTGATCTCTAGTCGATGGTCAAGGATCGCATCGTACCCGCACAGAATCGTATTCCCGCTAATTCCCGCAAATCTTACATGCCTGCGCAGACAGTTAGTGCGGTACCTGCAGACCGCTTTGCTATCGGTGCTTTTCTCGTATGGGGTACCCAGACAGTCGAGCTGGCAGGACGGCATGTCAAGCCACGTTGAATTCGTACCGATACAAGTAAGAGTCAGGACCGGGAGGCACCCGCTCTCTCGCACTTGCTCCCAAAGATTGCTGCACTTCCCGAAACTGCCTGCTTAAGCACATCATCCTCACTCATTCATATTCGCCAGACACGAACCCTTGTAACAATTATGTATGAACCCGAAAACCCGTACAAGTTCAGAAACACAAAAACAATTAGAAATACCTATTCTTATGCAAAGATGATAAAGTACGACCCGAAGGTGTTAAATTGCTATAATTATCGTTTTTCAGGTATTCAACACACCCCTCACCGCATCTTGCTAGTCCCTAGCAAGATTTAAACTAGTGACACCCCATCGGTTATGAATCTAACAAATGCGCTAGGTGCTTGCTTTGCAAGTTTCTCAAAAGGGCAAAATTAAACACAGTACTCTAACCCGATATAAGCAGGCACCCTGTCTCGACTAATTAAAACCAAAAACCATGGGCCTCAAGCAATGAACATAACAACAAACTATCACAAAACCAAGCTATTCATATAAAGGACCATGGAATCAGAAAAGAAAAGTCACATGTTAATCGAAATGAAATGAATGATATTATAGAGGCAAATGGGGCTTAACATAAACACAACTACTATGCATAAAAGTCAAGAGGAACAACTAACACAACTGAAATCAAAAAGGTCTTTAAGGTTTGTAAATGACCATAGGCTACACAAATAGGGCAATATGAACAAAATGGGTGTCACATGACGGGTCGAGGCCCCACCAATTGCCAACACCACCCTAATCTAGCCTACTATGCTGGCTACACGATGTCCTCCCCGCCGTCCGTCAAGAAAACGCTGGGCTCCCCATCACGAGTCGCCCCAGCTTCCTCCGAGTCTCCCTCCAAGTCGTGAGGGAGGGGCATTCCAACACCGTGTGCTCTTCCTCCCAGAATATGACTCTCGAGTTCGGGAGAGCCCGTGGTTAAGTCAAGCTCGCTTCCTCAAAATGCATTTAAACTACACCTCCCTTAATCTGACGCTCCATTCTTCTGCGGGATATGCTCATCGATGCAAGGCCAAGACGGCGAGCCCTAATAGCCACTAGGGGATGAAGGTCGGGTCTCATAGGATGCAAATTTCATTCGCTCCGCTAGCTTGTGAATGGCCCCATTTTGAATACCTCTCTTTTCCTTAACCACTCCCTCATCCCTGCAAGCTTCAAAAGATTGTCACGAGAGATGGGGAATGGAATGTGTCACTTCGCCTGGGACTACGTAAAGTCCTCATGACGCTAACTTCATGCTGGACCAAGGCATAGTCAATAAGCTTCCCTGGCCACATCACCTCCTTCATAAAACCGGAAGCTTCTTCTTTTCTTTGCTCGGATATTTCGCTGCCCCTCGCCCGATTCTATCATGAATAATTTTGTTCATCAACGCATATTCAGGCTTTAGCTTCCCCGCATAAATTATTTGCGTATAAACCATGGCCAGCCGTGATGGCGCACATGCCTCGCGGAACAAATGGGCGGTCAAATCAAGAATGGTCTACTTGTGGTAAGGTCGATCCGGCAAGCAGTGGTGGACATACTGTAGATAATGAGCTATCAAATCAGGGGTGATCTTTAGCCGCACCATCACGTTGGTTCTAGTAGGGTATTCACCCGCGATTTTCTTCAAATTTAGTAAACTCCCGAACCAAGGTAGGTAGATATCCTTGAACTTCAGTACACACAAACTGCAAATTCGCTTCATCACGGCTCCCGATAGATGGGCGAACAAAACGTGTCCACCTTGGCCCCCGCCATAATAATGAAATCCCCTTGTAATCGATCAGCCTTATTTTTCCTCGTTTCCGAATCGAGAAGCCTCGGCAAACATGGCCTCGTCTCCTCATCCTTGCTCTCAGATGCCTCCTCACTCCCGAGAAAGATGAATCTCTTTAGCTTTCCCTTGCCCTTCTTCTGATGTATGAGAGGTGTCGGTTCGCTTTCTTCACGGCCCAGCTCCGTAGAGGAGCTAGAGTGCTTTGCCACTCTAGTGTTCTTAAATCTTGCCATAGATATGGAAAGAATAGCAATAATGGCGAGGATGGCCCAAACACATAAAAGCAAATATCACAATCCTGTCTCATAAATTGCCAGTGGCCGTGCATATAAGATAAAACATTCTCCGTACATAGCGAAGCCACTAATCCTGGCGAGCAAAATACTACAAATCAGAGACCACCCGAACAAATCATGGGGATACAATATAATACCACAAAAACAACGCTCTCAAGGAGTGCGGGGGTTAACACACACACGTCACAATGCACCGATGGGCGCGAAGAATCAGGATACGGCTGGTGAAAACCTTTGGAAGGAGCAGAGCCCGAGCTTGGATTCGCTTGTGTGAGAGGACAAAAAAGGCTAAATTTTGGTTTATATAAGAGTGGATGAGGTGGGGAATGGAAAGGAGTACAAAAAGGGGTTTAAAAATCCTAAATTGCCACTAATCGCCAGTGATGCCAGGTCTGGAATTAGTGCGTACCGGTACAAGTCTCCCTCTGCCTCTTTTTACTAGTGAATGCAGAATGTAGATTGTCCCCGATTTATATATATATATATATATATATATATATATATTGTAAATTAGAACATTAAATGTCGATGTAAAATATCCCTTTTCGAATGCCTTCCATCCGGTTCATTGCATGCTCATATTACGCTAAGCCTGTTTGTGTTCACGGAGTTGACAATTGTACTTCCTTCTTTTGACACTTTCACACTTACCATGGGGCCCATTGTATTTCTTATGCATGTAGTTAACATGACATGCCAAAATAATGCACAGGCGAAAGCACTAGTCGGCAAAACAAGGGTTTGAACAGAAAGTCTGTGATTTGTGTAGGTAATTAGAAACGAGAATTGAGTAATAAGGTCCCGCAATATGAACATAAGAGATTTTGTGCATGCTTGTTATTGTGTAAATGCATTGAGATGACGTGGAGTGTGTATAAAGTCATGTGGCTACATACATTACAGGTCAAGTACTATACCCAAAAGAGCCACAAATCGAAAATTTTTGCCATACATTGAGCATGTAACATGCGCATAGTTGGTTCAACCAGTTTATGCCCACCCCCACAACAGAAACAAACGTTATCCTCAATGCACATAGGGTACCCCCACAACAGAAGTGGAGGCGACCGAGAAATAATGGAGTGCAAAGTTTGGTTTAATTTTAATTTTTTTTATGATAAAAGCAATTGAAATAAAGAAAGCAAAAATAAATGCAAGAAAGAAAACAAAAACAATATACAACAAGGTTAGATAGAATTTACTCTGAAGGAGTATCTTGGTAGAGTGGATCTACCAGGTCCTCACTACTCTCCTGCCGGTCAAAGTGCTCGAGAAATAGCTTTAGGCGTTGGCCATTGACTTTAAAGGATTTCCCATTTTACGGATTACACTCAGTCTCCGCGGCACCATATGGGTAAACTACTTTGACAACGAGCGGGCGGTCCGAGAGCGGGTTTACTGGAAACATGTCTGGCCGTGGCTGTCTGTGTGAGTACCTTTTGAAAGTTGGATTAAAAAGTTTTAACGCGATGGTCTTATCAATGCGACGACTTGAGCCTCTCTTTGTAAATCCCGGGAGCTCCTCATACGACTCACGCCTTAATTCCTCAAGCTCGTTCATACGCAGCGATCCTTGTTTACACACGTCCAAATTAAAATTAAAGTTTAATAGCCCGATATACTTACTGTGCTCCATTTCGGCCAGATGGATGACCAAGCCTTGCCATAAACAAGCCTATAAGGGAGACATACCAAGAATAGTTTAAAAGCGTTATAGGTAAGCCCAAAGAGCATCGGTAAATTCGGGCGGCCAATCTTTGCGATTTAGGACCTTGGATTTTTCCAAAATGTGTTTGATCACCTATTAGTAGTCGGCTTGACCATTGGTTTGTGGGTGGTATCTTAGTTGAAACTTTGTGGGTGACACCATACTTTTCCAACAAATTCTCAAGATCGATTACAAAAATGGAGGCCACCATCACTAATAATTGCACGAGGTACTCCAAATCGAGAAAAAATATGTTCTTTTATAAATTTCAAAACAACCTTGTGGTCATTAGTTCTCGTTGGAATAGCCTCAACCCATTTTGACACATAGTCAACAGATAACAGAATGTAAAGGTACCCACAAGAAGGGGGAAAAGGCCCCATGAAGTCTATACCCCAACAGTCGAAGATCTCAACGATTAAATCGGGGTAAGAGGCATCATGTTCCGTTTTGTGACCCCTCCTAATTGTTGTACCAGAGCCTGAAGTTTGCAAAATTCAAAACAATCTTTAAAAGCGATGTAGGCCCGGTAAAAACCCGACTTACCAAAATTCTATCTCTTTGTTTTCCTTGCGGAAAATGCCCTCCACAAGCTTACACGAATGGCAAGGTGATATCCCAATTTGCTCATCGTGGGCTACACCTTCTCATCAATTGATGCAGACGATATTGAAAGCAGATATGGATCATCAAAATAATATTTCTTAATGTCGCCCAAAATTTCCTTTTTTGTTGAAAGTCCATTGGGGTGGGATTTGACGATCACTAAGTAATTTACTATGTCCGGCGTACCATAGAGCGATGAACAAGAGCAAAAAGTGCTCATCGAGCTTGTCGCGCCTATGCGTGCGCCATGAGAAGCTGGATGCAGAACTAAGCGGAGATAGGTGGTCAGCTTATGCATTCTCGACCCCACTATCTTTAATGGTCGGGTTGAGATTCTTGGCACGATGGGATCCACCCTAGTCAGCCCAGGGCTTGGTATCCTGCTTAGAGGAAGCGGGCGCCCATTTGCGTGATCTTGTGAAAATGGTTCACGGGGACCTCTGATACATGACTGAGGAACTTTTCTAAGGCAAGGCAGTGGCTAAAAACTCTTTTTCAGTAAGTTTGTGTAATTTGTGAGCGGAATCTGGGAGTCTTCTTTGGCATAGTAGATCCACAAAGCCTTTTTCTTCCTTCCCTTTGTCCTAAAACAACCCCTATAGCATAATCATAGGCGTCACACACATGATCTCATTGGAAGGTTCAATTAGGAGATCGCATGATAGGAGGAGACAACATAGTTTGAGTTTGCTCAGCCGGCTCTGGCTTTGCTGATATCTGAAAGGAACATCCTTGGCAAGCAAATTACATAAGGGACGGGCTATAGCACTAAAATCTTTTATGAATCTCCTATAAAATCCAGCATGTCCTAAGAATGACCTTGCTCTCTTTTTACTTAGGAGTAGTAAGTTGGAGATCAGCTCGAGCTTTGGCCTTATCCAGCTTCAATTCCATTTTTCGATACACTATGTGGCACAGATAATCCCTTGTGTCACCATGAAATGACACTTTTCCCGATTTAACACGAGGTTCTTCTCTTGACATCTCTCAAAACCTTCACGTAAATTCTCGAGCATCCCTCGTATGAGTCACCAAAGCGAGAAGTATCCATGAAAATTTCCGAATGATTTCTATCATATCACTTTGAAAATTCCCATCATGCCTTTGTTGGAAGGTTTGGTGCATTTACATAATCGAAAGGGCATTTTCCTAAAGGCAAAAGTACGAAAAGGGCCGAGGTGAATGTAGTTTCTCTTGATCTTCTAAAAAAGTATCTCAATTTGATTGTACCTGAGTACCCATGAGGAAAGCGATAAAATTCATTGCCTATGACTCTCTCTAACATTTGATCAGCAAGCGGTGGGGAAAGTGATCTTTCTCTTTAGTACCGCATTAAGCTTCCTATAATCTATGCACACCCTCCATGGGAATTTGACACGAGTGTGAATTAGCTCATTATTTTCATTTGCGATCACAGTGACTCCAGATTTCTTAGGGACTACAGGTTAGGTACAACCATTTGCTATCTGCAATGGGGTAAATAACACTACATCAAAGGTTTAGAACTGCTTTCTTCCCTTCTTTCATTATTGGATTGATCGTCTACGTAGTTTGTCTAGAGGGTTTAACATCCTCTTCCAAGTGAATTCTATGTGTGCAGATCAAGGGGCTAATTCCCTTAATATCTGCAATTGTCCATCCTAGGGCAATTATGTGGGTTCTCAATATCTCCAAAAGTTTATTTTCTTGGTCCAACTCTAAGGAGGAAGATATGATTACTGAAAAAGTTTCTTCTACCCCTAAGAATGCATATTTGAGGTGTGATGGTAAAGGTTTCAACTCAAGCTTAGGTGGTCTCTCTTAGAAGGTATGCCACGTCTCGATTGGTGGCAATGGTTCAAATTTAGGTGCCCACCCATTCACTTCCAATACCTCATTGTGTTCAATTATGGAGTGTAGGAACTCCGACTCTGATGTGGTCACTTCCTCATCCCAACTTGGGCTTACTAAACACGACATGAGAGGGTCATCATGTGAGACATTATCTAAGTATTTCTGCACCATAGAATCAACCATGTTTACCTCACAAACATCTTCCTCATCTCCCATTCCCTTGATAACATTAAAGATATTCAAATTAACAGTCATGTTACGAATGATAGTGTCATAAGGCCTCCCCTACAGGTGTATGATGGCATTAGCGGTTACGAAGTAGTCTACCAAGAATCATTGGGAATTAGGTTCCTTGGTTCTACGGAGTTGAGTGTCAAGCCTGAAAATGAAGTCCACGAGGGGAAGTAGAACTTGTCCACTTGCACCAATACATTCTTCACTATCCCTCACAGGAATCTTCACACTACGGTCGACTAATTGGAGGCTGATATTGGTTGGTTTCTAATTCTCCTAACCTGGAGTCGACATATCTTGAGTAAAATGACAAATTAACACTTGCCCTTAAATCCACTAAAGCATGTCCTAACTTTGAATTCCCTACCACTATGGAAATAGTAAGGCTTCCTGGGTCTTTGTATTTTGGGGGCAAATTGTTTCGAATCAATGAGGTAGATTGCTCAGTCATAAATGCCTCCTTGTTGACACCTAGTTTCCTTTTTACTGTGCACAAATCTTTTAGAAACTTGGCATATGACGGAATTTGCTTAATGGCATCTAGTAAAGGAATGTTCAATTTCACTTGTTTGAGACGACTCATGAATCTCGAGATGATTGTTCCACTTTCTTTAGGGCTCTCAAACCTATGAAATTTATGGGCTGGGAGGGATATGGGTAGCCTTGTCTTGTTCTGGCTCACCATCAATAATATCTGTCCTAGGAACATAAGGCTCGTCCGACACCTCATCATCTCCGACTGGTTCACTTTGTAACTCTTGTATTGGTTCCTTGGTTTAAATAGTTTTGTCAATTACCTTACCACTTCGAAGAGTGGTGACAACCTTGCAATGTTAGAAGGTACCCTCTTTGAAGGACTGAAACTCCAACACTATTATGACCTTGGGCATTTTGGATGGTTTAAGAAGGGAGTTTCCCTTTTTCTTGTTGAAAATTGCCCATAGAAGAAGTTAGCTTAGTGATTTGGGATCTCACATCATTCAAGGCAGTTCGAAATTCAGTGTTTGTGGATTGTTGGGTCTATACGAACCGTGTCACAATATCCTCCAAACTTCTCTTATGTGGAGGTTGATAAAGTTTTGTAGGTTTGGATTCCCTTGATTTGTGGGGATGGAACCCTTGATTAGGGTTCGAAGCCTTAAGGGACCTTGATTATGAAATGGAGGAGCTAGATTTGAAAAACCTTGGTTTTGATAAGTGGGACCTTGATTGTTTGGCAAGTTATGTGGGCCTCCCTCATTTCTCCAACTAAAATTAGGGTGCTTACCCCACCCTGGATTATATGTTTCAGAATATGGAGAATTGAAAGGTTTCCTTTGGTAGTTAAGGGCATTAGCTTGCTCTATTTGGATTGCTCCCTTAACTTGAGGAAGGTTCGAGACAGTGTAGTTTGAGTGCGTAGGGTCATCGCATATGATGCATGGCTCTTCCACTCTGGGTCCAATAGGTATCGAGGGTACTTGAGGCACACTAGTTACCTCGTTCACCTTTTTCAACTCTATAGCCTCCAACTTCCTTGTTAAATTGGCGATTTTTGCTTGCAAATCATCATTCTCTCTTAAGTGATGGATTCCTCCCCCTGTAGGTGTACTATGCACTTTAGCAGTGTCTACGGAGGTATTAGTTTCCCATGTTTGAGCATTTTCTTCTATGGTGTCAAAGAATTGAATTGCCTCCCCAGCACTCTTCTCATAAAACTCTCCCACACACATCATTTGGATGTATTGTTTATTATTCAAGGATAGCGCCAGTGAAAATACGCCGCAGAGACTTGTCCAACATCCAAACCATGATGAGGAATAGCATGGAGGAGATCCTTGTATCTTTCCCAGACTACGGCAAAAGGTTCACTCGGCTTTTCAGAAAAATTCTGAATTGCTCGCATGAGAGCATTGGTACGTGTGGGAGGGAAGAATTTGTTAAGGAATTCATTTCGCATGTCTTCCCATGTAAAGATTGAATTGGGTGCAAGCGAATGAAACAAGATTTTGGCCTTCTCCTTTGAAGCGAAAATAGAACCATACGGATTATGTGAGGTGATCCGGTGAGAGAAATGCCGCGCAAACATCCTCAAAGTCCCTCATGAATGAATAGGGTTCTCGAATTTGACCCTTGATGGGTAGAAGACGGATCATCTCCGACTTCATGAGGAATTGATTAGCCTCTTCAGGAAGGCGAATACATGAGTTTGTTGTGGTTCTTTGAGGTTGAAAAATCTCTCGGAGAGTTCTTTCCACATTAGGTAAAGGAGCAGGGGGAACTCAATATTGATTACGTTGATAGTTAACATTTCCCCCTCATATTGCTGGTGTTGTTGGGAGTGCAACACCGTCTCCATGTTGTGGAGGTTCATGGAGTCCACACGTAGATTTAACGGGTATCCCTTGAGCGCGTTTAGATTAAAAAGAAAGAGGTTGTTGACTCCCGGGATGGTCCATTTGAAGTGTAGGGTTATCTTGAAACACTTGACTTACTATGGACTCTTCAGAATTTCTTGGAGGTATGATTCTTACAAGTCGGCGTTGCTCGTTGCGAGCCTAAACCGACATACACTAATCCTACTCCTTCAGCGGACACCGAAATGAGATTCCTATAAAAACAAATTAAAAAGAAAAGTAGAGGCGTGCAGTTTGCGATGCAATTGCAAATTACCTCTAACTCTCTTCGGATCAAGCTGCATTGTCCGCCTCTCCCAACAAGTGCGAAAATGCGCCCGTCTCTTATTTATGCTGAATTTTATTCCCAAGCGTAGGAATTAAGGTTGTCTAGCATTGTAATACTGTGGGAATCCACAGGTCATCTCCACAGGGAGTGGTCTTTTAGTTGATCCTTTGGAGCTATTCTCCAAAAGATGTGTATTTGAAAAAGGAAATTATGGGGTTGTGGTTGGTTGATTGAGTAATTAATTAAATAGATTTATTTTAAAGCAAAAGATGATTGATGGGGTTACTTGGGTTTCCACTCACGATTGATCAAGTAATTCCATCTCTTAGTTTCACAATCTCATCACAGAAACCCAGTTGATGAATGGTCTTCGACGGAAAGATTTTTGCTTTAAACGCTCTTTTAGGATGACAGGCGTCCGAGGGATGTTAAACACTTGTTCATGAATTAATTTAGACTCTTAACTTGCATTTGTGATCAAGTCTGGCGATGTCTAGAGATCTCACGTTCCACACGTTGTCAAGAGAATCTTGACTAAGGTTTATAAAGTTTCTCTACAAGTGCTTAACATCACACAATCCCATTGAAGTATAAAAGAGGAATTGAGGGTTATTACCTTGATCAGGGTGAGTTTCCCTCGTTAGATACCCAGCATAAGAGATTAGAACTTCATTGGGATTATAAAACAAGTCATAATTGATGAGAAATTATTCATAAAAGGAACTTGAGAAAGTCAAATTTCAATTGCAAAACCAAAGAATAAAAAATACGAAATAGTGAAGGAAGCGAGTTGTGATCCTAGCCCGAGGTTACATGAACTTGAAATCAAAATCTGCTTGAAAAGTGAAGTCTTGACCACACTCTATAAACCCTAGCCTAAACTATGAAAGAACACTCTCTTTTTATGAAGAACCAAACCCTAGGAATCAAAAGTACCTTCTCCTTTCCTTTTGGCTTTATGCCATACCGTGTGATCTCGAGTTGATGGTTGAAGGGCGATCGATACCCTTGCATTAGATTCATTATTCTGCTTAATTCCGCCGTCTTACATGTCGATGCAGAATTACGGGTTAGTGCGGTACGATC
Source organism: Tetrastigma voinierianum (assembly GCA_016808115.1). NCBI lineage: Eukaryota > Viridiplantae > Streptophyta > Magnoliopsida > Vitales > Vitaceae > Tetrastigma > Tetrastigma voinierianum. The sequence continues at coordinate 857,472 of JAEQBH010000804.1, forward strand.
GCAGATTTGCTCTTGGTGCTTTTAAGTATGGGGAATAAATTAAAGTCGGAGCGATGCCGTGCGGGTCAACCAACTGTTGAGATTCTAGCTTGGGTGTAATGGGTGCAATTCGGAGTTATCTGGGGGTACACTGCCTCTGCTGTTTCCTAGCACATTGTTGCACTTCAGAAACTTCTGGCGAGGTTTCCATCATCCTCAATAATCCATATTCTCTTTCTGGAAATGAACCCTTGTAACAATTATGTATGAAACCTAAAAAACCTGTACAAGTCCAAAAACACGAAAACAATTAAAAGTACCTATTCTTATGCAACATGTGAGCAAAGTATGACCTGAAGGTGCTAAATTCCGTTATAATTATTGCTCTTTTGTGTATTCAACAGTACACATAATACATCACGTAGATAATAAACAGAGTTTAGCGACAAGGATCCCTTGGTGCAAATGTTAGCCTTTTCTCCACTAGGCAACAATACCGGAGGCAATGAAATATTTTTATCTTCATATAAGAACAACTTTGGAGATGAAGAGATATGATCTGTTGCACTGCTATCGATGATCTAATGAGGAGAAGAAATTTTAGACAAACCTGGTTTTGCTACAACTGTATTTGCCTGAGAACTTGTACCTTTATCTTTGTCATTTAGAAGGAATGAGAAGGTGATTATTAGCCGAGATTCAGTCTGCTTGATTTCCCATCATCTTTATTTGCACCATTAGAAACTTGATTAGCCATAAAAGTATTCTTGTGGCGGTTAAAAATGGAACCTGTTCTAACCTTTGGGTGTCCTGGAGGATATTCGTGCAGCTGATAACATTTCGACAAAGTGTCCATGTCCATGATAGGGCGCCTTTCGGGAAGATTTTAGACGCATTTGTTTTGATCAAACCTTCATTGAATCTTATGCTTCTTTGTAGAAGCGATGCGACGATCGACCTTGCATTCAATGAATTATTTTCATCATTTGATTGCTCCTTCACGGTATGGCGGTCTGGAATTAGAATCTGCGGTACGTGTGTCGCACTTAGAAGCCTTTGTTTTTCTTCTTGGCTCACAGAGGAATATGCTTGATAGACAGAAGGAAGATGATTCATGAGGAAGTATACGCGCAGTGCTTATTTGTAAGATTCATTCAACCCCATTAGAAATTGCATCAATCTTTGTTGATCCTGCTATGCACCGCTTGACGCATCATTGTATGAAGCTAGTTCATCCCATAGGCTCTTGAGTTTTGTGTAATAAATTGAGATTGAAAGCTGCTCTTGTCAATGGTAGGAAATTTCTTGCTGGATCTCAAATATGCGAGGTGCATTGCTTTGAGAGAATCGCTCACGAAGATACGAACTCATGGCGGTTGTATAATAGTTATGAGTGCGAAATTTCAAGATTGAGAGTGTTAGCGCGATCCGGGAATGCACCATATCATTGCAGCGTGACCAAGTTGCATAGTCATCAGCATGAGTTTCTTTCGAAGGCGCCTTGATGGTGCCATTGACAAAACCCAATTTATTCTTGGCATTTAAAGCTAAGGTCATTGCTTTGACCAATTTCCTTCCTTGCTTCTAGGTCCGACTAAAGGTACATGTTATCCCTTGGCTAATTATGTTTCATATCACCGCTACCAGCCTAAACATCGCTCTTTTATTGCACAGATCGGTCAAGGTCATGAGCCCCGAGTGTGCAGGCGAGTCCTCCATCTGGATGGCGGGGAGGGATGCGGTTAGTGCAGGCCGCCCCGTGATAATGGTGCTGGACTCTCCCGCATCTCTTCCCGGCGGGGAAGGCGTCGATGGAGTTGTCGATGGGTATATAAGATTAAACACCGTTCTGATAGATCGATTGAGTGATACAAAGCCCAATTAGTTGCCAAGGGGTTCACCTGATTGGAGGTGGCTCGATTATCGGGATACTTTCTCTCAGCTGCCAAAATCATCAGATTCCATTTGTCTCCTTGCCATAGGCTGCTTTGCTTGAAGGTGGTCTCTTCCTGGTGGATGTTAACACCTTCTTCACGCGTCTTCGCGAAGAACTTTACATGTCGCCACCACGAGTTACGGCGAGACGGGGAGGAACTGACTTGGTGTGTCGATTACATAAGTCAGCATATGGCTTCAATCAAGCATCTCGCGGTGGTTCTCAAATTCTCACGAAGCTATTCGAGTACGCAAGGTATGTTCAATCTAGAGTTGACTACTCTTTATTCACCAGAATACAAGGCAAGTCCTTCACTGCCCTCTTGATATATGTTGATGATATTTTGATTACTGGAAATGATCCTGTGAGTATTGCTGCAATCAAGAAATTCCTACATAGTCAATTTCATCTTAAAGATCTTGGTGATTTGAAGTATTTCCTTGGCATTGAAGTATCTTCTTCTAAGAATGGGATTTTCATTTCCCAACGTAAGTAAGCTTTAGAAATCATTAAGGATGCAGGATTGTTAGGCATGGCACCTATTGATACTCCTATGGAGCGAGGTTTGAAATTGTCTGATAAAGGTGATTTACTCAAAGATCCGGGTCATTATAGAACGTTGGTTGGTAGATTGATATATCTTCTTGTCTGGCGGATATCACATATTACGTACATTTACTAAAGCAGGGTTTATGCATCGACCTTGTACTCTCTTCACATGGAGCGACGCCGTGTTGTGCGGTATCTTAAGAACACACGGCGAGGGTGTTTTCTTCTCCTCGAATAGTGATTTGGTGCGAACTGTGTGATTCAGATTGGGCGGGATGTCGATCACTAGAAGATTGACCACGGGTTACTGTGTCTTCCTTGGCCCCTCATTAGTCTCATGGAGATCGAAACGTTAGAAAACAATGTTGCTTTCTTCAGCTGAAGCAGAATATCGTGCTATGACAGGTGCTTGTTGTGAGTTAACTTGGTTGAGATACCTTCTAAGAGATTTGGGAGTATTGCATCCAGAACCTGCATTGTTATACTACGACAACAAAGCTGCATTGCATATTGCAGCAAACCCAATCTTTCATGAGCGGACCAGACACATTGAAATGGATTGTCATTATATCCAAGATAAGATTCAAGATGGATCCGTTGCTATAAGATTTGTGAACTCTGCACATCAATTGGCAGATGTCTTGACTAAAGCTCTGGGAAAAGATGTCTTTACTTCTATGATTTGCAAGTTGGGAGTACGGGACATCCACTCTCCAACTTGAGGGGGAGTATTAGGAAATTAACATAGAAAATCTTCCATTTATAGAAGACGTATTCTATGCATAACAATTTTCCTTGTATAACAGTTTTCCTTTTGTATTCCTAGATTGTAGTTAAATTGATTGGTGATTGCTTAATTATAGGAGAGACTAATGTGTAACCTAAGTCTACCTTCTGTATAAATCCTTCCTTGACATCAATGGAAAGTAATTCAGCCAATTCTCTTTTCCTTTTCAATTGCCAATCAAGCTCACTAAGGCTGTGGGAACTCCATCTGAAATTCCGGAAAAGAGAAGAAATTTAGAGTCTACTGGTTTCCCACAGGGCCTTGACATCCAATCCTCTTCATACAAGGCATGGATTCACAGATAAAAACAGGAGGACAAGAATATAAAATAAGACATTTCATGAAGTTTTAACTGGTTTTGCTCCTACTTAATAATCCTCATTTAACCTTCTAGTAACAGGTTGTAGAAAGAAGTAACACTATTCACTACCTCGGACAGTGTGTGATATTTATATTTGCCTGCATATTAACTCAATTAACAAGGAAAGACCATCTACTTGCTGGGACAACAAAATTTTTCTTCACATTCCAGATAAACATAAAACGATAGTACAATGAAACAAAGACAAAATGCAATTAACATATAGCGTTATTAAAGGCATTATCACTGTAGGATGTTTTCCAAAAATAAAAAAAAAAATAAAACAAAATTCATGAAAAAGTGTGATTTGAAAACTAATTCCAAGTATAATGTAGTTTTCTCTACATAAGCTTGACACGTGGTATAAAACTTTAAAATATGGGTTTGAAAGACAAAAAAACTAAGAGAAAAACTATTTAGAAGGTGTCTCTTTAAGAGATACTTTCAGTTTTTTGAATTTTTAGAAGGTGTATTTTCAAAAGACACTTTTAGTATAACATTTCAATAATTTAGAACGTATTTCTTTAAGAGACACTTTCAGTTTTTCAAGTTTTTAGAAAATGTCTCTTCAAATGACACTTTCAATATAAAATAAAAAATTTTAAAATCATGAAAGTGTTTATTTAAAAGACACTTTTAGTATAACATTTTAACAATTTAGAAAATGTTTCTTCAAGAGACTTTCGGTTTTCCAAATTTTTAGAAAGTGTTTCTTCAAAAGACACTTTCAGTATAAATTCAAAAATTTCAAAATTATGAAGGTGTATCTTCAAGGGATACTTTCAGTTTAAATTCAAAAATTTTAAAATGAGAAAAAACATATTTTCAATGTAAAAAGTATCTCTTCAAGAGACACTTTTAGAAATTATCTTTTCAAAAAACACTTTTAGATTCACGTGGCTAGAACTATATTAAATTTAAAAATATTTCTAAATCTTTTATATTTGAGAAATATTTTTTCCTTTTTACACTAAATGTCTAAAAGGCCCTATCACTTTGATCGCCTAGGCCAAGGTATTTAGAAGTCCGTTCTTGTAGACTCAAACAAAGAGGCTTCAGAGAAGCATTGCCCAGGCTGGCGCCTTTGACCATGGATTAAAATTAAACGTACTTATGTTGTAATTTAATTCACTCTAACATTCAATTAAACAAAATACAAGATAAAATACTATATTATCAATCATACTATTGATGAGATAGGACGATCGATCTAGTGTGATTGAAGTAATGATAATTTTAATTTCAGTTATGATTATGATGATGATTGGAAAAGACTCAAATACCTTCTAAAATAATTTGTATTACTTCTCTAATGGCTACTGTTGAAAAAAACCCTCCAATTTGGGATACAAGTTCATATGTTATATAGTAACTATGGGGGATACATCGTGGACGGTTACGAGGTGGGCAGTTATGAGTTGCGTTTAGGTTTGGAAGAGGTTCTTTATGCAAATACCTTGAAGCGAGATAACCTCGGGAGGTACTACCTCATTGTCGAAGCATAATCGTTACAATTAGTAACGAACTTGCCCACAACCAATAAGAACAAGCCACAAGGTAATTTGTTGTTTGGTGCGTGGGGATGTGCAAAGGATCCCATGCTCCGAGAGCTTTAAATGATCACGGATCCTGATGCAAGTTTGGTGTAGGGATCCCAACATTATTCTATCCTCGTCTTGATCACTAGCTTAAATGGAATTAACTTACCCTAAATATGTTCGTTATGGTTTGCATGTGCCTACCTTTAGCCGGGGGAAACCCATTGACGATCTAAGTTCGGCTCGATTAATCGACTTGCTAGTGAAGATACTTAGCCTCCCGAGCTATGTGAGGGACTTTAGACATCTTCTGACACCATCAAATCTTCGGGAGGTATTTGAACATCTAGAGAATTTTATACTCCCGAAGGTCTCGGGACTAAACTTTGAGAGTTCGAGGGATGACAGACCGAAAACGTGATGTGTAAAATGTACGCCTATGTGCGCAAGTGCACGCGTCGCCCCAAGTAATATAATGTACCAATGGTATGGATATCGATCCACGGGGATAGGTGTGTTGACTACAGAGATTTGCTTTTCAAATATTATCTGGATATATGTATTGTGTGAAAGGGTACGGTAAGTCCAATGTAAACTAAACAAAATGATCCGAATTAATTATCGCGGTAATGGAGACTAGGTTATGTCTCCCCTCGCCACTTTCGATGGATTATTTTTAAAGATAATATTATTTAGTTTATTTATGATTTATTGGCAAGGTGATCTTGTTTACAAGATACCCTCTCGAGGTGTATTCGCCTATCTCGCTAGTAGAGTTGAGTGTATCTCTACCCCAACTCGGTACTCCGAAATGCTTTAATGTTCTAACCTTAATTGCCACCTTCGGGATCGGAATATCTCTATTTACCGAATCAACCGAAGGCTGCTCTACTCATATCCCTAGGTATCCTCATCTCTCGAATCTCGAATCTCCAGTATGGTCACACTAATGTTGGCCAAACATCACCATGTAATTGATTCACAGATGTAAAGCAGATGATAATGAATCATAAATCAATGAATAATATAAATTAATAAACTTTAATCCATTCGAATGTGACAGGGTTCAACAATACCCTAGGTATAGATCTAGAACATAATGAATAAGAAAATACCAATATGTGATATATAAACCGCCTCTATTATCATCCAAAACGAAGAAAATACAATCATCGCTCTTCTTCGAGATCGATGTCACCGTTGTTCAATCTCGCGGCCCTCGCTCGTATGATCTCCCGGAGCACCACTCGCGCCCTTTGCTTTTAATGATGAGAGAACCAAACTCGCCGACGTCGCTGACGCTAGTAACGCCGCGACGCTGAGATACGACGCCACGACGTTGGGATGTCGCGACGTCAGCCGCTGATTGACTCTATATAGTTGACCCAACGCCGCTGACGCTGGGACGCCGCTGACGCCTGTTTCATCTTATGCACTGCCTCTCTCTCTGCTCCAAAATGCTTCCAAAACTTGCCCTTTTCACATCAATTTCACCTGCATTCACACCAATTGCACTAATAAGATATCGAGCTATAAAAATACATATTTAAATGTAAAATAACGCTAAAAACGTAAGACAGACGCGGGTATAACCTGAGTGTTTTGGGCACTCATCACACCCCCAAACTTAGCTTCTTGCTTGTCCCCAAGCAAGAATGGACTCTAAACTGGACACAAACCCTACAAACTCTAGTCTAACACAAAATAGTGATGAACATGCTGATATGTAGAGGATCAAACTGGACCGACTCATACTGCTGCCGTTTTGTTCGAAATTCGCAGGATGCAACGGTTGTTCGACTTTCGAAAGAACTAGGTTGAAATAGGTAAAAGTGACTAGTACCCCAACCTCCAAGGTATTCAATAACCTTTCCCAAGGACCCTATGTGCGTGAAATAAATGACCTCTAGTGTATACCGAGGTTCCGACGCCCCCAAACTTAAGTTCAACTCACCTAATTGGGAAAAACTAACTACGAAATGATAGGAACGCACCGTTGTCATTTTTAAACATACCTACTCATATCAGAGAGCAACACTAGTGCCCGTAAGTTTATGCCAAGTAGCCCATGTAATGGGATCAAGCCTGGGTGACTCCCCACCGGGCCAAGCTTAAGGGCACCGGGCATTCAGTTCCCCTCGAACATCACCCCAAACACTTAACTAAACCTAAGGGCCCTAAGCTGTGGGAGACTTCCATCTTCCTCGTCCCCAGAATTTGTGCGTGAAGTCAATGACTCCCTACTCAGCCGGTCTGTGGCATCGCTTTGAAAGGCCCCTGATCGCGTCTCGGGATTCCGATTGGAAGTTCCCACTTATTCTATGCCTAAATAGTCATAACTCTTTTTTTTTCTTTTTTTTTCTTTTTTTTTCATATTGGGGCTCGAAGGCAATCCTCTTTATTCACGGTGTCCTATCTCTTTGGTGTTTAGAAACTCCCAGGGTTTGTTGAACCTTAGTAATTGGGCTCGGCACCTATGCATACCCTAGAGATCATTTGTGTGTGAGTGTGATAGGCTCATTGAGAAATAGTTTCTTGACTACCCGGAAGTGGTTCACTAAGCCTCCCCACCTATTCAACCTAATTACCGAGCATCAAACATCCTATGCATCCGTTTCTATGACAGTGGATTCGGCCCAACAAAGGATCTTTTTACTCCTCAAACATGGCACACACACACAAATTACCTACACACGAAACCAATACGTATAGATATGGCCTATCAACAACACAAACAGACTTAAACACATGCCTCAGCAAACTAAAACGAAAAAGTATATAAAAAAAAAATGAAACTAAATGTAAACACAAACTAACATGCTTTAACGAAACAAAACTACTGCACAATAACGAAAATCCAAACCAAACAGTACTAATCTAACAAAAACTCGATCACTCGATCACCACCCACACCCCCCCAAACAAAATATCCAGTGTCCCCACTGGCAAGAAAATGAGAGGGAAAGGAACCCCTTGGGTGATCGAACCGGGTCACCGCGCGGGTTAAGGTGGCGGCCAGCGGATGCTGTAGTCGCTAATACTGAGCGACCGGGCCACGCTTAAAGAATAGCGGGCCCGTCAGACCAGACGCACGCCGCGAAAGGGCCTCCATATCCCGTAGATGAGGGACTCTGCGCTCCCGGTCTCATCCCGTATCGCATCAAAGCGCCGCGAAGGGAGAGCACCGGTCCTCAAGGTCGGTGCGACCATAGCCGCCAAGGATCACAAGTGAGGCCAGGCGGTGGCGTGGTGGACGAGGATCGCCCAATGTCCCCCGGACGCCCCAGAGCTCCAAAGCGAGCCTGATACGTGGAGCCTGGTCCCGTCCGAGGGCCGCGGCCGTAATCGCAGGCCCCTCAGTCGTGGTACACCCGGGTTTGTCCTTTTAACCGATATTGCCTCACGTGTAACCACGCCTCATTGTCATCTAGGCACCCCATTGTTTGCATAAGCCAAAATGAGGAAAGGGTGCCCTAAATTCATCTTAGCCTCGGTTATGGAGATACGCCCTCGATAACCTACCCTACATCAAAAAGGAATATCCCGAATGACGGCATACTGAAAGGTGGCATCGCCATACACTTCACACACGCTCGTCAGCCGGAATGAGACGCCGGCGATGAAGTGATGCCAGACCTTGGGGATATAGGCCAAATGTTTGGCCTTGAAGTGGACGGCATGACCCTCACTGTTAAGTTTCCACTCACCCCGCCCATTAGTCAAGACCCAAATGACTCCGGGTAGTCTAAGTCGCCGTGCCGATCAAACGGGCTCGAGGGACATGATCCGGGACATAATAGCGATTGATCGACTTCGAGACCGGGGTCGACCAAATACACCCCCACTCAACCTTCGACGACGCGGAGTACGAGATCGGGCGCAGGGTTCTCGCAGAGACCACACTCATCTGTACCGATGCGTGGTTGGCAAAGTGCTCGCCATCCCTTGGCCGCAATAGTTTTGCGAAAGAATTCGTCAGGGTGATGAAAACCCTTTTCCTTAATAAATGATCGGTTCTTGCAGATGGTGCCGAACCGATCGGAGACACCCTCGTTAACGAACCGCGTTACATCTTAATTTGGGGTCGGGTCCTCACTGGCCCGACCCCGCTTGGTAGGCAACTTCTGCCTCTTTCCTGACATTGGGGAAAGGACTCAGACTCCTAGGAGGGTAATGCAATGAAATGGCACCAAAGTGGTAACAACCCAACTCGCTGGTATTAATATGACAAAACAACCCAGAGTGCACTAGGAAACACGAAGACTAATCGAGTGCAACTGTGACCCTAAATGTGACTCTAAACGTGAACTCCTAGACCTAAGGTGGATGACTAGACCAAAGGCGAGACTTAAGTGGCGGAAATGGCGAGCGTACGCTGGATCGGGAGTCAGGGGAAGGGGATGGTGACGGTGGACTGAGAAGGTGTCGGAGGGCCTTCGACCGGTGTGGTAGTGGACTCCGGCAAGGGTTGGTGAGAAAGGTCGACACAGGGAGAACTAGGGTTAAGCAACAATGGAGTAGGGCAAAAACAAAATGGGAGGCGGGGCGGCCGAACAGGCAACGCCAGCGACGCTCCAGTGGAGTGTTTACTAACGCCGCGACGCTACATAACAACATCGCGATTTTCCGTGAGGTGTGAAAATCAACGTCGCGATGTTGGGATCTCATGCCGCGACGTTCCAGAGAGGTTCAAAATCAACGTCGCGACGTTGGGATCACACGTCGCGACGTTCCAGAGAGGGTTAAAATCAACATCGCGGCGTTGGGATCTCAAGTCGCGACGTTCCAGAGAGGTTCAAAATCAACATCGCGACGTTGGGATCTCACGTCGCGATGTTCCAGAGAGGGTCAAAATCAACGTCGCGACGTTCCAGAGAGGGTCAAACTGACGTCGCGACATTGAGACGTCGCAACGTTGAGAGCCAACGTCGCGACGTTACAGAGAAAGCCTACGATGCACATTATTCAACCATAGTCTAAGATAAGAGAAAACTCCCCTCGTGTAAATGTGACTCTCGACTTTGTCAGGCTCTCACATGAGTGGTTCCTCCCTAGTACTTTTGATCGCGTGTCCTGAAATTATACAGCCCAAAAAAATGATTCCGATTACGGACAGCACAGCAAACCAACATAACTTAAAGCAAATAATAAATAAAAAATTGAGACATAAAAAGGAAAATTGCATGACAAGAAACTTGGGTTGCCTCCCAAGAAGCGCTATGTTTAATGTCGTTAGCTCGACGGCCCTGAATCTCAATGTGCTCGGGATCCCGAGCTCTGTAATCGCATCAACTTCGTCTGTGCAACTAAAGGAATGATCTCGCTTTATCCGCTTGGAAATCGCCTCAAAATACGGCTTCAATCGCTGGGTGGTAATCGTGGAATGTTCCTTTCTCGTGATGTGTAATTTCGCCCCACTCATGTGAAAAGACTTTGGTCACCGTGAAAGGCCCTAATTATCTTAGGATTTTAATTTTCCTTTAAAGAGTTTTTAGACGGAATTAAACAAGAGAACTTGTTGTCCCGCCAAATTCCTTCCCGGTAATGTGTTTATCGCGCTGTGCTTTTGTCTTTTCTTTGTAAATGTACGTACATTTTCATAAGCTTCATTCCCGACCTGCCTAGTTCACTCGAGCCGTAGCTAGCCGCTTCTCACCTGGGCTAGTTGTACCGCTCCATGCTCAACCCGCTGAGTTGCTCAGCGGGCCTGATGCTCTAATTCTAATGGAAGACGCCACATGCCTCATAAACAATTCTAAAGGGCTTACATACCCAAGGGTGTTTTAAATGTCGCTCTGACGCCTGCAGTGCATCTTTAATCTTTGCACTAACTATTCCCCGAACTGTTAACCCGGCCTTCTCCGTATCGGATTCTACTTCTCGATTTTGATACTCCCTGCTTGCCCATTCGACCGTGGGTGATATGCAAGAGATGTAACATGGTGTACCCCATATCACTTTTGCAAAACTCACAATCACCTTATTGCGTAAATGAGTACCTCACATTCGCGGATCGTTGCCTCGAGGGTTCCAAATCGTGAGAATACGTGGTCGCTAAGAAATCGAGCCGCTAACTGCATCGCTCGGGTGCGGGTCGGAATTGCTTCAACTCCACTTTGAGACATAGTCTACTCCGCAAGCAAGATGTACATGGTTGCTATAAGACGGGGAAATGGTCCCATGAAATCCATCCCCATGTCAAACAATTTCTACTTCCGTAATGGGGTGCATGTATGTCATTCAGCTCTAGAAATGCCCCATTCTGACATTTTGTCACATGTGGATACGAACGACGAAAGATATCTCGAATAAAGTCACAATAGGCTTCCGATCAAGTACCTCGCTATTGTCTCCTGCCACCAAAATGTCCACCACACATGGTAGAGAGAGAGTGGCAGCGGGTTCAATTATACTGCTCTCCATTTCATCTCTCGCACATCTCCGATCACCCGATCAAACAAGCAGAATGCTCAGAAGAATTGGCCCTCCCAATAGTAGTGTTTCAAATGTGCGAAAAACTGTTTTTTTTTTTGTTGATAGTTAAATTCCGGAGGAACTACCTTGGCCACCAAATAATTCATATAATCTGCAAACCATGGAACTGCCCTCTTGTCTTCAATAGCTAAGAGTTTCATATCTCGAAATTATTCACGAACATCATTACTCGCCTTCCAATCGTGAAAGATGATCTCGCTACTAGGTTCTCGCAGGCATTTCTTGTTTTTAATCTCAACATCAAATTCTGGCAGCGAAAAGAACCCACCGATTAACGAGGTTTGGCGCTCTTAGTCATCAAGTATTTAATGGCGTATCGATCGTGAACGATTTAATTGCTACCAATCAAATAAGGTCTGAATTTGTCAAAAGCAAAGACAATAGCCAATAGTTCTTTCTCTGAGTGGCATAATTCAACTGAGCATCATTCAAGGTTCCTGCTTGCATAGTAAATTACCTGGAAAATTTTCTCGCTTTCGCCTAACATCGCCTCTTAATCGTGAAATTGTTTAAGGGCCGCACATAAGTTCAAATGGGAAGGACCAACTGGGCCACGACAATGAGATGATACCAATCTCTATCTTTCAACACCGAAAAATGCATGCAAACACCGCGAATCAAACTCAAACGGGTCCCTCGACTGTGAGATTAGACAACGGTTTTGCACCGAGAGAAGCTTTGATGAAGCGCCTATAGAATCCAACAAGGGCCTAAAAAACTTATGATCCCTTTATCATGAGGTGGAGGTAATTTTTCAATTGTTTAATCTTTGCTCAGCTCCACCTCTATTCCTCTTGGTCAAATCCGATGACCGAAAAGTATTAATAATTCAGACTCATAAAAATGGCACTTCTCCCAATTGGAGTACTAAGTCGGGTCTCCCACATCTTATCAATACTAATCTCAAATTTTCCAGACAGTTGTCAAATGAATTACCCAATACCGAAAAATCATCCATGAAGATTTCGATTGTCTTCTCAACCATGTCGGAGAAAATGGCCATCATATATCGTTGAAAGGTGCCCGGCGCATTGCATTACCCAGTGGCATTCGCTCGAATGCGAATGTCCTATGTGGACATGTGAATGCCGCCTTCCCCTACCTCGTGGCTATAGATTTGATTCAGAGCCGTAATATCCATCCAAAAAGCAATAATATCTATGACCGCTAATCGATCCAAAGATCCGATCTAGAAACGGCAATGGGAAATGGATCTTTCGAAAGTGGCTTTGTTCGGGCCTCCGATAATCCAATACAACCTCCACCCAAGAATCGCTCGAGGAAGGCGCAATATGTTATTCTCGCTCTTATGACGCTTGTTCCGCCTTCTTAGGTACTACTTGAACCTGACTTACCCATGCACTATCCGAATAGGATAAATTACCCCAAAGATCCCCATTTCCCAATACTTCTTTCGGACTACCTCTTTCATTGCTCGGATTCAGCCTCGCTCCCAATCGAAGGTTTATGCCCATCTTCTAACAAAATACGATGTATGCACATGGAAGGGCGATCCTTTAAATCGGCTAGAGACCACCCAAGATTTTTATGGTCCTCATGGACCTCTTTACCAATTTCTCCTCCTCTAGTTCAATTAAGGATGCTTAGATGATCAATGGTAGGTAGATGCTACCCCTAGATATGCATACTTCAAATAGCTAGGCAGAGGTTTTGCTCCATCTTGGGTGGTTGTCTAAACAATGGCACCAAGGCTCCTTCGCCTAGAGATTCGAAGTATTTCCTCCTATTGGGTCCGAAAGAATCCATCCATTTTACATATTCTTCTATTTCTTCGCTCATATTCTCAGAATCATTCTCCACTAGGCTAGTCTCCAAAGGGTCAGTGAGACCACTTTGGCTAGACACTATAGCCTATACTATATATGCCATGAAACATGTATCACTCACAGATGTCTCATGGCTTCAAACACGCTGAACTTGATCATCTTCCACTAATTTAGTTCTCCTCCTCAACATCAATCATTGCCCCGCCACTCAAGAAACCGCCCCGCCAAAATTATGGGTATTTCTTTATCCTCTTCCATATCTAAGACAACAGAAACTGGTTAGGAAGATAAACTTGTCAACTTTCACTAAGGACATCTTCTATTACCCCTCTCGGATGCTTCAAGGATCTGGTCAGTCAAGTGACTCGTAGTCGGACGAGCTTCAAATTTAATCCCAAACGCTTAAAAATGGACAATGGCATGAGACTAATGCTGGCACCTAAATCACATAGGGCCTTCTCAAAGATAGCATTTTCAATGGTACAAGGAATAGTGAAACTGCCTCGGTCTTTAAGCTTTATGCGTCAAGTATGGCACTACATTCCTCGCTTGTTAATCAACAAATCACCAATCTTTCTCTTCTCAGACAAGATGTCTTTCTATAAACTTCATTATTAACCGCATCCGCTCCAAAGCATCAGCAAACGGGATATTGATGTGTATCTTTTTGAACACCTCCATGAACTTGGTGAACTGCTTGTCCAGCTTATGCTTCTTTAGGCGTTGTGGATATGGAATTGGTGGGTCATTCTTCGTCGCAGAGTACTTCCCGCAGATCGCTTCGAGGCCGCTCCTTATCCGCATGATCATTCCGACCGGCCGATGACCTTCTCATTTCCTACCTCTATAACTGGGGATTTCCCTTGTGTTTCCAATTCCTTTCCACTTCTCAGCATGACTGCTTTAACGTGTTCATTCCCATCTTTCTCGGTTTACGGCGAATTGCTTGGTAAGGAATCGGCCTTTTCTCACAACAGATTCGCTTATTCGGGGTCTATATCCGTACTTCCAAGTTTCTCAACTCGTGGCCGCGGATTGTTCAACTCGGGTGGCTTGTTGTCGATATTCGCCTTTGTCTCTGGGCCCATAAAAGCAGAAAGGAAGTCAACATTTGTGCAAGGGCTTGTTCTAAGTCCACCTTTTTCTCAGGAGGTGGTTCGCTAACTCGGTTCGTTGGCATATTGTTCTGATTGTTCCTCCATCCATACCCTTGATTGTTCTAACTGTTCTGATTCTAATTATTACACCACCTCAATTCGATTCTTGATTCCGATAATTGTTTCCATAATCGTCCGTGATCGACTCCTCGACGAACTCTGCACATACCGAGCCCGCCCACTGCTTCGTTTCGACCGCATTCGTGTTATCTGCCGCCCCTCCACTGCACTACACAACTCCTGGCAGGCTTCGGTCTCGTATGGCATTCGCGGTCTCTTTTGACAGTCTAGTTAACTCCGCTAGTAAGTCAGGCAACATGATCAACCATTATTGAGAACTCCTATTATCCGTGCCACCTATGGCTTGAACTGAGGTACTTTCTCCCTAGGCCATCGATTTGTATACGCAGCATCTTCCAATATTTCATGTTGGGTCTCGTAGTTTTCTTCATTGCTCCTCCAAATGAGGCATCACTCATCGCCGAAGCCGTATTCCTCGCACCATTATAGAAAGATGAACCTCGATCCATCCGGGTTAGTCTCAGGATGCGGCACTTCCTCAATAGTTCGTGAAATCGGCCCCATGCCTCCGCTGTGCTCTCTCCCCAGTTGTCCAAAAGATGATCTCTTGCACAAGTTGTGCAATTTTCGAGATGGGAAAAACTTCGTCAGAATTTCACTAAATCGCTCCATGAAGTAATGGAACTTGGTATCGACTTATTAGCCAATGCTTGGCTCTATCACCCCAGCGAGGAAACAAAGCCTCAACCCGAGTGCCTCTTCAAGAACTCCCATTGTACTTGATCGTGTCACACACTTCAAGAAAGTCGTCGATGCATATTAGGATTCTCATTAGGCAACCCGTGAAACAAGATGTTTTGAAGCATCTCACAGAAGTGACCGACTCAACTCGGTTATCTACCGAATGTGGTCTTCTCGGAGAAGCATCCGACAAATAAGGGGCTAGAGAGCAAACTCTTCTAACAACAACATGAATGGATCATCCGTCGAACAAACTACCGGGTGCTTGATTCCTTCCGTTATTCCCATTTCGGCCCCTCTGTGGCTCGTTTTGCTCAATGTTAAGATCTCGCTCTTCATTGTTTTCCATGTTTGCTAGATTTCTAAATTGCTCGTTTTCGTTCGCTGTTCGTAAAGTTCTTTCTGGCTAGATCAAATAGATGTTGACAACTAACCCGATCTCGGCTTCGTTGCATGTACTCACCGAAATCTAAACCGCAATCACACACTAAACAACAAGACCAAATTAACAAAGACTTGTAAAAAAAAAAAAAAAAAAAACACCCAGAGTAATATCTTAGTTATTCATATCACTCTAAACCTATCCCCGGCAACGGCGCCAAAAACTTGACAGGCCGAAAACGTGATGTGTAAAATGTACGCCTATGTGCGCAAGTGCACGCGTCGCCCTAAGTAATATAGTGTACCAATGGTACGGATATCGATCCACGGGGATAGGTGTGTTGACTACAGAGATTTGCTTTTCAAATATTATCTGGATATATGTATTGTGTGAAAGGGTACTAGTGTCTGAATGTAAACTAAACAAAATGATCTGAATTAATTACTGTGTAATGGAGACTAGGGTTATGTCTCCCCCTGCCACTTTCGATGGATTATTTCTTAAAGATAATATTATTCAATTTATTTATGATTTATTATCGGCAAGGTGATCTTGCTTACTAGATACCCTCTCTCGAGGTGTATTCGCCTATCTCGCTAGTAGAGTTGAGTGTATCTCTACCCCAACTCCTAAGATTCTAAAATGCTTTAATGTTCTAATTTTAATTGCCATGACTGGATCAATATTCTATTTACCAATCAAACCCAACAAGGCCGATTCACTATATCCCTAGGTATCCTCATCTCGAATCTCTGGGATTCTAGTATGGTCACACTAATGTCGCGCTACAAACATCACCACGCAATGATTCGTTGTGATAAAAAGCAAGATGATAATGAATCATAAATCAATGAATAATATAAATTAATAAACTTTAATCCATTCGAATGTGACAGGGTTCAACAATACCCTAGGTATAGATCTAGAAAATAATGAATAAGAAAATACCAATATGTGATATATAAAACTCACTATTATCCAAACCAAGAAAATACAATCACGCCTTCTTCGAGATCGACAACATCGTTCAATTCGCGGCCCTCGCTCGTATGATTCCCGAGCACTCGAATTTCGCGCTCTTTGCTTTTAATGATGAGAGAACCAACCGCTACCGACGTCGCTGACGTTGAGACGCCACGACGTTGAGACGCCGACGCTGGGACGCCGTGTGAAGTCGGGCCGCTGATGACTTCTATATAGTTGACCCAACGTCGCGACGTTGGGACGTCGCGACGTTCCAGCCATCTTTATGCACTGCCTCTCTCTGCTCCAAAATGCTTCCAAAACTTGCCCTTTTCACATCAATTTCACCTGCATTCACACCAATTGCACTAATCAGATATCGAGCTAATAAAATACATATTTAAATGTAGCCAACGCTTAAAAACGTGAAGATGCACGCTGGTATAGCCTGAGTGTTTTGGGCACTCATCAGGGGACGCTCAAGCGAGAGAGCGGGTTCCGAGCAACCTTCTTACCCAAATTCAAGAAGCGTCCGAGGAGATGGCAGGAGGTGATGTTGGTGATGCATATACTGTAACGCCCCGTCCCGAGAGGGTGTACGGTATGTGTAACCGTATGTGCACCAAGGACTTCCTTAATTATTTTCGTGTCATAATAGAATTTCTGGAAAGTTGTTTTAAGGGTGAAATTATAAAGTTTTCAAAGAATTGTGGCACTTTTGCAATTAAGGAAAGTGGATGGGTGAAATTCCAATTATGAAATTTTAAAAGGATAATAATAATAATAAATTACCAAAATGGTTCAGGGAAGCTTAGAAAATTCTCTAGATCTCGGATGACGAAACGGGATCAAGGCCATAAATTGCCTCGCGAAATCTAGTGACCCAGAAAAATTTCGTTGAATTCTGAGACAGTAAGAATATTTTACGAATTTATGGGTGATAAATCGCCAGGGACTTTAGGGACGAGATTTTTACAAAAATCTCAGAAGTCAGAAAATGCCTTGAGTTAAAGTTCATTTAAAATAAGTAAACTAAAAAGAAATAAAATTTTTCGGGATAAAAACGAATTCGAATGAGACAATAGAAATTAGTTATCTAAATAAGAATAATAAGAATAATAATTAGAAAAAAAATGAAAAAAATAAAAAATAAAAGGCGTATATGTGGACTACGGGCGTGGAGAGACAGCCCGTAGGAGAGAGTTTTTATTTTATATTTTTCTTTGTTTCTTCGTGATTTGATCAAATTCCATCGTAGGTTTGGTTTATAGATATAAAGTTGGTATATGCGACTTAGCTACGCATAGGTACCAATATCTTAGCCTTTTGTCAAACTTTAAAAGGTAGAAAATTTTCCTACTTGTGTTATTTCGAGCCTAAATGCTATATAATGACTTGAAATTTTCTTAGAGGCCGTGAAAGGTCGTAAACTTTAGTCCCAAAATTTTTAGATCGAGTTTAGGAATTTTTGGGACTCCGTGTTCTGATTAGCCGTGGTCGAATTCTGGATCAAGTTGACAGCTTGGATTGAAATTTCATGTAGTCGACAAGCTCGGTTGCACTTTCGAAATGTTTCGTATTTTTATACTCTCTCGAAAGTCCTCGAGTCAAAAATTCAAGTAAAACAGATAGTTTTTATGGGGCATTTAATGTATGGACATTTCGTTAATTTCACATCATATTATCGATGTCCTTATCGCATGGGACTAGCACGTAAAGTTTTGTTACAGAATCGGTTCGCTCGACATATAGTCACTTTGAAAGCCCTGTGTATGTTTTATGGTTAAAACGTGGAACTGAAGGCATTTTTGTACTTTGTATGGATTGTGTAGGCAATTTGAGCATCCGACGAGAATCTAGAGTGCTTGACAAGATTTGAAAGAAATTAGTCGAGAAAAAGGTGAGTACTCAAAATCATTTTCTAAAACGAAAGTGTTTAAATTACAAGTTTGTAAAGTGCTTTGAAAATATAAATTTATAAAGCATTTTTTTTACCTCCCACTTGTTATACTTAGCAGAAAAGTTTGATTTCAATATTTAAGAAACAAAGCTTTGGCTCGGGCTTTAGCAAACCCCTAGATGGCAATACTCGCTTCCGGCCGATGTATTTTGATTGTACATGGCAAGGTTATGGGATATTATGACTAACTATATTGCCCCTGGTCGACAATCAAGTTAGATCTAGTATATTTATATAGTGAGTCACCCTCTACATTCGAGGTATATAGTTGGGCCAAGGCCGACTTAGTACATAGCGATGAGGTGTTGGTTCCGAGGTTCCATCACCGAGCATTTTGGTTCCGAGGTTCCATTATGCTATATAGATCCCGCCGTGTTCACCGGACCATATTAGCCGGGTAGTGTTCCGAGGTTCACTATCGATGCCAGGTTCCGAGGTTCACTATCAATGCCAGTTCGAGGTTCCGAGGCATCAAGTCTAGGGTATTTCAGAAATGGGCCACAGTGGTTGGTACTTGATTTACAAAGATAACACTTTCGCATATTAACACCATCAAACGCTTTCAAGCAGCGATAATTAGTTTTCGAATCGCCGCAATGCAACGCTTTCGCCAGCCAGTAAATAGTTTTAATACACAGCAGAAACACAAAGCAGTTATAAATAGTTTTCTATAAATGCTTTCGTAAATGGTTTTCAGCAAAACTCGCTTCTCATAAACAAGCTTTACAACCATTTCTCGCATGCATTTTCATGGTTGGGAGGTACAACAACGTACAACAACTCTTAGAACTTATAGTACTCACCGAGCCTGCTTCGACTCACGCTTGTTTTAAAATAATTTTTCAGGTGCAGGTGTTGAAGCCGAAAGACCTTTCCGTAATCCTCACCTAGACGCGCTGTGCGCCGTGGATTATATATAAGATAAGGTGTAAATTAAAATAGTAAAAGCAAATGTGGCATTTGTATATGTAAATATCGCTTGTAAAATATGCATGCATGGTTTTCAGAAAAACAGGTCACAAAATTATGTCGATTGATCCTTATTTTATATTTTGATGAGGATCGTAGGTCCTTTATTGTTATAGTTGGACATTTGGAAACATTGGGAGTGTATATTGTTTTATACAGTGATTTTGTATTTTTGGGTTTAACCACCGTGGCAAATAAGAGGTCGCATTTTCGGTAAATCTTAAGGTGTGATTTTGATAGAAAAGGAAAATTTTTATAACCCACGCTTCCAAATACGCTCAGCAGCTTTAATCCGCTGTTATGGTAACTTGTCACGAGCGAAGCTCACCGGGAGGTTACTGTGGAGTTGTCGGCGTATTTCCATTACTAGGAAAAATCATTGCCGCATCAGCGCTTTAAAGCGATAGTCTCGCTTGTTTTTCGCGCTTTCCTCAAAAGATTTCTATAGAATTTTTTTTTTTATAATGATTTGCTATTGAAACCTACATTGTTTTGCTAATCCCTACGCATCAAATATTGAAAAGTGTCATCAATCTTTTAATCTTGAAATTACAAAGATACTGCCCGACGAGGTCAGGAGGTCGCATCTAGACTTCCCGCACCGGAGGCACCACTGTAGTGATATGTCGCACACTTAGATTGGAAGATGCTTCAATGAATCAGCCTCCCAACAGTAATCCATCGAGGGCCAGCACCTGTGGCGGTACCTTAACGATGGATCAAAGTTATACGTGATTGTTGATAAAGAACTACCGCTGCACGGAGTCTCCAAGTGTAAGAGCGCAGGGGCAATGATGTAACGTGCTCTAAATTAGGGCTAAAACTTATGATGGTTCTGGCGACCTGCAGGCAGGTACTTATGGCTAGACAGGTTAGTGAAATTTATCCAGTTGACGGGTGTTCAAGATGAGCATAAAGTCCTCTCGTTCGTGGTTCTTGATGGTAGCCAGGCCAAGGACTCCATGTGGAGGCCATTAAGAGGAGACACCCTACAGAGTCACTGGGGACTGTGCATTTACGCATATTATTTTATCCGCCAGAGTTATCAGGATGTTTCCATCGCAGTGAAGGTCACTTTATCCGAGACCGTCTACGCTAGTAGTCAGCAGAGACCTCGAGGTAGGTACAAGAGCATCTACCCTGCACCAACGGTCCTGGGCCAGCCGGGTGGGTGGTTCAGCAAAGGTGGCACAACACTGCAAAGGTCACTAAGAGGGGTGATATAGAGGCAAAGACTCGATTAGCCAGACTGCAGTGGTACTGCATCAAAGGCTCTGCATTTACAATACATGCAGAGGCAGATGCATCACCGTATCGATCGTATGATTTCGCTTACGATCATGATGCATATATGCATTATAATCTGTGGAGCCACTCATTCATTTATTTCCTCAAGCATCTCATTCACTCGGGAGAGGGCAAATCTCAGACAGTGAGTCCCCAAATTTTATAGGATGGTCAGATGGTGGTTTCCTAGTACCCAATGGGGATTACTATGATATCCGAAAGGGATAGTTCCGTGTGAAGCACATTGGTGATCCGTATCAAGGATTTTCCAGCTGCATTTGATAAAGGTTAGGTATCCATGATTATAATTCGGGTACGGATCAAGTTATCCGCATGAGCCACCTTAGATCGCTATAAGAAAAGAAGTAAGATTGGTTCACCGTGAGGAACCAGCGTGATATTTCCGAGGAATCGTAAGAGATCGCCCTAGTCTCATTAATGCTACGATCGCCTCGAAAAATGCTTCTAAAGGTCGCTGTGGTTATTTGGCATTTGTAGGATGGGAGACAGAGGGGGATAGACTACTGAACATCCCCATACTAAAGAGTTCCCAGATGTCTTTCCGCATGATATTTTAGGTTTTACCCTGATAGAGAAATCAGTTCGTTATTGAACTCGATTCCAGGACTGAGCCACATCCATTCCTCCATAGAATGGCGCCAAAGAGAGTTGGAAAGAATTCGAAGGAACAATTGAGAATCATACAAGGGCTTCATCCGACTAGTACTCACCGCTGGGAGCTCCAGCTTCTTCTTCGTAAAGAACAAAGCATGGAGCTTACTATTGCGGTATAGACTATAATAACTCGAATCGACGACAATACAACCAGTATCCTTCCTTGTATATTATTTATTTGACCAATTGCATGGATCTGTATATTCTAAGATTGACCTAAGGTCAGCTACCACGCTGAGGGTCCTGTGGGAGTAATGATGTTTCTAAGACCGCCTTCGTGACGTAGACATCGTCACTACGAAGCTCCAAGTGATGCCATTCGGATTAATTAATGCCCCACTGCCTTCATGGATTTGATGAACAGGTATTCAAACCAAGATGGATAAGTTTGTGGATCGTGATTCATTGATGACATTCTAGTGTACTCGTGCAGCTCGTAGAAATACGCAGAGCATTCCTGACAAGATGCGTATTCTTAAAGAGCGCCGCTTATACGCTAAGCTTAGTAAGTGCCGCTTTGGTCGACAAAGTAGATTTCTACCGCGTCATTTCCGCGCAAGGTAATAGTGTGGATCCGAAGATTGAAGCTATAGTGAATTGGAAGCCGCCACAAATGTTTCTGTCTCGGCAGCTTTTGATCGCTGTGTTATTACAGAAATTTCACATTGATTTTCAAGATAGGTAAACTCCGCGACCACCCATTGAAAAAAGGATCAGAAATTCGAGTGGTCAGATACCTGCCAGCATAGTTTTGAGGAGCTGAGACAGAGATTGACGACAACTCCAGTATTAGCACTACCGTCAGAAAGGACGGTTATGTGGTATAGTGATGCCTCCGTATTAAGTAAGGTTGTGGGTGTGTTTTGGATGCGGTGATGGTAGAGTGATACTATGGTTCCTATCATCACAAAGGCACGCGTAATCCACCGACCCATGATTTAGAACTAGCAGCAGTGGTTTTCGCTCTAAAGATCCGGAGACATTATCTATATGGTGTTCCTTGTTAGATATTCACCGATCATTAGAGCCTGCAATATATCTTTACTCAGAAAGAGCTTAACTTAAGGCAATACGGCGGGTCGAGCTGATTAAGGATTATGATCGCATGATGTAGTACTATCCGGAAGGCCAATGTAGTGCGATGCCTTAAGCCTAAAACCGGAGGGTTCTATGCTTATCTCAAGGTACAAATAATCTCCCATTGTTGATAGAGTTGAGATCTTTGGGAGTTCGGGGCTGAAGGTACGATACGTAGACATTGTCGGGCATCATTTTATGTTCATTCCTTTTCTCGTGGATCAAATCAAGGAAGGTCAAGCAAGTTTCGCATGATTAAGCTGAGGGCAGAGATTGAGGTGGTAGGAAACCATAGTTCCAGATCAGAGGCGATGGCGTAATAGTTAGAGGGAGTCGAATGTGTGTACCTGAAATAGGTAAACTAAAAAAGGGAAACTCGGAAGAGGCTCACTTTCAAAGATATGCCATGCACTCCCGGTAGCACCAAGATGTATCATACTTCGAGGGAGCATTATCGTGGGAAGGGCATGAAAAATAAATTGCATTTCAGATCCGTATGCCTAACCTCGCCAAGAGGTAAAGGCAGAGCACCGGCCCGCAGAAAGATACAGCCCTTCCGATTCTTGTATATGGGATAAGATTACTATGGGATTTTGTTACACGGCTTCCGAGAACTCCTGGACAACACGATGCCATACGGGTGATAGTGGATAGACTAACGAAACCGCGATTTTCTCCCGCTTAGTAACGATGACCCGCTGACAAGTTGGCCCAATTATATGGAGGAGATAGTTAGATTACATGGTGTTCCTATAACGATAGTTTTGTTCCAGACCCCGACTACATCCGCATTTCGGGTCTAGTTTACGTGATGCCATGGGACTCGACGCACTTAGCATATTAGCTTTCATCCCGCATCGACATGGTCACGTGAGAGAACTATTCAGATGTTAGGGAGGATATGCTTAGAGCATGCGTGATAGAGTTTAAGGAAGCTGGGATACGTGATTTATCTCGATGGAGTTCGCCTACAACAATAAAGTATCGCACCAAAGATAGGCATGGCTCCATTTGAAGCATTTGTAATACCGAAGGTCGACTCGTATGGACGAAGTAGGAGAGAGGAGACTGATAGGCCCATAGTTAGTACAGATTACCTTAGATAAGATCTAGATTGTCCGAGACAGACTCAAGATAGCCAGGGATAGATAGAAAAGTTATGTGGACAAACGCCGTAGGGATCTACAGTTTAATGTGGGCGATAGGGTCTTCCTCAAAGTTTCCCCTTGAAAAGGTGTCCCCATTGAAGACGCGAAATGCGGGTCTGTATACATGTGGCCATATGGATATCACAGAGCGGGACCTGTAGCATATAGATTAGACCTTCCTCCAGAGTTGTCTAAGGTTCATAATGTGTTTCATGTATCCATGTTCCGCAAGTACATTCCAGATCCCTCCCATGTACTCAAAGATCAACTAGTAGAACTAAAGGATAATTTGATCTATAAGGAGCAGCCAATGCAGATAGTAGATCGCAGAGAGAAGATTTTGCGGAATAAGGTCATTCCGTTAGTCAAAGTTTTATGAGGAATAATGGGATTAAAAAGGCTACATGGGAGTCGTGAGGCCTGATATGTTAAAATTTCAATATCCTCAGTTGTTTTCATATAAGGTATCCTCTTTATATTAGTTTTGTTCATTTCGAGGACGAAATGTTCTAAAGGAAGGAGGATTTGTAACGCCCTGTCCCGAGAGGGTGTACGGTATGTGTAACCGTATGTGCACCAAGGACTTCCTTAATTATTTTCGTGCCATAATAGAATTTTTGGAAAGTTGTTTTAAGGGTGAAATTATAAAGTTTTCAAAGAATTGTGGCACTTTTGCAATTAAGGAAAGTGGATGGGTGAAAATCCAATTATGGAATTTTAAAAGGATAATAATAATAATAAATTACCAAAATGGTTCAGGGAAGTTTAGAAAATTCTCTAGATCTCGGATGCCGAAACGACGTGGAGCCGTTAAATCTGCCCCTTCGCGAAACCTAGTGACCCAAAATTTCACGACCCGAGACAATCAGAATATTTTACGAATTTCAAGGTGATAAATCGCCAGTGGACTTTCAGTGACTAGATTTTTACAAAAACTGTAAGGTCGAAATTTTGAGTTAAAGTTCATTTAAAATAAGTGAACTGAAAAGAAATAAAATTTTTTCGATAAAACCAACCGAATGAGACAATAGAAATTAGTTATCTAAATAAGAATAATAGAAAACGAAAAAAATTAAAATAAAAGGCGTATATGTGACTGACGCGTGGAGAGCGTCCAGAGGGAGAGAGTTTTATTTTTATATTTTTCTTTTGTTTCTTTTTCAGATTTACGGAAATCGGACCGTAGGTTTTCGTCGGAGCAAAAGGCAAAGTTGGTATACGCGACGAGAGCTACGCATAGGTACCAATATCTTAGCCTTTTGTCAAACTTTAAAGGCAGAAATTACCTATTTGTGTTGGCTTCGAGCCTAAAATGCTATATAATGGCTTGAAATTTTCTTAGAGGCTGTGAAAGGTCGTAAACTTTGAACCCAAAATTTTAGACTGAGTTTAGGAATTTTGGACTGTGGTTCTGACAATGTATTGAATTTCGGGACTGTTTTCGGGACTGGATTAAATTTCAGGAGGTAGCCTGACAAAGTCTGACGTGCACTTTCGTAAATGTTTCTCATTTTTAAACTCCTCTCGAAAGTCCCTTGAGTAAAAATTCGCAAAACGTGATACTTTTATGGCGATTTAATGCGTATGGACATTTTGGTTAATTTCACATCATATTATCAATGTCCTTATCGAATGGACTAGCACGAAAGTCTTGTTGTAATCGGTCTGCTCGATATAGTCACTTTGAAAGCCCTGTGTATGTTTTATGGTTAAAACGTTGAACTGAAGACATTTTCGTGACTTGTATGGATTGTAGGCAATTTGAACATCCGACGAATCTAGGAGTGCTTGGACAAGATTTGAAAGAAATTAGTCGAGAAAAATGTGAGTACTCAAAATCATTTTCTAAAACGAAAGTGTTTAAATTACAAGTTTGTAAAGTGCTTTGAAAATATAAATTTATAAAGCATTTTTTTTACCTCCCACTTGTTATACTTAGCAGAAAAGTTTGATTTCAATATTTAAGAAACAGTTCGACCTGGTTTAGCAAAACCCCTAGATGGGCACACCAGCTTCCTACGATGTATTTCTGATCGCGTACGGTGCGTTATGGATATTATGACTAACTATATCGTACGGTCGGTAATCAGTGGGTTAGGATCTAGCATATATTTATATAGCGAGTTGCCCTCGCACATTCGAGGTATATAGTTAGCGCGCCGACTTAGTACATAGCGGTGAGGTGTTGGTTCCGAGGTTCCATCAATACAGAGCATTTTGTCTGAGGTTCCATTATGCTATAGATCCTGCCGTGTTCACCGACCATATTAGCCGTAAAGGTTCCGAGATTCACTATCGATGCCAGGTTCCAGGTTCCGAGGCATCAAGTCTAGGGTATTTCAGAAATGGGCCAAAGTGGTTGGTACTTGATTTACAGATAGCACTTCGCATATTAACCACCATTGAAATGAATTCACAGCTAATTAGTTTTCGTATCAGCTTTTCAAGCAGTTATACACTTTCACAAAGAAAAATAGTTTTCAGAATAGTTTTCAAGAAAGGTAAATAGTTTTCTTTAAATGGTTTTCATAGTAAACTCGCTTTTCTCATAAACAGTTTTACAACCATTTCGCATGCATTTTCATATTGGGAGGTACAAACAAACAGACAACAACATTTAGAACTTATAAGATCACCGAGTCTGCTTCGCCTACGCTTTATGTTTTTAAAATAATTTTTCGTGTGCAAAGCCAAGCCGAAAGACCTTTCCAGAATCTCGCCCTAGACGTCTGCTGTGATTGATTATATATAAGATAAGGTGTAAATTAAAAATAGTAAAAAGTTAAAATGTGGCATTTTGTATATGTAAATATCGCTTGTAAAATATGCATGCATGATTCAGAAAATAGTCATGATAAAATTATGTCAGGGATTATTTCCCATCTTCCTATATATATATATATATGAGCTCGATGAGCTCCAGAGGTCCTTTATCAAGTTATAGTTGGACATTTGAAAACATTGGGAGTGTATATTGTTTTATACAGTGATTTTGTATTTTGGGCTTAAATCCACCGTGCACAGAGGCCGCGAATCTCGCTTAAATCTAAAAGGTGTGATTTCGATAGAAAAGGAAAATTTTTATATCCCACGCTTTCCAAATACGCTTCAACAGCTTTAACCCGCTATTTCATGGTAACTTGTCAATGAAAGGAAATATCGGGAGGTTATCGTGGAGTTGCTTCTGGCAGATTTCACTAGGTAAAGGGTCTCATTATATCCGTCGTCCTCCTCCATCCTAAGAATCCCTATTGACTCGATTGTAAAGGCCGAGGGAGTTAGAGGCAGATGTCATGCCTGAGCTCAGGGAACAAAATGTCGGAAATTTCGGCCGAAATATCGGCGAAATTTTGGTTTTCGATGGAGATCGATAAAATATCTCCACCGAAATTTCGATTTTCCGATTTTTCCCGATAATTTCCGACATTTCCCGAAATTTTCCGATATTTCCCCGAAATTTTCATTTTTTCCTTTTGTTCTTTAACTCCAAAAATCTCAAAAAGTGCTTCGCTTAAGCTTGACCACTCAAATGCCTGAAGTGGCACCCTCTAGCCACCAAGCCATTCATTACACTTATTATTTATAGTGCAAACTTTTTTTATATTCTCTTATTATTTATTTGTTCATAATTCCTACCACCATCTTATTATAATATTTTATTTTACATTATAACTTATAATATTTTTAAATCAAATATTAATTTGAAAAGGAAAAGAAGTAAAATAATATCATTTAAAAATTTAAAATTATAATATATAATATTTTGAATCTCCTTATTATGTACATAATATTTATAATAATAACAAAAACAAATAATAATATTATCTTTAACATAATAATATTCGAATAATATATTAAATATAAATATATTTAATTTAATAATTACTAATCCATTTAATTTTTAATCTACCTTAATTAAGTGATATGAATCATTTCTTATCTATATAATAAAAATATGAAAAAAATTTTAATCGAACCGATATTTTGCAAAAATACTCCACCGATATTCCACCGATATTCGAGCATCCCGATATTTCCGTAAAATCCACTACCGAGAGACCAGGTTTACCGATATTTTGATCCTTGCCTGAGCTATGGCAACGAGGGCCCAACTAGAGATCCTAACAGGCAAGGGGGAGAGCTTTTATTCCCCGACCAAGGGAGGCTGCTTAATTCCCCACTGCACCGCCCAAGGAGCGCCGACCAAGTGAGGCTGCTCGAGCGCCCACTGCACCGTCCGAGAAGCGCCGACCTCCCTCCCAACCTTGAGGAGTAACAGTTGGCAAAAAGGGGAAATGGATAAAATATATGTAACTTGGCAAAAAGGTGGCCAAGTTTTCTTTTCATTATTTATTTTCATCATGGGTCTGGGTCGCTCTTCTTCTCTCTGCAGATTGGCGGTGGATTCTTCACATGCCGGCTTCGCACGACCAAGGGCGCCTCCGACCGCTCGGCCGGGCTGAATCCGAGATGCCCCGTGGGCGCCCCTTTCCCCTCGGAGCGCGGTAAGGAGAAAGTAGACCCGATCAACATCCGAGGGCCTGAATACCTAAGATCCGCCCGCTCAAAGATGCTTTAACCTGTGGAGCCTAAAGAAGGCTCAGCCCCCATACGCTCAATTTCACAGACGTTATCGCCTCCCTTGGCGTCTGAAAGTGTGGTCTTTGGATCGCTTTGACCCTTTATGTGGTTCTCGTGCCTAAGATGGTGCGCTTCTTGAAGTGGCCTCTCGATAATGGTCTTCGTCTCCGCATCCCTCTCATAAAAGGGCTTCAGAAGACTTTAATGTCTGTCCTTCTCAACTCGCGCCCAAAGGTTGAGGTATTTTGGTTAGTATATTGATTTTCTTTAGGGATAGGGGGCTCGGTGTCCCCAGTGTAGCTTTGCTCCTTTATCTTTTTAGCTCGAAGGAGACCGCCGAGGGCTTCCTCTATTTTTCTAGGTGTTCTAGCGCTCCTCTGGTAATTTTCGATCTTCCCTCTTCCCACAAAGCGGGAAGGGACGCTACTTCTTCATAGTGGTCAGATCAGTGAATACACCTCTCTTGACAAGGACGATTACACCCCGATGCTCGGCGATTGACCACCCCGAGAATCTTCGTGGAGTGTCTGCCTGCTTTTGGCATAACTTGTGTGAGGTCATTGGGTATTTCGATTCTCGTGACCGCTTACATGCTTCTCGTGTGCTCGAATTGATCTCGTAGGGCCGGGCGATGTAACGCCATACACAAGGGCTGGCCGAGTGTCCTCCTCTGCCCCACGCTGAGCTGATCAAGCCCGATATTCCCGTCCCCCTCTGAGCTCGGGAGGTCCGGCCTTCGGCTCCCTCGCTTTCGAGGCCTTCGCTCCTTCCACATGAAAGTTTCTCCCACGGGGCCTCCGTCAAACCCACTAAGGGAGTAAACTACTAGCCCGCCTCGGGAGACGCTTAACCCCGGTAGCTCCGGAGCGTGAAACCGAAAAACCCCCCGACTTCATTGAGAAAGACGCCGCCTTTGGTCAAAGTATCGAAATTAGGGCGGCCCTCATCTTCTCCGTCTACCAGTCCGGCCGGAGCGGGCGCACGCTCCGGCCGAGGATCCCATACGAGTTCAGCCCTTTCCGGGTCCGGGCTGCGAAGGCAAAAGGTTCCGTGGGGCTGAAACAGCAAAACACGCGCCATGCCCATTATCGGTCTCTGAATCCGCCAACCAAGAGTGCTGAGGTCACGCTCTCATGGGTGGAAGAGTTGAGGAGGAAAGACTGAACCGAAATTGGTGGAGACCTGGGACTCTTTGCTTCTCAATGCCGAACTCGCGGCAGGTGCAATCTTGTCCATTCTCAAGGACTCTGATCTCAAGAGGTCGAGTGCGCCTGCCTGATGAGGCTGGCCCATTCTCCAAATGTCCGTAAGCTCCCATACCTTGTCGTATCCTATCCATTTGAGTCGAGGCTCCAACTTGCATCGATGCTTGATTCTATGCGGTGCAGGTGGCTAATTATTCGCTGGCTCACCAAAAAGGCCAACTCAAACGAAAGTCACGCCAAAGCGCCCCGGGCCATGGGTTGCGAGGGCCTCACATCCGAGCTGGCCGAGTCATGGTCAAAAAGTAACGTATGACCATGAGGCAAATAAGCTCAAATCTGATTTGAAGCATACCACGCGGCCTGCTCGCCGAGGGCAGGAAGATGAGGCCCGGCTACGCTTGAGAGCCGGCCGGGGCGCGAAGCCGGAGGTTCGGATGATTTTGCGGCCGCACAAAATTACTTGCTAGAGGCTAGGGATGGGCTGCAGTTTGCCCAATATGAACTTTAGATTGTTAGGGATGAGCTTCTCACATTCCAAGGCGAGCTTCGGGAGTCTAAGGAAGAACTGCGTGCGATCAAAGACGACCTGCTTGATAAGACGGCACTGCCGATCGCGGGCTCGCCAGAGCATCGAGGTCGCTACCGCGAACGCCGACCGAGGAGCGCCGCTGGCCACGTGGGACCTTCACGCAAATAACTTTGGCTGCTCAACTAGACGGTTATAGGAAGATCGAGGACCGCCGCACTCGGGCTTCGTGGCTCGCTTTACTAGTAAGGGCCGGCAACGCTTATCCTGTGCTTAGATTTCCAACTTCACCCCTCCTTTCAACGACGAGGAGGCAGAGGAGTCTTTCTCCGCAGACCCTTATGGAGAACCTGATACCCCTACTGAGGCTTACTCCCTCTTCCGATGTGGCACCGCGCATAGACATATGTATCCTTTTCTTAATGAATATTCATTTTTTATTTCATCACTTTCGTCTTTACTTGTGCACTCCGCTCTATTCTTCATGATCTGTATCAATTTCTTGGCTGCATGGCCTAACTTGAACGTCCGAGTTGGATAGCTGATGGGATGTAGAGTTGAAAAGTTGAGCTCTTCGAACTGGGCTGCTGAGACTTCATGGGCTACTCTGCTTGGGCTAAACAGACTTTTAGGTCAGATGGGCTCGAGTAGAATAGTCGAGAGGTCGCCGAGCCGATCTGTGCCGAGGCCTTGTGGCTGAATAGCTTGAGTCGATCTGAGTCATAGGTCGTGATGACCTCGCGGCAGAGTAAATCCAACCTGGCCAAAGTGAGCTACTAGCCTCGGGTCCCGAGGCCCGGCCGCGATATAGCCCGAAATGACCGAATTTTAGGCCGCATGACTTGCGTGAGTAGACGAACTCGCCAAAGTGAGCCATCGGGCCCGGCCCCGAGGCCTGGCTGGCGATCCAAACCCGGAGCTGATCCGACTTTAGCCATGCGGTCCGTGCGCAGTAGTCGAACCCCGTCAAAGTGAGCACGGGGCCCTGGCCGAGGCCTTTGCTGGCGGATCCAGCCCCGAGCCGATCCGACCCTAGGGCCAGGTGGCCTGCGGCAAAGCAGACGAGCCCCGCTCAAAGTGAGCCACCGGGCTCTCGGCGCCGAGGTCTTGTCGGGCGATCCACCTGAGCCGATCCGACCCCAGGCCCGTGGCATGTGCAGAGTAGTTGAACCCCACAAAGTGAGCTACCGGGCCCGGCGCCGAGGCCTGGTTGGCGATCCAAATTTGAAATGATCCGACTCCTTAGGTCGCGTGGCTTGTGCGTAGAAGCCGAGCTCACAAAAGTGAGCCACCTGGCCCAAGCGCCGAGGCCTCACTGGCGATCCGTACCTCGAGTTGATCCGACTCCCAGCCGCGTGGCCTCCTCGCAGCAGACGAACTCTCAAAGTGAGCTACTGGGCTCCGGGCGCTGAGGCCTTGTTGACGATCTAGCCTGAGCTGATCTGACTCCTAGGCTGCGTGGCTTGAGCTCTCCTCGTCAAGGTGGGGCTGGTCACTCAACAAGCCTTATTCTCAATAGTCGAAGACTTAGGGCCATACAATGCTATCGTTGGTCGGGCCTGGCTGGATGCTATGAAGGCTGTGCCCTCAACCTACCATCAAACGATCAGTTACCTAACTAGTGCCGGATAGATTAACCTCTCGAGTAGCCTGTTAGTAGCTCGCCAATGCTATCACGACGTAAGACGGGAGTACGAGAAAGCCAAGCCCTCGACGCCAACCCGCCATCGAGTCACAAACCCTGCATTAGCAATCATGGGCTTGTCGCTGGGCGCAGAGGAGGACGAAACAATTAGCTATGGACCCCCTGGAATCAATACTACTAGGCGGATCGGATAAGCACACGTATGTCAGCTCCCTCTTGTCAGAAGAGGAAAAAGAACAGTTGCAGCTGGTTTTGCTTGATAATATTGACGTATTTTCCTGGACCCACTCGGACATTACCGGCATCGGCCCCACGCATGCTTCACATAAACTAAATGTCGCCCCTTCTGCTAGACCAATCAAATAAAGAGTAAGGCGTTTCCACCCGAATTTCCATCAGATCATTTAGGTTGAGGTATACAACCTTCTGGACGCAGGATTCATCAGGGAAGTCAAATACCCCGAATGGCTAGCTAATGTGGTGGTGGTACCAAAAAGGTGGTAAGTGGAGAGCATGCGCGGACTATACCCGATCTTAATGACACTGCTCAAAGACGCTCCCGCTCACCCCGCACACCGCATTATTGATGCGTCATCCGCAATGGATGTCACATTCCCCGACACCTCTCTGCCACCATCGGGATTCCTATGTACTCTACCGACGCTGAGAAAACGACCTTCATCACCCCACACGCACCCTCGTTATAATGTAATGCCGCTCGAGTTAAAGAACGTCAGCTACGACGTATGCCAGTGACCAAAAATGTTCAAACCGCTGTCGGGTAAGATCACGAGGTATATATTGGATGACATGTTGGTAAAATCCGCAGCCACTTATAATAATGCTATTACACCGCAAGAAGCTGATCTCCTCAAGGCATACTTTAATATGAAACTCAACCCCCTTAAAGTGTGC
Source organism: Tetrastigma voinierianum (assembly GCA_016808115.1). Lineage (NCBI taxonomy): Eukaryota > Viridiplantae > Streptophyta > Magnoliopsida > Vitales > Vitaceae > Tetrastigma > Tetrastigma voinierianum. Next base: position 890,156 of record JAEQBH010000804.1, read on the forward strand.
CTGGGGGGGTCAAGCACAACGGCTTCAGTTTACGGTGTTTAAGGCTATCCTAGACTCACCGGCTCTTAGTTCGAGAAAAGAGGTACAATAGCTAATCGATTGGTTAGCTGCCCTAGGGAGGTTCATTTCCCGATTCACCGACCGTCTAAAACCATTCTTTGCCACCCTTAGGGGGGTCAACCAGGTCGGATGGAATGAAGAGTGTGATCAGGCCTTGGTAGCAATCAAACGCCTATTTGGAGGAACCCTCTATACTCGCTAGCCCCGAAGTCGGCGAGACGCTCTTCCTATATTTAGCAGTTTTAGATGTCGCGGTAAGTGCCGCCTTGTTCAAAGATTATGAGTATAGAAGCTAGAGACCAGTATTCTTTGTTAGCAAGTCCCAGTCGACGTGAGAAAACCAGATACACCCACTCCCGAACAGCCGCTTTAGGGCCTCCTGGGATGGCAGCCAAGAAGCTTCGCCCATACTTTCAAGCACACCCCATTGTGGTGCTGACCAACCTTCCCTTTCAAAGCACTATACACAATTCTGACTTATCCAGGAGAATGACCCGATGGGCAATCGAACTAAGCGAATACGGTATCTCGTATAAACCAAGGTTAGCTAAGAAAAGGCAAGTTCTGGCCGACTTTCTAGCAGAAATCCCCCAGCCTAAAACAAGCTCTGCCAGTTCAAATTGATGGATCCTCAGTGTAGACGGGGCATCTCGGCAAACAGGGGCCGACATTGGCCTACAAATACAATCCCTAAGTGGAGACAAAATAGAGCAAGCTATCTAGCTAGGCTTCTGCGCCTCAAACAATGAATTAGAATATGAAGCCATTCTTGCTGGTATTGAATTAGCAACTGCATTATTGGCCGATAAGCTTATAATTCGGAGTGATTCCCAATTAGTGGTGGGGCAGGTAAACGTAGAATATGAATCCAGGGGTCCCTGAATGGCCAAGTATGTGGCTCTAGTTAAGTAACGCCTGGCTGGTTTTTCAACATGGAAGCTCGAACATGTTCCCAGGGACTCTAATGAAAAAGCATACGCCTACCGATGTAGCAAAGATTCTACCTATAATGTAAAATGATATTTTTTGCCTATATATTATCAACTGATCTCCTCGATAAGCTGGATTCCTCGATAACTTATTATCAGGAATTAAACAGTGGAAACAGCCCTCCCTTCTGGATGGACCCGTATCGATGCTCGACATGGGAGAACTGCTAACGAGGAAGACGAGGCTCGCGGGGTCGAGTTGATATCTTGGGTTTCCTTAATTGATGGGCGGTTGTTGGCGATCCTTAATCGTCGTACTTGAAATGTAACTCTGACAGGGCCCGATATGTGTTGGCCGAGATTACGAGGATATGGTAACCGTGGCGGCGAACAGCGCGCCTTGAGCTATCGAGGGTATTGTGACCCGGCTATGATGCGACGCCACGCGGGTGCGTCTTTGTGAAATGTGATAGTTGTCAGCAACGTATCTATCTTGAATCATTAAACCAGTCAAGGTATCTCGGCGGTGGCCGCTGCCGATGGAGTATTGATGACATGATAGGAGCCACTCCCCACGCTCCCATTTCGGAAAAAGCTGTGCTAGTAGCCATTGATTGGCTGACAAATGGACCGTGAGACTTTCACATCAATCAGAACCAAGTCGCTCAGTTAATCACGGAAAAAAGCTTCTCGTTTCTTAGGTCGGTATTCCCGAACGATCTATGCTCGGACAATGAGCCCCGATTTGGCAATGGTCTATAGAAACTTATATCGAGGAATTGAAAATAAGAGGTATACTCACTCCGGTATCCATAAAGAAATGGCGACGGAAGGCTTAATAAAACCTTGTTAATGGCCTTAAAGAAGCTTGATTAGAAGCGGCTATTGAATGGGTTTTAAACCCATAGAGCGTAGCCGTCGGAAGATTGGCCAGGTATATCCCCCTTTGCGCTTACCTATGGGATGGAAGCTATAATCCCTACGGAAATCGGTATGCCTACGCTCAGGAAAAATATGGAAACAGTCGAATACGAATTCATAATCAGGGGTGGAGCACGGATGAACTCACAGCTTGACGGTAGTGTTATGGATAGCATCTGCATCTATTGCATTTGGAAAATTTATATATGATGCGTAAAACCCCGGAATTATTCAGTTAAAAACATAGGTCTTAAGAAGAGTCTTCCAATATAGCGATCCGATGCGGGGAAAGTTTCGAGGCCAGTGCTTGAGGGCCTTATATTGTCACTGCAGTCGGTAAATCGGGTTCATACTCTTTAAGGCAAACTAAGACGGAACCCTGTGCGAATGTGAATCTTTGCGTAAAAAGTATTATCGATAAAAACATGGTTTTATTTTCTAAATTGAATCTTCTATCAAAGGCCAATGTAGGAAAGTCCTAGTGGTCTTGTGCCACTATCCCAGGCTAACATGGCTAATGCCTGTTTAGCGGAATAAAGTCGGTGACCATTGCCTATTCGGCCCGACATATCTAATGCCAGTAGTAGAGTAAAAAGTTAGGGTAGGCGCTATTACCTTTATCCAGACTAAACATAGTCTAATGCGGTGGCCGGAATAAAAGAATCTAGGTGGTAATGCATTCTTACTATCGGCCCGGCAATCAATCTGGTAGCGAGTAAAAAGTTCAGTGTATTGTCACTTATGTCAAGCCCGACGTAAGTACTTGGTGGCCAAAATAAAGTTCGAATTGGCACTGTGCCTATATGGCTGACATGGCTAATACTGGTAGCGAATAAAAAGTTTGGGTGTGCTTTTGCCTTATCTACGTAGCATAGCTGTCTGTTGTGAAATAAAAAGTCAGGGTGGCGCTATCAGGCTCGACATAGATGATGCCGTCGGCTCGGACTAATGTCCGAGTAAGAAAGGTGCCTTACCAAGACTAATTTATTTGATGCCCGGATGGTACGCTGTAAGGCACGGAAGGAAGCAATTGCTCAAACCTGGACTACACACTACTCATTAAGCATCAGCGCTATCCGGCTAAACAAAAGTAAGCTACTCGATTAAAAAAGGAGTGTTCGGAAAATTCTCAAAATTCGTTAAGAAGCCCGGTTACATCATATAAAAATGTTAGGACACAAAATGGGGGCAAAGAAGTCGGGTTGGGCAAGAAAACCATAGAATGCCACCTAGCGCGCCCGTATCTGCGGGATCCTCCCTGCTCATTTACCACAGGCGGAGAATCGAGTTATCACTACTTTAGCTCCGGCCGGTTGAGAGTGCTCGACCCCTTCGCCCCAACACCCGCCTTGAGCCTGACCCAGGAACAACAATGGGGGCCGTGAGGGTTCATGAAAACTTTGGAGTTAATGAATACAACATGCGGAGCATCCGTTTGGAATCTTGGAAACTACTTCCACAAATGACCAATGGCGTAAAAGTAGCGGCGTATTACCGTAATTGAAAGATGGTTTCAAGCGACATCATATTCGTCTCAGATCTTCTTATAACTTTGGCGACCTCTGCATGGAAGCGGTGACTCATCTTTGCTGGCCGAGCTCGGTATGCGACGCTTATGCGGCTTCAGTAGTAGCTTCCTCTCTGTCATCCTGACCAGCTTCTCGCGAGCGGCTGAAGCTTCTTGAGCCCGCGTTCATCGGACTCCATCTTGGTTAGAGTCTTCTAAGCAACTAAGAGCCTTATTTGGACCCGGCTAGTTTTCTAGATTCCATGCGGCTGCCTGGCGTTGCCGCGTCGCCTGTCGATCTCAGTAGGAGCCATCGCACTTCATGATGAAGCGACATCTCTTTCCTCCTCGGCAAAGATGCCCTCTCGATAACTTCTCACAGCTTCAGCTCAGTCGCCTCGATTTTATTTCATTTCAGGTGGTAGGCACTCGGGGCCTTTTTATCGAATCTGGCGGAATACGATCGGTAACCCTCTCCCGCCTCCGCAGCCGGTCAGAATTATCGATTATTTGGAAGGCGTATTCACGGATCGCGGCCAATCGCCTGCGAAGAAACATATTAGTTATGACAATGATTAGAAAATAATACTAGAACAAGAAAAGCGAGTCCAAGCTTACCAGTTACGTCGATTGATCAAAATTACGTTGCGAACTGCGTTCCGTCACCGATCATTTGTTGAAGATCTTAACACTACAGTCGCATGAATGAGATGTCTCTCTTCGCCTGCCCCAGACCTAGCCCCATTTACGGGCATTCGCGACATCGTCAAGATGCGGTGCGTCGATAATCGACTTAAAGATTCACCTCGGTTGAAGGGCCTCCGCCGTCCGACAATCTCTGAGCATCACTCCGGCACGGGAGGCAGATTACCTCCTCTCGTGGGGCGGGCCTCGTGGAGGAGATATTAATTCTGACATACGTCGGGAGCGGCGGCTTCTGCTGACGTCCGGTGTACGCCGCCTTATCTAGCGGCCCGGTGACGCTCGGCGGGATGGATCACTGGAGGCACGAGCGGAGATGCCTATAGACTCATCGAGTAACGTTTCCCGTAGCCGAAATTGATCATTGAGCTCGTCTTGGTGAACGAGATGACGATGGCTTGCACCTCGAACCTATCCAGGACGAGTACAGTTTAGATCCTCGACCATAGGGCGACATCATCCTCTTGCTTTCGAGGATAGCATCTCTCTTAAAGCCACGGCGAAGGTGTGAACAATGGGACATATCGTCTTCTTCCTCCTTTTCTTCTTCCCTTTCTGGGGAGCGACGAGATAATGGAGGGACCCACAGAATGAAGTCCTCCACCTTGCTCGCGTGGCTTTCACGCCTCCGCTAACCTTTTCCTTCAGCCTTTCGAAATGACCAGTCCTTTATTGCCCGATGGAGGGCGCTCGGCAGCCACCCCTTGACTTGCTTAGGCCTGCGGGGCGGGGCCAGGAATCGCTAATGGATGAAGGTTGCGTGGATTGGGTGCTGATCACCAATTCTGACGATCGCCTCGCTCTCGTCTCCACTGGCAGGAAGAACCGCACCGGGATTAAGCTGAAGATGTAACCCACAAGGTGCTCACTTTCCTGACCTCACAAAGGTAAGGGCGTGGGGATGATTGGGGCCATTATGCGGCGGGTGGTGTCTTAAATCCATGCAAATTCTTCCGCAGTTAGGAGGACTTCATGATCTGCTCCTGCTCGAAATCTCAGCCGGCTACGGATTTTTCGCAAAACTGGCCTTTCTTTTGATACACCGGTTGCCCTTGATCTTTCCTGCTGTGAATAACCCTTGATAATGGCACCATTGTCCATGAATAGGCGTCTGACATATGAATCGCGGGTTGGCCTTGCTACTTATACACACAGAAAGAACATAGCATAGTTAACATCAAACGAGAAGGTCACAGGAACCGGGGTGTATCGAGTCCCACAGCTAGGATCGCCTTTGCCTCACTCTTGGGGCGTCGAAGTCTTGTAATGAAAAATCTGACCGGGCTCCTGGCGGAACATAGACATCCCAGCCACCATGCCACCTTTAATGTATAAGCAAAATAAACTTCTACCAAAGAAAGATCAAGTTGGTAAAGAAGGTTATTCTGGCTATCCGGTCGAATGGGATGGCCGTTTGGGTGAGAGAGGCTGCGGCACTGGTAAAGTGTAAGAATTGCTTTACGGAGAAGGCGGTACAGGAAATGACGTGCCCGATTGATCTGGGTGAAGATCTTTGCATTGTCATCTACTTTATAGTATTTGAGTCGGGGCCTCGATAGCATGACATCGATGTCGCCGAGAATTTCCGCGATAAACCTCGCTCCTCCGCTTAGATAAAGAATAGATAATCTTTTGCCTTGTGAAGGCGTCCGGTGGAAGCCCTCTCGCCGACGCTGGTAGGTGGAAGTCTCTTCACGACTTCTTGCCCGTTCTCTGGTGAGACAAAAAAGGGCGCAATCGGCCGGCGGGTGATACCACCTGCTTTGGTAAAAGCGAACCCGGCGCAGACCCGCTGTGCCTAAGAGAGTCGTCCGTCCCTGGAAACGACCCCCCTCCCCTCTTCCGTTATCGACCTGGAAGCTTGGCGTCGGTATTAGTCGGTAGAAGCGGGGTGAAACAATGTTTACAGTAAAAGCGAAACCCAGCGGCTTGGAAGAGCATTCACCGCGGTGTCGCACGAGTATCGCGAGCGACCTCAGCGATTAGGAAACAAGATAACTGAAAGCAATGCGGGGAAGGGCTTACGGTAAATGATGGCTCCCTATATATTAAGCGGCTAAAGCATGCTACCACATTTAATGCTCTGGCGTCGCGTCTCCGACGATTTGAATCTGCGGCGGCAGCTTGGTATTAGGCGTAGTGGGCGGACATGGGCGAACTCTTGGGCCTTTATGTCGACTTCTTGACCACGTTCGCCTTGTGACCATGTTCTAAACTAGTCTTATTCATAAGACGGACAGCTGTGTCACTTCTCGCGGCTCGTTTCAGCGTATCAAATAGTATTAATAGTCGGGGTGGGAAGAATGAAACAGTAAGTATAGGAACCTGAACATTCGAGAAAATGTAATTTCATTAAATGCACAGTGTTCATAATAGCTACATACTTGACATCTACATAAAAGTGATCTGTATCAGAAGCAGATCTAAAATTTGAAAAGAAGCTGAGGAGGAGAAAGGAAGGGTGGCGAGGAACATAAAGATCCTATTAACCTAGAGTGGAAAAGAACATAAAACCCCATTGATTTGGAGGGGTGTTCTTGATTAAAGTTCAGCCCCATGTTACTTGCTGACCGCAAATGATACGTAACAGGAATATCCTCCCAGCGCCAAACATTTAGGCTGTCTCAAACCCTTGCAAACCCGAGCTTGCTCCATGCTTCGCGAGTCATGATTAAACTCTCTTCATATACCTTGTCCATCTGTGATCGACTCGGTGAGCTTTACCAAACCCTCCGCTGTAAAACCATTATCCATTGCGCATGAATGAGTTCCCTCCCTCATGAGCCTTTATGAGATCTCTTCCGATACTCGAGCGATTCCACAGGCCACCATCAAATGAGACATAAAACTAGTAAATTCCGTGTGTACACATCAGAGAGCGCACCGTGCGCTTCACGATCCCACAGCGAGTCAGATATTCTCTTTTCACGGTGGTGAAAGAATGACCTCCCAGTGGGGAAAAGGGGCATACTCATTAGGTATTGTGGGCTTTATTAATCGCCATCGCAGACCTAGCGAGACTCGAGTCACATAGGTCGATAGCCCGAAGTCGACTTCCTGAGGCCCCAGGCTGAAACCCCTACGAGGGCTTAATCTAGGACCAAATCATAATGCATTACCAGATGAGCCCCGAGCATAAACTCTGATTGAGCGAAGACATAAATGCACGGCGTAATCCTTCAGTAGGCTCAATCTTTGGAAAGGCGTCATTGGCTTGCCAAGCAAACAAATAGCCACCCATAGGTCACAGCATGCCTTGATGGCGGGTTCTTAGCAGGAGATAAAATGATTTGTCTATAAAGGGAAGAACAGGTCATAACACACGAAGAAAACGCCCATTCCCTTAGTTTGAAGGGATCGCACCTAAAACAGAGCATGACCATTCTCCATAAAGAGGGGTGACACGTAGAAGAGTAGACCACTCTAATCTGCCCGCAGAAAATGAGTTGATTCTCTACAGATTTAAAGACTTGACTTTGGCATAGGAGAGGCGACGGGAGCACCACCGCTATTCTCTTATTTATTTTGCAGGTATATGCTGGCTAGTTGATGCTTTGACGATCCAGTGACTTAGAAAATTCAGGAGACTACAGTGATTAGAATATTTGTGACTCAAGTTTTTTAACATATTAACTACTATAATCTCATATATTATTGATTGGAATCTACTTTATGCAATGCAGATAAGCCCCAACTAAAGCTTCTATGAGCCGATAAAAGCATCACGTTGTAACATCACGACAACAAACCAGCATACACAATAAAACACAAAAATAGAAAAGACACAAATCTTTGTTAGTGACCGTTTATTAAAATGGGTGTTCAGAAAAAAGGTGTAAAGGATTGTTTTCAAGCAAAAAATAGCTGAAAATCATTCCTTCTTATATAAAGAAGATGAGTGGCTAAAGAGGAAAGAAGAGAAATGAAAAGAAAAGGAGGCTAGAGTTTACACATGATACCTTTATTGATGCAAATCCTTTTTAACATCATGTGAATTATGAGAAAAGCCTATACGAGATCAATCATATGGACATCAAACTTTGAGGATGTGAAAATAAAATTCTTAGATCATCACTTGAAATATGTTTGGAATTATTTTAAAAATATCTATAGAAAAATAATTTTCCATAATCATTTACAAAAAAAAAATCATTTTCTATATTTTTAAAATAAGTGTATTGGAGAGTTGAGAATATTCCAAATAATTTTATACGTTTTCTATTTTTTGTAACAATAAGTTTTATTTGTCATTATTCACTCCTGTATATAAATGTTCATAGTGGCGGACCTGACACAAGCTTATATGCCTAATGCCCCCCTCAAAATTTTAATCCAATTAGGAATGCCCACCTTAACAAATCTAAGGCCCGGATTTAATTAAAAAAATCTTTCCCGCTAAAAGCTTTAATCAAAGGTCAACCTTCCAATTTATAGCCTTCTTGTGACTTGTTAAACTTATATGTTTTGAAGTGTTTTCGGAGAACATAATAGGAGGAAACCTAAAAAGTGTGTGAAAAGGTGAAAGAGAGGAAAAAAAAGAGGAGAAAGTGAAAAAAGGAAGAGGAATATTTAGTAAGTTTTTTATTATTTATGTTTTTAAATTTCATTGAAATATTATATAAATAAATGATAAATTTATTTGTTGTTCATTTTTAAACTTATTATAGATCATTGATAGGCACAAATGCATGTATATAAAATAATACGCCTATTGGGCGCAAGTACACACGTTGTATCAAGTAATATAATGTATGAAAAGTAAGAGTGTCAATCACACAAGGAAAATTGTTACTAAGTACCTAAATTAGAATAATTTTATCTTTATCTGGATGATGGAATAAGGTGAAGATGACTAACACACTAAAAGCCTAAGCTAGCATGCAATTAGGTGAAATAAAGATGAAAAAACCTAGGGTACATAATTCATCTAGTTAACCATTATACATTTTTACCTAATTTGCCCTTCATTAACATTCTAATCACCTATTAATGGTAAGTCTCACTATTGCATATGTGGATCTCTCTCGATAACAAGTCTCTCTTAGGATTTGGTGTTTTGCATCTCTCAACCCCAGAAAGCACCACAAAGCACAATAAACCCAGAAAACCCTAATTACCACACAAGACCCATGAGAATCCCTTGTCAATGGTGAAATGTGATGTTCTAACCGAGTTTAATTCAACCCTCACTCTCAAATCTCAAATTGAACCACAAATTATATTAATGATGATAAATCATAAAGTAGAACAATTAATAGAAATGTGATAGGAATATCAAATACAAATCAAATCAGTCTTCAAATACATAAATCGTAACTAAGCTACATCTAAAACCCTAGAAATGAAAATCAATTCATAATGGGGAGAAATATAACCAAAGATGAGAAGAAAAACATAAAGAAAATCTCTCTTCTTGATCTTCTCCTTTGAAAGAGTTGTGCATGAGTTAAACCACAGAGACTTATTAAATACCTTTCCTGCGCCTGATCAAAGGCTCTCTCTTATAGAGGTGCACTTAGTGTTCCTGAATAGGCTTCTCGAAATGATTAGTCATTTGAAACTAAGGTACGTAGATGGGCTTCATCATCAGCGACACGGCGTTGACGTCACGAGTCGCATCTTGGCTTCTCTTCTCGGCCACATTGCGACGTCATGGCTCTCATGTCACGACGTGAGTGCATGCTGACATCGCGGCGTGGTGAACCAACGTCACGATGTGACGACTATTTCTTACACTTCACTGCTTCTTGCTCCAGTTCAGCTTCTTTTCCCTTCATAATGCTCCATTGCCTTGGGATTGGACCTACATGTAAATATGAACGAAAAATGCTTTGAAACACTTATTAATATGATAAAAACACTCTAAAAACTAACCAACATGTAGGGATATAATGAGAACAAAGTGTACTCATCGCACCCCCAAACTTAAATCATTGCTTGTCCCCAAGCAAAAGACATACACAAAACACTAAGCTAAACTAGACAAACGATGAAATTGAGATGAAAGAGGTGTTAGTGACCTGATCAAAGGACCTGATGAATGAGTTCAGAAAGTAACAAAGATAACGACACTTGGGGATATAAACATTAAAAGAAGGAAAATCTGAATCAACGGTGAACACTTAGTAGGATACCCCCCTTCCCTACATATTCTCAATAGCCTTTCCTAATGGAACTTGATGAAAATGTTAGGTGTAGATCTCAAATGTGTATAAGTGCAGAATGTATGGGATGATCTGATGGAAGCTGGGTGAAACACTGTTCTTTTCATTTTTTTGTTGATTATACCAATACTCAAGGGATTATTTGGGCTTTTCATTTTTAATGAAAAATCCCTGAATGTGAAACATGTGTTGGTAAGCGGGTAAGATCTCACGGCATCGTAGTCACCCAGTACTTTATGACTTTTGTCCAGGCTTCTCTCTCATTGGCTTCGCTGAAAGTGGAGGAAATTCTTTGCTCGGAAGAAGAGCAGCTTTTCCTCTTTGTAACGTTTTCCGTGGTTCTGACCGCGGTACGAAAGGTGATCACGTTGATAAATGTGAAAAGGGAGCTTTAGTGAAAGTTGACACTATCAAAATGGTTAAGCGCCGGTGTCAGATCGACGATTGGGGTGTTGTGAAGAAATCGACGGTGGGCAATGGGTTTAAGAGGCGAGAGAGAGGAGGGTTCTTTGATTCGCAGTCTCAAGCAGATGAATCTAACAGTTGGGTGTCAAATAACAGCTTTCCTCCATCCGAGGGAAGGAGATTTGGCGGCAGTGACTTTGATAGTGGCTTGGAAAGTCTCAGAGGGAGAAAAGGGGGTTTCAATTCCGCCTCTAATGGTGGTAGTGGTACTGATCGTGGGGATAAAAAAGGGAAGATGGGAGTGGGATTGCAAATGGTAATGCAGGTTCGAGGCCAAAGTTCATTCTTGACTCGACATTTCACAGTGAATGATGGACCAGCAACCGACTTAAAGGCAAATCCTTTTGGGGATCTTTAGAGCCAGGGAGGAGGTATTAGTGAAAATTAGGATTGAATGTAATTGAGGAGAAGTTGGAGGCAGTGAAGCTTAAGAACGTGAGTTCTGTAACACCACAAAATATACCAAAGCAGTTTTATAATATGTTTAGGGTATAAAATAAGTTAAAATTGTATTTTTTTTCAGAATTTATATTGCTAAGAACGAAAAATGATAAAATCGGAATTAATACACGAGTCAAGGGTAAAATAGTAAAATATCACATTAAGGACTCAAGGGTCATAAGAGAATAAGTTTATATGTCATTCTAGAATATTTGATAAGTAGAAGTGTAAATAAAAGAGAAAGGAAGGACTTTAATGCAAAAAAATGGAAAACTTAACAAAAAATGACAAGCCAAACATGGCCTTATGAAAGAATAGGAGATAAGACCAAATTTGGTCTTGTAAAGGAACATTTCTCCTTTGAGTTTAAGAGCTTAAGGTTACAGTTGAGAGAAGAAGAGAAGAGTTGGTGATTTTGCTCCATGTGATCAAGGATTTTGGTGATCAAGAAGAAGGAAGTAGAAAGAAGAGAAAAGAAAAAGATTAAGGTATGGAAACTAAACCTAAAACCCTTTTTGATGATGTTTGAGTTTGGGGAAAACCTTAAATTTACATAATAATGATGGTTGTTGGTCTCAGCTCAGTTATATGGTTGTTTGAGTTGGTTGTGGTCTTCAATTGAGAAATGTTTGTATAAAGAAAATGTTAGGGTTTTAGGGGAGATCCTGTCAAAATTTTTCCAAAACCCAAGTTTTTGTTTTGGCCATAACTCATCCAAATTGAGTGATTCAAATTTCTGGATAAACTAGACTTCTAGGAAAACAAATCACCCTAAAGTAAGTGTATTCAAATTTAGACTCCATTGTACCCAGAAATCTGTCTAAAGGGAGCTCTATTTGCAGGAAATATTTTGGTATAAAGAGATTCAAGTGAATAAACAAATTATAAGAATTATAAAGAGATTGCTATATGAACTACTGATTACATGAACATAAAATGCAAACAATCGAGAACATGATCATACAAGTTCACGATCAAAAGTAACAATTATAAACTATTTGTATAAAGAATCTTTATGCGAGAAAAGCATCTCTATGTGGCCCTTGTGATTGCCATTATCTATGTATATGATATGTGCATAGCTTGAACACGAATAAAAATGTAATAAGATTGATTGTCTGCATATGTCCTCGGGTAGATGGATAGGTAGGCATGCCTATTAGGGATTACATGATATAGTTGGCCCCGTTTGAGTCATTACAGCAGCCCCGTTTGGGTCATTACAGCGGTCCCGTTTGGGTCAATCGATCTGAGATCAGCATCTCGTGCGGTGATAATTGCACCTTTAATTACATCTGGTTCTCACGCGTATCCACTTTTAGAATATCTCAGACAAGACACAAGATGAGATAAAATGATTGAAATTGTTATAAGAACCATGTAACATGAAAACAATGATTTGAATTGAAAAATGTGATAGAGCTACAATAAAATAAAAAGTACTATGTATTATGAAGAATGAATGTGAGAACACTAATAAATAAGATAGTGTACAAGTAGTCAGATATATGAACAACTAATGTGCAAATAGGAATTGTGTTAATTGTATATTGTCATTGAGGACCACTATAAGTGCTCATATATGTTATATGTTTCCCACCAAGCTATAAGCTTAGCACGATGTTTCATCCGTGTAGGTACTGAAGAGGACATCTTAGCCATACGACACATAGGAGGACGACCACAATGATAAGTTAACATCTGAGTCGCTACCTCTGATTTTGAATATGTATATGTAAAGTTTTTTCATAATAGGACTTGTATATGTATAAGTCAATGGGACTCAGATATTTATACAGGACATTATGAACACCATTATGGTGATAGTGTTAAAAGTTTTATTTTCTTATGGATTAAGTTTAAGTTATATTATGATACATTTAGTAATATTTTGAAATGGGCCCACTAATGTCAGTAACTCGGGTAAAGGAGTCCCAGTTCCATGTCGCTTTCCCCCTTTTCCACCTAGGCGGGAGTTAGGGCGCGACAAGTTCACTAGGAGGGGGCAAACAAATAGGCCTCCTCCCTTTGTGAAAAGAAGTTTCGAGAGCGATAATTATAGGACCATTGAGGATAGGACAAAGAGGGCTTGAAGGAAGCCGGAGCCTGAAGCTATGAGGTTCATGAAATCAGCTATTTGATTAATCTAATTATTATTTTTCTCTTTCAACTATTGAACTGCTTAGATTCATTAGCATATCTTTGCTTGGGGTAACTTTATTGGCTAATCACTTCCAAGTTGCTTTAATCAAACAGTAGAAGGAAACTCATACTGAATTAGCAAACTGCTCCTATGTCCTGTCTTTCACCGCCATCCCTAACTTCTCTTTCATTTCTTCCATCTTCTTCACCAGCTTCCTTGTTGCTAATCCTGACTTCTCCCTCCATTATAACATGTCTATACTCTATTCCTAGATTAGGTGGCACACATCACAGTACAATGATGAAGGCAAAGTGCATTAATTTTTTCTTATTGAAAAGATCCAATTTTGACAATTGATAACTTCATTCAAGAAACCCATAATGACCTTAGAATTAATTATTTAATTAATCAAAGATTTTCTCAAGTCACCTATGTTTTTCAGTTTTGAAAATCGAAGCACCTACTTGTGAGAATGACCCATCTTTTGTCTCATGTAGCGAGCAGTGAAGTCAATAACTCCTAGCCAGTTGGCTTAGGGCATTAGGTTTTGAAAGACCCTTTAGACTATGCCCAAAATTATGATTGGATCAACTCCCTTGTCTCACTCTTTCCTTTCTTCTTCTTTTTTTTCATTTTGCTTTTCTATTTCTTTTTCTTTCTTTTTCACTTTTTTGTTTTTTTTGTTTTATTCACCTTTTGAAAATTTTTCTAAGGTTGGGGCCTATTGGCAATCCTCTTTTGGAAGGTGTCCCATCACTTAAAGAGTTAACAACCCTCAAGGTAAACTTAATTCCAACAAGAGGGGTGGGAACCAAGGTGTACAAGCGAGATCTAGTATGTGTGTACACAAGTTCCCATAATAAATAGCTTCTTGACAACTACGGGAGGTAATCAAATTAAGCCTTCCACAACTAATCATGCACAAAAATAAATCCTAAATCAAGAAAATACCTTAGTATCCTACATGATGATTCACACAATTGAGGTTTAAAATTTTCAAGTGTCCTCCAATTAGTAGGCATGGCACCCTAATCAACTCAATTCATACACAAAAACAAAGAGAAAAAGCACATGCAAGGACACACAAACACACATGCATGAATAGAAACTAACCAAATCAAAAACAAAAAGCATACAATCATGCAAGCATACTAAAAAGCAAAAAATGAAACTAAATTAACACAAAAACAAACAAACACTAAGACTAACTAAACATGTTCAAAGGCTTCAAGATAGGCAAGATGTGCACAATATAGCCCAAATAGCACAAAATTGCTCAAATCAACATAAATCAATATAAATAAGCTCAAATCAACATCAAACAACACAAATATCCTAAACCATAACCCAATCCCACCCCTAAACTCAGAATTTGCATTGTCCTCAATGTAAAATAAGCAAGATATGGTATAAGAGGACTCCCCTAGTGATCTTAGTGATCAGTATGGTGGTGGTGGTTGTGGTGCATGATAGGAGATGAGCCGAGCTAGCTGCCTGTGAATGATCTTTCGATTAGTGAGAATGGTTGTGTTTTGTGCTTGATTTCCTCAAATTGTTGATTAACACTAATTTCAAATTCTTGGTGCTCATTCCATAATGAGTCCACTCTAGCAGTAAGCTCATGAAGGCTAGTAGATGAGGTGCCCTCATCATGTGGCATAGGCTTATGAGGTGGCTGATCTTAATTGTCTTTTTCATCCTCACTAGTAGCTTCATTCCCAAAGTCTATGTTGACTTGAGGTTTAGGGGCTTCCTTTCTTTTCCTCACCATAATTGACTTGATTAGGTGAAACAAGTCTTTTTTATTTGTAAATGGAACTCTAGCTTGCTTGCACAATTGGAAGATGAGGAAGGGATCTCTCAACTTTCATCTTCTCATCCTTATTGTACCATATAGCCTCCTTAATGAGTGCTCCCACATCAAACTTGATGGGGATGGCTCGTTCTTTAGTCACTTCGCACACATTCATGGTAGGGATAAGCCTTGAGGGGATGAAGTGATGACATGCCTTAGGTATGTAGGTGAGGTGT
The DNA here is from genome assembly GCA_016808115.1 of Tetrastigma voinierianum. Classification (NCBI taxonomy): domain Eukaryota; kingdom Viridiplantae; phylum Streptophyta; class Magnoliopsida; order Vitales; family Vitaceae; genus Tetrastigma; species Tetrastigma voinierianum. The sequence continues at coordinate 905,519 of JAEQBH010000804.1, forward strand.
TTGGCTTTGAAGTTCTGAATTGATCTTCCACTCACCTTTACCATTGGTGAGGCACTTGATTATGTCCAAATAGTTTGGTTCTGCACATAGCCTTTGGTATTCTTCATCATTCACATAGGGGATGTGATAGAAGGCACTAATAATGGCTCTATCGAATGGAACTCGAACACCTCTCACCCACACTTTCTTATCTTCTTGCTCGCTCAAATTGGCATAAAACTCCCTCACCACCTCTTTCACAGCTGGTCTAGGTGGCTTGCAAAGGTCTTACCACCCTTTATGGACTATGTCACTTTGAAAAAAGTCTTTCGAATGATCAAACCCCTTCTCCTTAATGAAGTCTTTGTTCTTTGCTAAAGATATGTATATCCTTGAAGCTTGAAGGGAGATGAACTTCGTGTGATCATAATCCTCTATTGGTGCATTGTAGGCTTTCTTCATCCTTGGTCTCTTGGTAGACATGGTTCCTCTCAATCAGAATTTTGCACTTAGACTTACTCAATGATATTCTACTTTGAACACCAAGCAATTGGAATTCTCTAAGGCACACTCCAACCTTATTTGAAAATTTTGACACTTAAATATTCACTAACACAATATATCAAATAGTTGGTGGGTATGCTTGGATCCCAACTTGTTCAAGCACAATTGGAATCCTCTAATAACCTCAAGACAATCAAGACCAACACAACAGTACTATTTACACATCAACCTCTCAAACTAATGCTAAATTGTACCAATTGTTGCATATTTAGTCTTGGAATGGTTGAATAAGCTTGATTAAGCACTTGATAGTTGAATGAATGCAACTGTTGAAGATGTTAGGTTTAAATTGCTCTAATAAGGATAATATTCCACAATGGTGATGAGAAAATGATTTGGGATCTCAGTTTTTGCAAAATCACGATTTGGGGAAAGGGAGGTGAAGGATTTGATTTTTGAGAATGGTTGAAAATGAACTGTTTTAGGATTAAAAATGGTGTCCTGTCATGACGTCATGATGTCATGTCGCGATGTGATAGAGGGTATTTTTCAGGATTTCAATCAACGTCGCAATGTGAGATTCTCACATCACAATGTGACAGAGAGCTTAAATCTCGTGTTTTCTTCACGTTGCGACGTCATGTGATCACATTGCGACGTGAGGATAGTATATTTTTTACATTGCATCTAACGTTGCGACATCGTGACACCACGTCGCGACTTGACAAAGGTGCATCAGTGCTGCAACAAACGTCGCGACTTTAGAACGATCTTTTTGAAATTTTTTTATAAGTGTTCAAAAACATGAAACACGCATTATCTTACCCTCACAAAGGATACACTTCATACATTTCTCTCAATCTCTATGCTTGTTAAGCCTTGAGCCTTTAGACCTACAAAACACACAAAAACAAACAAAGAATTATACTCATAAAGACTCAAAGAAATAACTATCTAAATAAACAAAAAGACTAAAAATGAAAGAAAATGAGAAAGAAATGTTTGGTTTGCCTCCCAAGAAGCTGCTCCATTTTTATAGAGTCCAACTTGACTAATAGAAATACAGAAAGAATGGTAATTCCCTCTTCCATCAGTTCCTAAGAACCGTTAGTTGTACTCAAATAACATCTTGGGCAGATAATCTTCCATGATCTTATTTTTTTTATTTTTTTTTCTTTATAGGTCACAATGGTAGCTTCCATTTCCTTGTTCATTTGAATAATGTACTCTCTTCCATCTTGGACATGGGGGTTACTTCTTCAATTTTCAACTCTTCATGCATGTCACTGTGAAACCCCGAGAAAATCTAATTTTCTGAAAAATGGGCAAAATGGTAATTTCGGTCAAAATCCGGAAATTTTCTAGATCTCAGATGACGAAACGGACTTCACCGTTGGAATCGTCTCGTGAAATCTAGCTACGTGAATTTGTTCGGGTATCGAGGCGGTCGAATTTGCCTGCGTTTTGAGAACAAATAAGCGTAGTGCGGAACACTTGGCACATTTTAAGTGGCTCACAGTATGCCACGTGTTAGGTGCAGAATCAGTCAACTTGAGCTCAAGTGTGGGGCCCATGGGTGACATGTGACCTTACTCCTGGTGGAGAGAGGGAAATCGAAGTTAGTGATTAAATGGATAAATCACATCACTTGATGAGAATTTGACATGTGGCAAAGAGGGGAACAAAAAGGAGACTTCTCTTCTCCATTTTTAGCTGGAATCCGGCAATGGGAGAGGGGAGAACAGATTTTTTGAAAATTGAGGGTTTTTAGAGAGAGAAAATGCAACTTCTCTCTAGATTTCCCGGTGTTTGGACCGTCGGATCTCATCGGGCCAAGAAGCAAAGTTACACGTTGCAGGGCTCTGGCGTGGACACCGTTTTGTGGAGTTTTTGACAGCTCCGAGAGGTAGGTATTCTCCTACTCGGTTATTTTCAGTTTTAAGGCTGCGTGAGATGATTTGTAGTTGATTGAGGGTCGTGTGTAGTAGTTTGATCGATCAAGCTTCAGGTGAATTGTTAGAAAATTTGGAACCCGTTTTGGACAGTCCACAGACTTTTTGGGTGGTTTGTGTGATAATTTATGCAATAAATTATGGTTTGGATGTTGTTGGGCCGGAAATGGCCATGGATTTCGGTTCCATAAATTGGAACCGATGCTAGGTGACTGTCCGCGGACGGCCCAGCGCTCGATTTAGGACGTTAAACGATCTGGTTGCATGATTGAAATGGTCCATGTGTGTTGTAAGCAAAATATTGCTTGAATTGGATGACTTGAATTGTGTATTGGAAAATGAGATGTTAATGCATGCTAATTGATGTGTTAACATGGATGTTTGAATTATAAAAAAAAAAAAATTTATTAATGAAACCATTGGAATTAAATTGAGTTGTTGATTAAGCAAGTGAGCTAATTTTGATGTTATTGATGAATTTAAATAACATATTGGTATGTATGTAAATTTGTTAATATATGCATAATTGATATATTGGCATGTGTGGTTTGGAAATGACATAATGCATTTCATATGCATCGGGGCAACCTAGATAATTAGGTGTGAATGCATGGCATGAAAGAATAGAAAAATGGAAAGTGGTTGTAAAAGGAATTTCAAGGGAAGATTTTCCGAATAATTGTCTTGGAGAGTGGTCCAACGGTTCATCTCGGAGGTTGACCCATGACTGTTTCGGAAAAATGATCCAGCAATTCGTCTCGGAGGGTAGTCCAATATATTTACCGAAACTCGGTAGTACGTTTTCGAGAACAAAAACCTTTTGTTTTGAAAACTGTATTTTTCTCACATTTGGCTCAGGCATGCTTAAGGGAGTCGGTGAGGACTTGAGACATGGGATTGGGCATGTAGACATTCAAGTAGGATCATGTATTTGCTTGGATAATGATTTATGTTGAATCGTTGCATGTGCATGGGTGGGGAGTAACCCATGTAGGATAATTCAACTACCTAGGCATTTTCTCACCACATCGAGGGAACATTATTCCAGGTACAAGGGTGTTGGGGAGAGACGGGGCGCTCATTAGAGGCCGCTTTGAGAAAGAAAAGAAGCGGAGCATGTGGCTTTGGTGGATATTTTGTATAACATATTATTAAATTTTAAATTTTAATATATGTTTTGTATTAAAGTGATGTATTAACTCTTTGAACTATGGTATGTATAGTTGATTGGATATGTTTAGTGAGAGTATGGATGTATGACGATGTGTTTACTCATGTATGGGTCTCATGACATGAGACATAAGATTGTCGCAGTTGACGGGTTGTGGCGAGACACCGAGGATTTGAAGTGTCACAGTCACCCCATAGAGTCATCTCCGAAATAGTCTTTACAACTTCTTCTCTTATCATTTCATGTGATTTCGGAGAAGTTGCCTCATCTCCCATTACAACGAAGTCTTTAAATTCTTGTGCATCATCCTCCACTCTTTTGAATTTCTCAAGTTCTCCATTGTTTCTTAAGGTGATGTCCTCATTTTAGTTCAAGTCTTCTTTTTCTCTAGTCACCTAAAGAATGGATGGCAAACTTTCATGTTGTCCTTCAAAAGACATTTCAACAATGTTCTTCCTCTCATTCATGTGTTTGGTCACTAGCTCTTGTATTCTCGTCCCCTTCTCTTGTAGAGGTTGATCTATCTCAATTTTGGTTTGAGTATAAGTAGTGGCTTTTGGAATCATTTCCTTTTCCAAGCCCTTAAGCGGAATGGACTAAATTTGAACATTAGTCCTTGTATCTTCCATGAATAATTCAGCACTACATTTAGCCAATTTAGCCATTGTGATGGCTAGTTCATCCACTTTACTTTTAAAATTTAACTCCTCTTGTGGAGGTATGTGCACCTCCTCAATAAATAGAGCTTGATATGTTGCCAATTCAGCTTGAACTCTTCTTAGTTCAGCCATGGCTGCCTCTAAGTTAGACAATTCCTCTTGTGAAGGTTGACTCATATCATTTTGAACATAAAACTTAGGCAAACCAACTTGAGAATGGTCCATATCAGCCATTAAGATTTCATTTTCAGCTTGACCTCTTCTCAATTCTTCCATGGTTTTATCTAGACTTGACTTGGCCATTTGAGCTTTAGAATCTTCCATTTCAGTCCCTTATCTTAGCCAATTCAACCATAGTTTCTTCCAAGCTTGATCTTTGGACATGTGGAGAATGGGAAGTATCTTGTCTCTCTTCCCATGAGGTGCTCGAGTGACCTTCCCATCCAACATTATAATTGCTCAAGTATGGGGTACCTCCTTACCAAAGATGATCCATAGACATTTGTGTGTTCCACACTTGACTCCACGCTCTTTGATGATGCTCATTTGCCAATTGCCTCATTTTTAATTGTTGAGTAAGAAGGGACAATTCAGTTGTTAATTCCATAAAAAGATCCATTGTGACTTAAACCTACAAAACAAAAATAAAGATTTCAAAGTAAAGAAAACAAAGATATGAACAAATTGAAACAAAAGAAGAAAAACAAAAGAATAATCCAATCTTTATCTGGATGATGGAATAAGGTGAAGATGACTAACAAACTAAAAGCCTAAGCTAGCATGCACTTAGGTGAAATAAAGATAAAAAAAAACCCTAGGGTTTAGAATTCATGTAGTTAACCATTATGCATTTTTACCCAATTTACCCTTAATAAACATTCAAATCACCTATTAATGGTAAATCTCACTATTTCATATGTGGATATTTCTCGCTAACCCACAATCTACTTCTAGGGTTTAGGTATTTTGCATCTCTACTCAACCCCAAAACTCTGAAAGCGCAATAAACCTGGGAAAATTACCACACAAGACCCATGAAAATCTATTGTCAATGGTGAAATGTGATGTTCTACCTAAGTCTAATTCAACTCTCACTTCTCAAATCTAGAATTGAACCACAAATCATATCAATGATGATAAATCATAAATAGGCATGAAGATTAGAGTAGAACAATTAATAGAAATGTGATTGAAATATCAAATACAAGTCAAATTAGTCTTTAAATACATAAATTGTAACTAAGCTACATCTAAAACCCTAGAAATGAAAATTAGTTCATAATGGGGAGAAATACAACCAAAGATGAGAAGAAAAACAAAAAGAAAATATCCCTTCTTCGATCTTCTTCCTTCCCAAAGAGCTGTGCCCTAGGATTAGAAACCCTAGAGGCTTATTTTGTGCTCTCTCGCCTCTAATCCGAGAGCTCTCTCTTAGGAGGTCCCCTTCTTGTTCCTCAAATGGGCTTCCCATGCAATGATTCAAATGGGATGAAACTGGGTTGTAGATGGGCTTCACGTTGTGACCTGATGCCACTATGTGCGGGTGCTTTCTTGGTGTCTCTTCTTGGCCATGTCGCGACGTCGTGACTCGTACGTCGCGATGTGAGTGCATGCTGACGTCGCAACGTGATGGCTATTTCTTTCACTTCACTGCTTCTTGCTTCAATTCAGCTTCTTTTCACTTCATAATGCTCCATTGCCTCGGGATTGGACCTTCATGTAAATATGAATGAAAAACGCTTTAGAACACTTATTAATATGATAAAAACACTCTAAAAACTAACCAAAATGTAGGGATAAAATGAGTACAAAGTAGTAATAGTAGTTTATATTCAAAATCAAATTTATTATTGAAAAACAAATTTTGATTTGTTATTAAAGTTTCATATTTTAAGTTGTTAACATTATATTTCTTAGTTGTATAAAAAAAAACATTATATTTCTTACTTTATATAATATTTTTAAAATATGTTATGATAATGATTAATGAATATATTGAAAGTTTTATTGGTGTTATATATTTTATGTTTATATTAAATTGATACCTTGATTATGAGAGTTTGTTGTGAATTGAAATAAATATATTCTTATTGAATATTATAGTGACTTTTTACATTTTTTTTTTCATATTGAAGAAATATCATAAAGTTTATTGTATAATGAATTATATATTTGTTGGAAATGAGAGATCAATGAATGAATGATCAATTACTTGTGTATGTAGAAATAATATATTTGATGACATTCAAAATGTAACTATTATACAACACTTTTAGAATATGAAAACTATACAATTGTAAAATATATTGAATAGTAATGTTATGAATTCATATAACTTTTTTTTTTTGTATTTATAATTAGTTAAATATTATTTATTTATTAATTATCAAATGACGGCCTCTTGAAGTAATATCCTAGGTCCGCCACTAATTGTTAATTATATTTTGAAAGTAGATAGCAAAATATGCTATAAACAAAAAGAAAATAATCTCTTTGCTCCTTTTTTTTTTTTTTCCCTTTCTTAGGAACGAAAAACATGTATTTAGAAACATACATCAATGTGCATTTCATTTCCCATCCAAGCAAGATCCGTAAGCATCTTTTGTCTAATGTAGTATACTTTTTAGAAATTCCCTCTGTAAATGAAATGATATAACTAAAATTAATTTATTCACAAAATTTTATTTTAATATTTAATTATCAAACGTGTTAGCTCAAAGTTTATTTTAATATATATATATATATATATATATATATATATATATATATATATATATATATATATATATTTAAAGTATTGTTTGAGAATAACATACACAAATATAAATTATAAATAATAAAGGGAAGTTGGCACATGGCTAGAGAAGAAACTTTTATTTGTCTGAACACAAATTCCTATCATAATATACTGATCAAAGCCTGAGAAACGCTTATTTTACATTTGTTTTCTGTAGGAAAAAAATGCACATAAAGATAAATTACTTGCAAACAACTGTTTTTTTTAGAAATGTTCATTTGGAATTATAACAATATAGCAATCTGCTCTCAAGAAGTTTTGAGTCTTGGTCCCTCCCCTCCTATGCTTGACCTAGGCTTTAAACCAACTGGGATAGGACTTATTAGCTCAAGTAACTGTTTAATATGAATATAAAAGCAAGTAATTGTTTAATGTGAATACAGAAGCCTTTGTATTTAATTCATTGACTATAATTTCTAAAATAAATTCTCAAAACAAAATTTGTATTATTGTTAACCTTTTTTCTAGTACCAAAATTTTCTCCATACTTTTTGTTACTTTTTACAAAAATAAAAATTATTAAAATTATTAAAATATGTTATTAAAAAGCGTCATGTAAAATTTTCTTATAAAAGAATGTAATTGATTATTATGAGAAGATTTCAAAATCGATTTGATACTACTTAAAAAGTGTTTTTAAAAAGAAAATTTATTTTTAAAATTAAAAAAAAAAAATCCTTTTTTAAAAAGTATTTCTAATCCTTAAAGTATTTTAAAATGTTTGAAGGTAAAAAATAAGTTCTAGAAGAATTTTTAAAATAAAAAAAAAACCATTTAAATTATTCTTTTAGAAAAGCATTTAGAAGGTAGACACTTAAATTTTTTTAAAATATTCCTAAAATATCAAAATGTTTCTGTCAAAAATCATTTCAAATTTTTTTAGAATATTAATATTTTTTCCAACAATATAAACGTTTGGGTATTGCCAATAAGATATAACTTAAGTGGGCATAGGAAAAAAAGAGGTCCAAGATTCAAGTCCTAATAAAAACAAATTTGTGAGGAATAAAATATGATATAATACAAAGTAAATAGATATATGTAAAAAAAAACGTTTGTTTATTTTTTTCAATAAAAATTTTGATTTATTGTAGTATGTACCGATTCCGGAATGCACTCTTTAATATTTACTAATATTTAAAGCATCTTCATATTTATGTAGGGTTTCATCAAAATTAATATTAGAATCACTTTTTCATATTTTTTGTAAATACGTGTTTAAAGTGAAAAATATGCTTTTAATAAAAATGCTACCACTAGAAGCAACGCGGTTGCCAAACAAGCTTGAAATGTGGTTTTAGCAATGTTGTAAAAACTAGATCGATCGGTCCAGCAAATTAGACCGTGAACCGACAACAAAATCGATATGATTCAACGTTAAAAATGGTTTTCTTTGAATCGGTCGAACCGGTCAAACCGGTGGTTGAACCAATCGAATCGGTCTAACCGATGGTTGAACCAATCAAATCCATTTAGAATTATTTTTATTTTTAATAATATTTTAATTATTTATTTATAACGTCATTGATTCAACCATGGTTTAACCATCAGTTCAAACACTGAACCGTGAGTCAATAGTTTTTTCGGTTCAATCATTGGTCCAATATTTAAAACATTGTGGTTTTAGTCAAACCTTTTATTGCTCGTCTTAGAGTGAAGACTTAGGAGTTACACCACTTGACGCAGTTAGTCTTTTAACAAAGAGTCAGTCAGGCTTCCGTCCCTTCGATCGATTGCAAAGTTACTTGTTATGGTTGTCTCGCAATTCCCAACCCAATTTCCAAACTATACAGATTTTAAGTAGGGGGAATTATGTTTGTCTCCATTAATATGCAAATATTATAAAAATCATAAGCAAGAATTCAAATTGCATTACTCAGTATATTCTACCGAAAAGTAATTTCTATTTGGTAACAAAAGTCATGATTGCAAAAAAGTTAACCCAAACTACCCTTATGGCCAGTTATCCCTACAGTAAAATGTGTAAAAAAGAAATTTGAAGATTATTTTCTTCTTCCTCTTTGGTCGCTTGATCGATGCCCTAGCTAGTTTTTCTCCTTCTTCCTCCTGTTTTATAGCCAATTTTTCTTCTTCTTCCTCTTGTCCAAGTTTGCTTGAAGCATAACTTGAACCATCTTCTTCTTCCTCTTTGGATCACGACGTTATTACAGGATCCTCGCTCCCGTCTCATCGACCCCTTTGAAGCATCTGCAGGTAAGGTATTCCCAAAATCCTAATATATTTTTTTCTTCTTCCTCTTCTTCTTCTTTTGAACACACATTGTTGGATTTGTGTGAGAAGGAAGAAAGCACACCTATGACTAACAATTTTTTGTGAGATTTGTATGACACTCGATAAAACTGAAACTTATTTCCAAAACCCTAACATATTCTTCTTCTTCTTTATTTGAACACTCATTGTTCGATTTCTATGAGAACGAAGAAAACAAATTTTCTATGTAGATTACATTTTTCCATTTTTTCCTACTAATAAGTGACTGTTTGGTATCACTTATTGCAAAACCTGATACCACTAAAACTTTTTTCCAAAACCCTAACATATTCTTCTTATTCTTTATTTTAACGCTCATAGTTCAAATTCTATGGGAACAAAAGAAAGCCAATTTTCGTAGACTACATTTTTTTCCCATTTTTTCATAGTAATAAGTTAGAGCATTGGTTAAATCCCGTGAGTTAGCATCCTTGAAGCCAGTGAATTTCTATGAATCAATTAGATGACTGTTTGGTATCATTAGTTGCATTGGTACTACCATAACATATTGAGGGTATTACCATAACACACTGGGGGTACTACATGGTACTTCAATGTGGGAACAATCCCAATTTGAGCTCCCATCTCCCATTAATAACAGATATTTCTTGTTTCATTTGATCCAGTTGAATGTCGAATGCGTCTGGGTTTGGCTCTTCTTCAAATCGTAGTGAAGTTGAAGTAAAGTGCCACCACCAAATTGATTCAAAGCTGAGGATGGTCAGAAGTGGTTCCAACTTGGGGAAGAAGTTCTATGGGTGCTCATTATGGCCTGTAAGTGAGCAAAATCAAACATGGGTAACTAATATATGATGCCTTTCAATTGCTTCTTTGATTTTGTTTCTAATTTTTTCAAAGACTGCAGACTACGGTTTTTTTAGATGGGTAGAAGATGTTGGGAAAACCCATGTCAATGAGTGGAAAAAATTGGAAGGGAAGCTGTTAGAGAAAGAGACAATTATTGCTCAGTTGGAAACGGAAATGAAAGTCTTGTAAGAAAAAATTTAGAAGTTGAAAATGAAAAGAGACATACTGTATGAGGCCATGGAAGACATGAGAAACGAGTTGTGCCAGCTGCGTGGTACTATGTGCAAGTATGAAAGAGGGGAGAAGTATGCTCTAATTGCATTTGTTTTGTCATGGCTTATTTTTTCCATTGTTGTTGTGACACCCCAAATCTCGGGGTGTCTTGTTGACAACCCGTCAACCCGCGGAATATTCGTGGATGTCGGGTAACCCGACACCACTCATGAAAATCGGGCAAAGTCTCCTTTGTACGGGGAGCTCTACCCAAGATACATAACTTGTCCCAACATTTTACACCGACCACACCGGGTCCACATACGGATAAAAATGAGTAAAATGGCCACTTGGGCCCATACATCAATACTCGCAAAATATATCGGCCAGAGCTATATTACATGGTTCAGAGTTAATAAATCACTCTTAATTGAGCATATATTAAGATTTACAATTTTAATACATGTTATACAAAATGAAAATGTCTAAGCCACAATGGCTTTCTTCTAGCGACCTCCCAGTGAGCGTAGTCCTCTATTACCTCTGTACTGGAAATAGTGATCCTCGACTTAAGGTGAGCAATGCCAAGTAGTGATAATTTCCTACATGGGTTACTTCCCGCTAAGTGCACATGTCATGGAAAACAATCACACTTTCAAGCGAAATACATGATCCTACTTGAATGTCTACATACTTGATCCATGTCTCGGTCCTCATGAACTCCACTCACACATGCCTAAGCCAAATGCGAGCAAAATCCTGAGTTTTCAAAACAAAGGCTTTTGTTCGCCAAAACTTACTACGAATTTTGGTATTACATTGGACAACCCCTTCGAAATTGGTGTTTGGTAATTCTCGAAACAGGTCATGGAGTCGCCTCCCAGGATGGTTGTTGGTCGACTCTCGAGGCAATTCTTGAGGAAAATCTTCCTTGAAATTCCTTTCATGTCGTTTTCATTTTTCTTTATTTTCCTTCATGTCTTGCACTCACCTACCATCTAAGATTTTTACAGTCGCAATATGCGGAATGCATTATGCCATTCCCGAAATATTCATGCTAATATATTTTTCATGTATATATTAACAAATCAATTCACACAATTCATGTTATTCAATTCTGATCAATAACACAAAAATTAACTCACATGGGCTAATTAATGAATCAAGCCAATTCATTTTGAATCACCCGACCCACACGGAATCACCTTGACAATTCACGTGAATAGTGAAACACTGGGTCGGCCCATTTGTTCGGCCTTACAGTGGGGATTTCTTCGCTCGGTTGGAGTTTGAGGCCAGAAAACCGCTGACACCATTCAGGCCTCAACAAATCCCCATCCATAAAATGACCCATAGCCAAAGAATAAATAAGTGGAAAGATCTACCTCTTGGAGTTGTCGAAACTCCACAGAGTGAATGCCGCACAACGTAGCCCTCGCCCAGTATAGATGTTTGCTTCTTGCTCAGGCGTCGAGGGCGACGGTCCGGGCTGCTAGGAAATCTGAGAAGTCTATTTCTCTCTGCAAAATCTCAAACTCCCACACACCGCGCGTTTTCTTCTAATTTGGAGAAAAAAACTATTCATTTTTGTCTTATACTCATTTAACTTTCCAATAATTCCATCCTTATCCCTTAAGTTTTGGATTTTGACACGTAAAACTATCCCCAAGCCATTCATAAATCATCTTCAATCATGAAACATGTGTCACATAGGTACACATGTATTAGGTGACTTTTCACATCACATGTCTTTTACAAGGCGTTTTCTTTATACCAAACACCCCGACCTTTGAACACAGATGCGCCGGCGTGAAATTCATTGTCTTGGAGTCAATAAATTCGGCGTGGTAGCTAGATTTAAATGAGACGATTCAGCGGTGAAGTCCATTTAGATCATCAGAGATCTAGAAAAATTTGCAGATTTTGACCAAAATAACTATTTTACCTTTTAGGAAAATTAAATTTTCTCGGGGTTTATTCTCGTCATTAAAGAATTTAGATCCAGGAATTCTATACAATCACAACGAATCACATGCATATGCACAGCGTGCACTATGCCATGCATGTAAACTAGTCATTTAAGTATTAAACAACTAAACCCACGTACCTTCATCCACTAAATAAGAGGGATAAGGTGGCGCGTCGTCCTCGCTCAGCGTTGACTCCTCCACTCCACGGTGCCGCCATAGCACTCACGCCTCATGGTCTTGCGTTTGCAAGCTTGATCTCGACTATCCATAATGCTGGTCCCACTCTCGAAGGTCCCATCCTTGTCGACCTGATCTCTACGATCCTTACATGGCTGGATGCGGGTGTACCTTTGGAACTGGGCGTGGAATACCTCGTGGACACGAGACATCTTTGGCGATAAAACCAACCGTTACGCTACAGTGCCTACCCTCTCGAGTATCTTGAAGGTCCAGTAAGCCTCGGCGATGCTTCCGCTTAGAACGTCTTTCTTTTAAATCCCACCCGAAGACATGATCTCGACCTCGAACTCTAGGAAGCAGACATCGTACATCAGCATAAAACAACCTGCCGGCTCGAGCCGTGAGAAGAGCGTTGTCGTATCCAAGCTCACCTTCTCGGAGAGTGTCTCTAATCGAGATGGGACTAGTGATGGAGCTCTCTCCACCTCGGTCCAAACATATCGGTGTCACTTGACCTCCCGCATCCTGATGCCTCGTATGGTGCCATGCAGCTATGCTCGCGATAACTATTATTGTAGGCGGGAATTCCTGGGGGCAAATGCACTCTTCCCGGCTACCACTTATGATCCGGGACGCATGCTCGCGGCATGTCCTCTAACACTGTATGGTCCTCTACATTGACCATGCGTACATGGGTGGAAGGTTGTACTCATGGTCAGCTAGGTGTGCCATGTACTGAGGCTCCTCCAAAAAGTCGTCGTAAACCACTCGGTCTCTATTAGACACCTATGGATACTAGTGCTCATGTAGTCGGACTATCTCCCGAATGTCTGATCGACGGAATCTCTCCATTGTGAAGGTCATCATACGGTTAGAAAATGTATGACCATTGAGCCGGTCAGCGCGACCGCATCATGTCCTTGCGTGTCCGTGGGAAAGTGGGTCACAAAATCCATCGTGACGCGCTCCCACTTCCACGCCACCACCCTTAACGGGCCGGCGTAAACGCCATTTCTAGTGCGTTCGCACTTTAACTCACCGACACGTGAGACATCGTCGCACAAAGTCCCCACGTGTCTCTTCATTCCGCTCTAGTGAAAATTCACTCATCAAGATCCCGTACATTTTCGCCACCCGATGCATGCCAGAGAAATCGATATAGTGAAACTCCCTGAGAATCTCCTCTCAAATCTACCAATTGGGGAACCACTACCCATCCTCTATACTAAAGATCACCATCTCGTGGATGTCCAAATTTCTACCCATTTGAATGTACCCACCCTGATGGATACCATCTCCATTCCGCCCCGAGACACGGACAATGAGGTGTAGCTACAAAACCCCTAACGTACCCTTTAGTCAGCTGGCTGTATCAGAGCTCAAACCGTCCCACGCCTCAAGCATCCACCATTCCCGGGAAGCCATACTAGCTACCACTCCCTGCGACTTCCGACCGAGCGCATCGGGCCATCACATTCATTTTTACCAAGATGGTAAATGCAAAGTGAAGTCATAACTTCTAGGAACTCATCCATCCGTGTTGCCTCATATTGAGGTCCCGTCAAGTGAAAATATACTTCGACTTTGTGGTCCGAAAATTCGAACTGCTCGCCATATAAGTAGTGGCTCTAAATCTTCAAGGCGAAGACTACGGCTGCCAACTCCATGTCGTGTGTGGGGTAATTCTGCTCATGATTCTTCAACTGACGGGAACCATAAGCTACTACCCTCCCAAACTGCATCAAAACACATCCCAGTCTAGCCCTCGAGGCATCACAATACACTGTGTACCCCTGTCCCTTGTCCGGGACTATCAAGATAGGAGCTGAGGTAAGCCTCCTCTTCAACTCCTGGAATGCCTTCTCTCATCGGTCATCCCAATCAAACTTAACCTCCTTCTGAGTCAATCTTGTCATAGGTTCCGCTAATCGGGAGAAATCCTCAATGAATCTCTTGTAGTACCCAGCCAAGCCCAAGAAACTACGTATCTCGAAGACTCCACTTCGGCCTCCCAACTCATCACCGCCGACCTCTCTCGGGTCCACTGACACGCCCGACGTCGACACCACAAACCAAAATCTCACCTTAATAAGCCAAAACTCGCACTTACCGAACTTAGCGATAGCCGATGATCTCCTCAAAGAATTGTAAAACAATCCTGGCTGACCCTCATGCTCCCACCGACCGAATAGATCAAAATGTCATCCACGAAGACCACGACAAACTGATCCAAATAGGGTTGGAACACCCTATGCATGAGATCCATGAATGATGTTGGCTCATTCGTCAATCCAAAGGGCATCACCGTAAACTTAAAGTGTCATAACGCATCCTAAACGCTGTCTTAGGGATATTTGTCTCCCTAACCCTCAGCTGATGGTAACCAGTGCGAAGGTCTATCTGGAGTAGACTCGCGTCTTCTCAACCGTCATCAAACAAGTCATCAATTTCGCAATGGGTACCTCGATTCTCGATCAGAATCTCTATTCAACTCCGTCTATAGTCAATGCACACAATCGGCTGGTCTTGTCCTTCTTCTTTCGCAAATAAAACCGGAGTGCCCTATAGCGGCGTGCCTTGGCCTAATGATCCCCTTGTCCAAAGAGCTCCCAGAATTTCTTGACTCGAGTTCCCGTGAATCTCAACCGGTGCCATCCTAGCGCGGACTCATAGAGACGTACAAGTACCGTGGTAAAATCTCAATACTAAAGTCTACAACCCCACGGAGGCAAATCCCGATTTAGCTCATCCGAAAAAACATCCTCATACTCACAAACTACTCGAGGTAGATCTAAGTCCGATCTCACCTCATCCTCTGTGTAGTAAGGCCTGCCAGCCAACCCGCCCAACCTGCCTCCCGACACCCGGACTCTGTATTAATCACTGGGGGCAAAATATCATGCTTTTCCCCCTGAAATACAATACAAGTACCATCCTGTGTGTAGGCGGTAACCCTCTTACGCTCACAATCGATGACGACTGCAGTCGGGCCACCAATCCATCCCCGTGATGACGCGGAACTCTAATGATGTCCATGACCCTCGTGTCCACTCATGGTAGAACCCGATATCTCTAACTTGCAACCACGATATCATCCCTATCCTCACTCTAACCCTGTGGAGAACTCACATACAAGGGCCTCTCCAAGGCCTCAACCTCTAAGCCCAACTCTATCACAACCGATGCAACAACAAATGAATGTGAAGCAATTTAATCAAATAACACTCTTTGCCCATAAAGTAGATAGCAAAAACGTGACCTCGTATGATTGGCTGATCCGACTCAATCGGTAAAAGCGACGGGCGAGACACGCCTAACCTCAAGCTCCTCGCCCGTGGGCCTGGGCCCTCTCGCCTTTGGCTCCATAGTCCGCCCTTCTAGCCTGCCTCGTAACGGAAGGTGCACGCAACTCCCCTCAAACCGATACCGCCTCCGCCTCGCACCGGGATGTGGAGGAATGAACTGATCCTCTCATGTCCCACCGCTGATCGACTCGCTATCCTCAAACCCCTGATCCCCGCCTTCGGAGCAATCCTCCTCATATGTCCCGCCGGGCCGCAATGGTAGCACACCAGCGCCCGTACTCGACCGCAACCCCCGACCGTCCCCTCGCTCCAGATGGTCGTGGCTCTGGAACCCAAGTGAACTAGAAACCCTGGGCTTCTTCCCCAAACTAGAAGAAGACTGACTCTCATTCCTCTTGCCACTAACACTCGCATCCCGAGTGCTTCGTGCATCCTCGATTTCTCTCTCTATGGTCAGGGCTGTCCCAACCATGGAGTCCATGTCCCGTAGGCGAGTCCTACAACTCGCTCAATGGAAAACTTCAGCCCATTCTCGAATCTCCTGACCTTGGCCATGTCCGTGTCACGTAGTCATCAGCAAAACGGGCTAAATTCCGTGAATCTAGCCACATACTCCAACACGGTCGTAGGTCCCTGCTTCAGCCTTCCTCAAATTTCTTCGCGGACGGCGCAATATCCGGAAAATACCTGCCCATGAGTGATCATGAACTCGCCCATGTCATTGCCTCTAGATCCTAGAGGTCTTCGCTCAGCTCCACCACACCGGGTCTCACCCCTCTAGCCGGAATGCAACTAGTCCCATCCCCTAGTCGTGCCTGGCACCTTACACTCTCCAACACCTCTCTCTCGACCGCATTTAACCAAACTGGGCTTTCTGCCACTCCATCGGATCTCCCTTATGAAATGCCTGAGGATGATGTCTCGAATCTCCGGAGGTTACTCACCCTCCCGGCTACCTACCGCACTAGCATGTAATGGCAAGAGCCGCAGAATCCCGCATCGCTGGTCAATGTCGTAGTGTCACAAAAACCACCCAGACGATCACTGACTCGAGATTTATTCATATTATTATTATCAAATATGTTGGTGATTAATAAGATCGTATAATACAATGAGATATTATTCTATGATGATCAAATAAAATATTTATGTCAATGTCCATGCATTCATAGGTAATGCAAGACCATAATTTCATATATTAAATCATATTCAACAACAAATTTTTTTTTATTTTTTTCATTTTAAAATATTTTTATTTATTTATTTATTTATTTATTTATTTTTTGAAAACCTTGTGAACAGTGCTCATGATCAATGTTCATGAACAGTGTCTCAAACAATGACTGTAATATTCCAGTCAAGACTGGTCTGGTGCGGCGGTACACACTCAACCTGGGCCGCGGCGCCCATCGCACGCGACATTGCTCTAGGCCGTGGGCGCATACGCGACGCTGGGCACCGTGTCGCAGCCATGTCCCGCCAGGTCGTGGTCGTAGCCGCGCACGCGAAGCCAAGGCAAGGCGTCGCTACGCGGCCGGTCGCGCAAAGGTCGCGGCGCCGCGGTCGCGCTGTGAGTGCCGCGGCGCATGTCACGCTCGTCACGTATACAAAGATTGTATCGCTAATTCTACTCGCCGCCGTGTCGCGCTTACTACGTCAGATCGCGGGCGCATGCTCGGTCGTGATCACGCCAAGGTTGTTGCGCCGCCATGTCACAAAGATGTCTCGCGCGACATACACCCAGCCATTTAGGCCTTTCCCGCCACAATACAAACAATTGTATCGTGACACACCTCAAAGGCCAGGCTGCTCTCCTATCACGATACAATTGATTGTATCGTGACACACCCGCACTGAAACCTGCCGCGCCGCTGGCATGGGCCGCCGCACGCTCTGCGCGCTGGCCGGCCGCGGTCGCGGCCCATCCCCGGTCGTGGTCGCGGCCCTCTGGCGTGCGCCCGATTTCCCCAGACACGATACAAAAATCAGACGTGACTCAAACTAGAAAAGGGGCAAAGAGCTCATTCCAGTTTCCTACACCTCAGTTTTTTTTTTTCACATCAATTTTTTTTTTTCATTTGTTCCACCTACTGGAAGACCATAATTTTTTTTTTTTCATGTTCCAGTAGAACAAAATAAATTCATTAAAATTTATTTTATTTATTTTTTTCTAGTTTTACACATCAGGAAACCTAAAAAAAAAACGTTCTCCTCACATTTTTTTTCCTATGTGCTATTCACCAAGCACACAATTCACACAACACATCATCACAAATCAATCATCAAAATGCATAAGGAATGCATGATCTAACCCGTTTCCCATCAAGTCCTAGGTAATCGGAGGCCTAACTTATTGATAATAAACCTGTGATTAATTCCCAAATCTCGTGTCTCGCCGACAACCCGTTAACTCGTGGAATATCTCGTGGATGTCAAGCAACTCGACACCACTCATGAAAATGGGCAGAGTCTCCTTTGTAATGGGAATCACCCAAGATACATAACCCGGTCCCAAGATTTCACACCACCACCAGTCCACATATCGGATAAAAATGAGTGTACGGCCACTTGGGCCCATACATCAATACTCACAAAATATATCTCAAACTAACTATATTACATGGTTCAAGAGTTAATAAATCACTTCAATTCAAACATATTAAGAT
Organism: Tetrastigma voinierianum; assembly: GCA_016808115.1. NCBI lineage: Eukaryota > Viridiplantae > Streptophyta > Magnoliopsida > Vitales > Vitaceae > Tetrastigma > Tetrastigma voinierianum. The sequence continues at coordinate 923,993 of JAEQBH010000804.1, forward strand.
TTCATAATTTAATACATGTTATAATAAAATGAAAAATGCCAAAGCCACAACTGCTTTTAAACGCTCCTAGTGAGCGTCCTCCCGTACACCCCTCGCACTAAATAGTGATCCCTCGACAGGGTGAGCAATGCCTAGTAGTGATAATTTCCTACATGGGTTACTCTCCACCCAAATGCACATGTCATGGCAAACAATCACACTCAAGCAAATACATGATTCTACTTGAATGTCTACATGCCCAATCCCATGTCTCGTTCTCACCGACTTCACACATGCCTAAGCCAACAAGTGAAAGAAAATACGCTTTCAAACAGTTTTGCCTCAAAACTTACTTCACCAATTTCGTAAATACATCGACAACCTCCGAGGTGACCGTTCGATAATTCTCCAAATACTACTGGTCCGCTCCTAGATGAACTGCTTGACAACTCTCCACAAGCAATTCTTTCTGGAAAACTTCCTGGAAATCTTCACAATCGCTTTTATTTTCTTTATTTTCCTTCATGTCATGCACTCACCTACCATCTAAGGTGCCCTGCATATGGAATGTATTATGTCATTTCCAAAATATTCATGCTAATATATTTTCATGTATATATATTAACAAATAGACCATACAATTCATGTTATTCAATCTACAATCAATAACACCCAAAATTAGCTCATGGGCCAATTAACAAATCAAGCAATTCATTTTGAATCACCCAAACCACAATAAAATCACACAACAATTCACGCGGGAATGTTGAAACCCTGCCCAAGACTATTCATGGCCACACAAGTGGGATTTCTTCACTCGGTTCAAAGGTTTTGAGACAGAAAACACGGCCATTCAAGCCTCAACAAATCCTCATCCATAAAATGGCTCTTAGCCAAAGAATAAACCAAGTAGGAAAAGATCCCTACCACTTGATATTTCTTAACTCCACAAACGTGCCCACGCGTATCTCTCGCCGGTAGATCGACTTGTTTGCTCGCGAGAACCGACGGTCCGAACGCCTGGAAATCTAAAGAGAAGTCACTATTTGTCTCTCTAAAATCTCAAACCACACCCCACTGCACGTTCTCTTCTAATTTGGAGAAGAAAACTATTCATTTTTGTCTTATACTCATTTAACTTTCCCATAATTCCATCTTTGTCCCCTAGTTTGGATTTTTGACACATGGCTTAATCTAAGCCATTCATCTCCATCATTTCACTAATCATGCAACATGTGTCACATGGGTACATGTAGTAGGTGACTTTTGTCACATCACATGTCTTTCACAAGCCGTTTTACTATGACCCGACACCAAGGTATCAAAACGGAAATTCGACCGCCTCGAATCGACGAAATTCGACGTGATAGCTAGATTTCGCGAGACGATTCCAACGGTGAAGTCCTTTTCGTCATCCGAGATCTATAAAAATTTCCGATTTTGACCAAAATAACCATTTTACCATTTTTCATAAAATTAGAATTTTCTCGGGTTTTACAGTTGTAATGGTTAGAAATTAGGTAATTGTTTGTGGCATTATGATGAGTCCAAAAACTCATTTGAATTTTAATCCATTTTTTTGAAGTATTTTGCAAGATAAGTATTGATTCAGATGCAGAAACATGGATATCTAACTCAAATTCAATTTTGCAGAAAATTACAGCAGAATCGAAGGTCCCAGCAAAACCAAAAGAAAGCAGTCTCAAAGCATAAATGAGGTTGCAACTTAAAATTGGAGTCGCGACAAGAAGCTCGTTAGTTCAGTTATTTCCAGGTCACGACATCACCAAGACTAGTCTTGAGAGAGAATAGAAGGCTTTATCAAACTAGTCGTGATTGGAAATTAAGGTTACGACCAGAAGTACCAAGGCAGCCAGTAATAGAAGTTGTGACCAAGAAATAGTGGTCGAGATTTGCATAAAAATATTCAAGGTAGGTTCTTAGTCGCGACGCCTACACTGAGGCTCAATACGAATAATTGAAGACAACTGAGGTCGTGACGCTAATATGAGGTCGCGACGTTGATCTGTTGATGAAGTCACAAATGAGGTCTCTGCAAGAAAATTTGAAGTTTCACCTAGTTCTTAAATGAAGGACTCAACTTGAGGTCGCGACGTGCATCTCAGGTCACGACGTGAAACTGGATTGAGAGTCACAACATGGGGTTTGAGGTTGCAACTAAACGAAGGAGTTGAAGGACAAAAGGGAGGTCGTGACCAATTATTGAGGTTGCAACATGAAGTCGGTGCCAAACGGGTCCCCGTGAAGAAAATTGAAGTTGCGACCACTTTATTGGTCAAGGACCTCAAAGGAGGTCGCGACCTGAAGAAACACTGAGAAGTAAAAATCCATGTCACAACTACGTTTGAGCAACTGGGACCAAATGCAACCAGAAACAGAGTAACCATGAGGTCGCGACATCATCTTGAGGTCATGACCTGAAATAGAGGGTGGAATGAAGAAATTGGTTGCAACGGCAGTCAGGTTGCGACTGTATGAAAGGCAAGGAATACTGCAAGCGGTCGCGACTCAATTATTAAGGTCGCAACTTCTATCTTGTAATTACGTGAAGGCAGAACAATAAAGGAGGTCGCAACCAATCATCTCGTAAAGGACCAAGAAACATCGGTAGTGAAAAATCTAGGTCGCAACTGTAAAAAGGAAGTCACTTACCTATAGTTAAGGCAAGAGAAGATGTGGTCGCGACCTAAAACTTATGTCGCGACGTACAATGCAACAAGGAAAAGAAGTCTTAACTCAGAACTGAAGTAGTGACAACAAAAATAGGTCGTAACTTAAAACTGAGGTTGTGACACAGAATGCAGTAGAAAGGAAGGAGGAACGAGGTCGCGACATCAATTTTTGAAAACAACTGAGCCAACATGGTCGCAACTATAATTGATGTCGCGACCACTAATCAAAGCAAATGCAAGGAACCAAGTCACAACTGAAGTTATCAGGTCACAACTGAACGAGTGCAAATGAGAGAACTAGGTAGCGAGCACGCTTGAGGTCGCAAACATGAGACAGTAGACTGGGCTTTTTTCTTTAGTGAAATCCACCTATAGAGTTTTTTTTTACTTAGAATTAGACCTATTTTCTTTTGATGCTATAAATAGACTTTTGAGAATAGTAAAGTAGCTTCCGCCTTCGATACCCGTAACGGGGAGAGGAGAAGACTCCATTGTATATTTTAGAGTAGATTTTTCTTTCTTTTCTTTCTTTTTCTGGATTTGAACCAGCGAACTGCAGAAATGCCGGTCGACTCAATTTCTGATTTCATACAAATACCACTTAAATTAATGGAGTCTAGACAACTTTCTAGAATCTGCTTTTCGCCATTACACCACAAGGGATGCACCCGATCAATGATCTATTGTGGGCAATGCAGTATTTAGAACGCAGCTTCATTAGATTGCATCATCGTTATTACAAATTTTTCACAGAATCTAGAGAGAAATACTTGATTGGGATTTATTTGATTTATGTTTTTCTGAATCGATCAGCCCCAATGGTAGACTAATTCCAAAGCCAAGGAGTGTTTCTTACTTTGATTTCTAGGAGGCCCTTTGCGTGACACAAAGTTGGAGGATCCCTCGAGAGAGCTGAGCATTCACTCTGTGGGTATGTTAGATCATCATTGGATGAAACTACTAAGCTTTAAAGGTCATTTCATAAATTCCCTTTCATTCATAATTGATTTTATAGGAGCATTTATCAATCTAAATAATCAGATATTTCAATCTTAATCTAGCGGGAGTTCCCAACCTCGTATTAGCCGAGATCCGATAAGGGCGGAAGAAACTAGGCTTAGATTTAAAGGACAGCCATCAATTAGATGGTAGAAGCTTGGCAAAGGACTTCTAGAAGGAAGCAAAAGATCTGCAGCCTGTGAAACGGTGTGAAGTATTGAGAAAGAAAATACCTTATCTTACAAGAAGCTCAAAATACAAGTAGCTAAGCTAAATCCTCTCTTGTCTTTGAGAAAAGCAGGGGTCCTTTAACCAAAGGAATACGGAGAAATCAATTGCATTATTAGGCACCCTGACAAATCCAAACCCATTAAAAGAGAATGTCGTAGTAATGCATTTTAATGCAGGAATCAATGCTTCACAAGAATTCTTTGATAGTGTTCACGCTGCAGAACCGATTCAATCAAAGAATTTTGTTCTATTTTTAGTCGTTATCATTTACTCACTTACATAATTGCTACAAATACTATGATTATTAGTTCCTAGATTAAACTCTCACTATCCATTTTAAGTTCAAATAGTAAGGACCTTAAGTAGTTTGGGTAGTTGATTTCCAATCCTTATCAATCTCTATGGGAATGATATCTAGACTCACATCCAATTTTTACTACTTGTATGATCTCAGGCACTATGAAAGGTCATAGACTAAAAACTCCAAAATTTCGATCAATGCAAAAGGACTTTATTCAATTAAAGAAAGTCTATCCAATTTTAACATAGATGCAAGAAGAGTGTAAGGTCCTTGTAACTATGTTAATTTTGAGGGGTTTTAGTCTATATAATCAAAGGCAAACACATTACAACACTCAAGCTGCAACAGAAGTTTTGATGACTTTTATTGAATCTATATCACTGATATGAATACAACCATAATCTGTTTTACCAATATGATGACAAATCATATTATTGCTTCAAGTACATTTCTTCTTAATCACTAATTTTTTATTCGATTCCTTCATTTTTAATAAGTCAGGTAAATGGTATGAATCATTTAGGTCACCTGGGGGTGCTATCTGGTACTACCTTAGTGAAAAAAATGAGCAAATTTAGAAAATGGTTAAGTCACATGGGGGTGCTACCTAGTACTATCCTAATGAAAAAAATGAGCATATTTAGAAAACGGTTAGGTCACATGTTGCAATGGTACTACAAAACATCTACTATACGTTTATAGTTGCAAATTTGTAATGAGGCAATAGATTGGTTGGTTAGCTATATATTTAGAAATAGTGGTGGCATTACCATAACAAACTAGGGGTACTACCAGAACATACTAGGGGTACTACCCGAACATACTGGGGGTACTACCTAGTACACTCATAACTTATTTGAAAATACCATAATTATAGTACCCTTACCAAACATCTACTATACGTTTATAGTTGTAATGAGGCAATAGATTGGTTGGTTAGCTATATATTTAGAAAGTAGTAGCTTTGGCATTACCATAACAAACTAAAAAAGACTATCAAAACATACCCGAGAGGTACTACTTAATATACCTGGGAGTACTACCTGGTACACTCATAACTTATTTGAAAATACCATAATTATATTACCCATACTAAACATCTACTATACGTTTATAGTTGTAATGAGGTAGAATGTGACACCCCCAACTCGGCACCTAGTATCAAGCGAGGGTGTCATTTTTTTTTCCTGTTTACTATAACTTATAATATTTAAGCCTGTTCATTCATATAATGTTAAACATTTAACTTGTACTATATTCTGTAGCAACGGATTACAAAATATATACAAGCTCCATATATAGAAGTGTTTAACATTTACAATATTTACATTGCTTACAAAAGAAACAAAAATACATACATTAGATCTAAACGGTCTTTCGCTGGGTACCTAGTGATGTGTTGACTTTGAATCGCACGCGGATCGTTCCTATCCTTTGGTTTCTCTCTTCGTACCTACACGAATGAAACACCCGTGCTGTTTGCAGCTTAGCAGAATAATACTCGTGATCTAATTCCCCACAAGGATCATCTCACTATAGATACATGCATATACTTATGACAAATATAACATTCACATATACTTATCCATTTCATATCTACTTTTTCATAACATGCTTCATTTCTTATCATATTTCATATATTTTCATGTTATCTTAATTTTACCTATTGTTCTTGTAACCATATACTATCATCATAGCAAAGAAAGCAGGTTTCCTATATCATATGTCATATATCATTTACATCTCATTTGCGTATACTTGTCATTTGCTTTTATGTTTCATGCTTGCATAAACCTTAGAAGTAGATACGGGAAAGAACTGTATGTACCTGAAGGTACTATGTATGACCCAAACAGGGCGGCTATAATGATCCAACCGGGATCTATGTCATCGACCCAAACGAGGCCTTGATATCCATAAACTGTATGTTGCAGCAATTGTATCTCTATAGGCTTGCCTGTCTATCCAACTACCCGGTAATAAGTAGGCAATCAGTTTTATTATGTTTTCTTAACAATATTTTAGGTATCAGAAAAAGATATCTCATATACATGAATAACTATTGTTGTCATGTATACTTATGAGATATTCATTATCAAATAATCTCTTATAAGCATTTAACTGTACTTTTTCATATAACAAAATTATATGTGTATTCTCTTTAGCTTTCATAACACATGTTATCATGATCAACTTACTATGATGCATTATTTCATATAACAATACATTTATATAGCTTTTATACAATTTCAATTACCATAACTAATTTCGCCTCGAACATTCGAGGCAGCCCAAGTCTATTGACATAATTTTGACCCTATAAACGGGATTGTTAGAGAAAGTAATCTTCTAAATCAATATATCCCTATGTCTTAAGTTTCTTATGGTTCAGACATTATGTCATTTGGACTTTTAATTTGGGAGATATGATCTAAACATTTTGAACTGCTCTTAAACAATTTCCAGGAACATAATCTGGAACTCCTATATTTGAAAATTTTATGGGAATGTTAGAGACATAATTTGACCATAATTTCTCATGAAAGTTGTTCTCCCAGATGTCTAGTTTGTACAAAAATTTGAATCACTCCTATTTGACCAGTATAACCTGGGTTATGATTTAAACAACTGAATTATCTACCAGTGGAACTGCTTCCTCGCGAGACAGATTTCAGTGGACAAAAAGATTGTTCTTTAATTTGACGAATTTTCTGGGTCTAATGGGGTCCAAATTTGGATATATTTACTTTAGGGAGATTTGTTTTCCTAGAAGTCTAATTTACTCAAAAATTTGAATCACTCAATTTGGATGAGTGAAACTCAAATTATGACCTAAATACCAAAACTGTTCCGAAACCCAAAACTGTATCAGAATTGACCTGAAAACATAGACTCACTTTGACGAATTTTTTAGGTACACTGGGGTTCAAATTTGGAGACACCTATTTCAGGGATATTTGTTCTTCTAGATGTCTAGTTGACCTAGAAATTTGAATAACTCAATTTGGATAAGTGATGACCAAGTTATGGCCAAAACAAAAACATTGGTTTAAAACAAACGGGCAGCATTTCCCCTAAAACCCAACATTTTCTCTATACAAATTTTTCCTTCATTGAGGACCACAACCAAACCAAACAACCATTCCAAACAAGGATTCTACACAAAAAGAGTTATTCCAAACCTCCAAACAAGTATCCATACAAAAATCCATACTAAAATTCCTTACATATCCATACCTTTGCTTTTCTTTTCCTCAACTTCTTCTTCCTTCTTCCTCTTCTTTCCTTCTTCCTCTCTTCTTCTCTTCTCTCTTTTTCTCTTCTCCTCTTCACCGATTTTGCCCTATCATTTTAGACCAAAACAGATATTTTGCTCACACAGCTAAAGGTAATTTACCTTACAAGGTTTTTGCTTAATTTTTTCTTGCATTTTGATCCTTCATTTCATTTTATTCTCAATTTAACTTATCAAAATCCTACTTTGGCATATTATTTTCTTATATTATGACCCTTGGGTTCCAAATTGGTAAATTACTAATTTAACCTTAACTCTTGTATTAATTCTGGATTTTGCTTATTTTATTTTTAGAATTATTTTATTCCGGAAAAATATACATTTACTTTTATTATACCCTAGACATGTTATAAAACTGTCAGACTATAATTTGGGGTGTTATATAGAAGATTGGTTAGTTAGCTACATATTTAGAAATAGTGGTGGTATTAGTAGAACATAATTGGGGGTACAATCAGAACATACTAGGGGTACTACCAAAACATACTAAGGGAACTACTTGGTATAGTTCAGGTTAAAACTATGTCATAGTATGTACATGTCGGAGATCCACCCAACAGATATTCTATAGAATATATGATTCTATAAAACATGTTTAACTAACATGCATTCAAAATGAGACACAATTACATCAAATAACACTATTAAACATATATAATTGAAGTTTTGAACGTCTCATAATGTCTGTATATCCACGATCTGAACTTTACAACATCTGTTTACAAACCTCTAAAATTCGCTTCCATTCTGTATTGTCTTTATTCATGATCAAGGTGCAAACTGTCCTTATCCTATGATATTTCATTTGTCTCTGAAATAAAAAGAAAAATGAATTAACCTTTATAGTAAAAAACCAACAATTATATCATTAATATAGACTAAACAATTTTGATCGATATGCCAAAAATGGCATGGGTAAAACATACCGCATCAATGGCATATGTTAAACCGTCCCATTCCAATACTCCATGAATTTGATGATAATATATTCACAATCATATCTATAAACAAAAGGTTCAATATGTTTTTAGATTAAATAAAAGCAAATTTTGTAGTGATGGATGAGAGGTAGATATTTTACCCATTATTTTGTTTGGGTACATCAAGGCAAACATGATCAAATTTAGTAAAATCCACTTTATATTTTAGCCCCTAAGCTTTCACATAGCGTCGTAGAGCAATGGTTAGTTGTAGTGAATCCTCGGGTACGCTGTTCTGACGGCCAAGTGATGTAGATGACAATATCTCAACACGTTCAGACTCAATGTTTATGACGTGGAGCTGTCAATGTTTGTCATCACATACCGATCGATATAACTACATCATTCAAATCATCAGTAGTATACAAATTGCAACCTAATAACAAATATACTGAAAAAAAACACATTGTAGGATGGTTGGTATACCTTATCACGCTTTTGTAGATCAATTCCAACATATTTTGGGTGCATAAAGATTTTGGCCATATCCTTTATTTCACTCCTTTTGGCCTTTATGTATAATTTGGTCAGTGCAAACTATAACAAGAGGTTAAGAAGTGAAGATAATTATTGCATGAGCCTTGAACTTATCCAAGACAATGAATAAAGTCAACCAAACATTATTATACCGTAAAATGTGGAACGAAATAGTGTGTTGTGCCGTTAATCCCTTGGTCTTCATTTAGCACATGGCATAATAATGTTTAGCACTTGAACTTATCCAAGACAATGAATAAAGTCAACCAAACATTATTATACCGTAAAATGTGGATCGAAATAGTGTGTCGTGCCGTTAATCCCTTGGTCTTCATTTAGCACATGACATACCATGCCAATTACCTATGGTGTCAATCCATACACATGCCAATTTTTTATTAAAAAAAAATAGAAACTCAGTTTTCTGAAATACACATATTTTTAACAAAGTCACATTACCACACTATTGACCCACTGTTTTCCTGTTAACCTTTTCATCTCCCCCCATGCTATGTGGAACCCAAACATGGAGACTAGTATCTCACTATGAAATAAAAAAAAAAAAAATCTTTTCATGACAAAAAACAAAAATAAGTTTAAAAAGAATTACAATATACAATCTATGACCCAAAATACCTCTCAACACCATTTACATCAACTGCGATTAAATACTAATCTTTAAGGCTTGTACTCTCTCAATTGCTTTAGCACCTTTCAACAAATGACTAATTGCATTTGCAGTCCTCTCGACAACCTTTTTGTTTTCCATCATCTTCATCCTAGGCTTTTTTTTTTTTTTTTTGAAGAGGAAGTCATGTTTACAACATGTGTGATGGGATGCTGTCGACAAATAAATATCCCCAACCATTTGATGTGAGAACCTCTCACAATATTACCTTACATTCCACCCTTGATCTCGCGATGAGCTGGAGTCATCTGAGGCCAAGGTGTCACATCCTTTGCTCTTTTTTTCCTCTTGTTGATTTCTGTCTACCAAGTTTCATACGTCGTAATGTCTCAACGTGTCGCAAGTTTGCTTTAGTCACCCTGACCATCTCTTTAGCATTTAGCCACATTCTCTCTAAAATGGCCTAATGGAAAATACAAGTGTGGCCATTACATACTTAACCTACACTTCATGATTATAACAAAGTCATAGTTAGAAAAGCTTACCTCACTATTTGTTTCACTACCATTTACTCCATTAGAAACTAAATCACCTATTTCATCATCTTCCACATGAGCTTCTTGATGTGGTACTACCCTCCTTAACTGTCAATAATCACATCAACATACAAATAAATTTTGAATAACCAAAAATATAAAAAGAAAAACTTGTATATTCATAAAAAATATCATCCTAACCTCAACTAATCCATAACAACCAAAAAATTTTCTTTTAGCTACTAATCGTTGTTTTATTGTTTCGTCGTGCCAAACTAAACACCATGGTACCCGTGCTTCAACATTTACAACGGGTAGGTACGTCTTGCTCACATAGAAGATCTAAGTGGCAGTGTTTGAGTCATTATATAATATTGACAACTCTAATAGCAGAGTTTAATAGACAAATGATATAATGAATCGACTTCCAACTATACTTGTAAGAATAACAGACATCCCCGCACATATCTTCCGTTTGTTGCTTTGAATTCCTGGATGCCATCTTTCAAATAGTCTAGCATGAGTTTTCCCCAATTTCTTAGGACTGGGACATTAATGTCCCATATGAAATCCCACAGGTCATGCATTCCCTCTGGTTTACTATTGGATGCCAAAATAGTTGCACACGTGAATATGAGGAAAAAAATTTTAAATTCTTCACCAACAAGTAATGAATCCAATTGTGATTCCAAATATCGTATGCTATATATCTGGTCCTTCAGAACCCCCTTCAAATGAATCCACATCAAGGTCGCACGGGTTCCCATGGTAGCCCCGACACGGCTTAATGTAACGCTTCCACAATAAATTTCCGAGCTTGCCATTATGATATGATGGTATGAAACATCGTATGCAGAGATTAACCATTGGCATAACTCATATATGATCTCCTTTGTTGCTAACTGTAGTAACCCACCAAAGCCCATGGCTTCGATAGCTGCTACCTTAGAAACTGGCAAGCATCTCACAACCACCAAGAACTTCGTACCCGAACACCTAGATTTGGGTAGAGCCACCTACATTGAAAAACTAGTAGTAAGAGTTAATATGACTACGTAAATCAATACAAGTGTAGTAAATAGTAATGTAAAATTTAATCACCTTTGTTCGATCTTCTGAGACATGCTGCTTTCTTTTATTTTTCATATTCTCTTTAACAACCACATAGAATAACACTAATCAGGCAATGTAATAAGTTATGGTTGATGCACATAAAATAACATGTACATACCAATCCAGTAGTATCCCCAAAGATACCTTGTAGTACCCTAGTATGTCTTCGGTAAAGACTCCCTAGCAGTGTTCGAGTAGTATCCCCAGTGATGTTCCTGGGTAGTACTCCCAAGATGTTCCGTAGCACCCCAGCATATTCTAGTAGTACTCTAGTATATTATGGCAAAGACTAATATGCTCAAGTAGTACCCCAAAGATGTTCCGTAGTACCCCCAAAGATATTTTGATAAGATCTCCCTAGTATATTCCGGTAGCACTCAAGTATTCGAGTAGTACCCCAAAGATGTTTTGGTACCCTAGTATATTCTAGTAGTACCTCAAAGATAGTTTTGGTAGTACCCTAATAGTGTTGGACAATATTACAGTGAATTAGATTACACATAAGTAATTTGTCCTAAAGAAATGTGTTATGACAATACTATAATATGCCAAGTAAAAAAATCATATAATTAAGATTACAACATAAGTAGTTGTCCTCAAAGTAGAATGAGATATGTAAAGAAAATATTAATTAGGTAAGAGGATGTTTGCATGTTTTTCGATTATGCCCGGCCAGATTACAACGTGAACAATAGATGGTGCGTTTATCCTGAAATTCGAGGATCAGATATGCTTAATCTTCCAGAGGTTGCTTTTGAACATGGAGGATTTAGAGAGGCGATTCTATTCCCATGACATTCACCAACACCATCCACATCAACTTTTGGCATGTCGTGAGTCTCTATACCTTGAAAAAAGCCAGATTATATTAAATATTGGGTTGGCAACTTGAATGATCATCAACAAAATCAGCCACATTTTGTCCATTAAATCCTATCACTGCACATGCATGCTCGCAAGGTATGCGAGACATTTCCTAGGCCCAACAAGTGAAACTATGCTCCTTGATGTTAACATTGAAGATTGAAATACCAATAAATACACCAAAGATAGACTCACTGAATGGTCTCACTGTGTAAACCTCACCTTTTGCAATATTAATTTTCACTTTCTGGTCTATCTTCGACCCTATAGAACCCTTCCATTTATTGGATTCAACTTTATGCCTAACAAGCATAGCACCAACTTAGTCATGTGCTCGACTAAGAAGCTACAAATAGAGTGATGTCGTTCATCTCTTAACCAGGCATTAAACGACTCTCTAAGGTTTGTTGTCATTTTGTCCCATTGTTTCTTCGGGAATTTTGACATGGCCTAGTGTTGAGGTTCATTTGGTTCAATCTAGGTTGCTAACGAATCATTATACATACGCAATTCCTTCAGGTGAGCATTGTAATTAATCTCCAATTGAGCATAGGCAATTTTATCAAGCCATTTCAATGCAATTTCCTTCCCCTTGTTCCCCCTTGTGTTAGACTTATTAAAAAAGCTACTGAAGTTCTCCTTCAAGTGACGATAACAATAGGCATGGTTCTTTTCTCCATAACACTACGTAGAAGACCCAGGTGTCTATCCGATAAAACGATCACATCCTTATCCCCAATGAGATTATTTAAGTTTTGTAAGAACCAATTCCAATCCTCGTAATTCTCGAAGCTCATCACACCATACGCTATCGGGAACATGTTGTAAGTGGCATCATAAGATGTTTCTAAAAAAAGGGCACTACCTTATGGCCCACTCATGTGAGATGAGTCAATAGCAATGGCTGGTCGACATCCGCTCAAAAACCCTATAATGGATATCATGGGCAATAAACAGTTGTTCAAAATGACCATCACTAGAGTTTTTCAACTCTACAACTGATCTCGGATTGCATTTTTTTATTTGCTCACACATCCAAGGCAACAATTTATAGAAATTCTTCGGTTGACCATATATTCTCTCTTTAGCCTTCTCCTTTATATGTCAAGCTTGTACATAAGTCAAACGCATCCTATGTTCCCTGACAAATTCTTTACAAATTTTTCGTGGCATGTATTCAGGTGTACATAGAATGACATCATCAATAACCTTCGAGGCTCGGTTACATCTAACTAATGGTTGAGAAGAAACTACATCATTAACAGTATGCCTATGCTCATTTACTTAACGTGCACTTGTACAAGATGCAAAGCACCCATACAAAGACGACGAGTTATCTTCCAAGGCACCATTTACCGTGCATATAATGTACCTATGTGTTTACAACCATTTTCAAATAGTCAACAAAATCTCCTACTATAGACATCAAGTACATAGCATCATGAAATGCATCCGCATTTGGGAATGTTTGGCCACTTGCCATAATTTCGTTTTGGAATCGTCTTGAATTATGTTAAACCACTTCCGCCACATGAGACTCAACATCATGTGAGGAATTTGTTGATACATCCATGGACGAACTTAGATTAAACGCTACATTTCTCTGGACGTGTCCAGAATTGGAAGCAACCATAGGCGTTGAAGGATCATTGTTAACACGACATGCACCCAATTAATGAGTCCATGTTTCACCAAATAGTATGTGTAGTTGTATTCAAATTACATTTTTAACTAAACTTAACATACCTTGGAGGTAGTCAAATTACCTCAACCGAGACATAGTTATTCGAACTCATGTACACATAACAATATTTGTCATTGAATTTAAACATTTTCCTCATTTCTGCATCGTCTTCTAACAGTACCAACATTGATTGATCAAATCTACATGTGTAGTACATTTTCAATGCAGTTGATTCAACTTTCAACCTATCACAAACTATCAATACAAATTTGACATATGGAACATGCACGTTCATGATTTTTGTGATAACTCGGCCACCCTTGTATTCAATTGACCCATTAGACTTCACCATTTCCCCACCATAGCATACATAAACGAACATCTCGTTCTCCATCTTCGTCTAATCTATAGATTTAATTTCACACAATTTCAATGACATAATCCATTAGTTACACATTTAACAAAATCCTTTATGTGTGTTATGGTGATACCAATAGTCTATTATGGGTGTCTAAATGCAATGCAGCAAAGAAAACAACTAGTTATAACAAAGTTTTATTATGGTAGTACTGGGTAGTACACCCAGTTTATTATGGTAGTACACCCAATACAAAATGGTAGTACCTCCAGTATGTTATGCTAAAAACACGTTTCTGACTAATAGATACGAATTGTTTGATTGATTAGGTACTACCAAAAATTGAAATACGATGGTAGTAAACTATCTAATTCATTCCAATTGAATGAATGACTCTAACCTTAATAGAATGAAAACTTAGATACAAATATAGTGTTTTAAGGAGCTCTAGGTAATGGTAGTAACAAATTGACTTGAAGGAAGCTAACTCACTAACTGTTTTCACCAATGTTTTATTATGGTTGTATCGGGTAGTACCCCAAATAGCTTATGGTGTACCCCCAGTATATCATGCTAGTCCCGATAGTACCACCAGGATGTAATGGATCCTCATAATATTTAGGACCACATTAGGGGGATGGCAATACCTTTATTTACAAATACCAAGAAAGAATAGTCTAAAATGTCAAAACAAAGCCATATTTACAAAAACGAACAAAGAACAACCTAAATTGCCAAAACGAAGCTGTATTTACAAAAACGAAGAAAGTACAGCCAAATCAAAGCTACATTTACAAAAACAAAGAAAAAACAATCGAAAATGGCAAAACGAAGCTATAATAAAAGTAAACAATGACTTGTACTTACCTTACTTCCTTGCGTTGCGAGAGGGGAAATATTGGAAAATAGCAGAAAATGTGAAAAAAAAAAAAGAAGCTTCATTCTCCTTAGTTTTCCTTGTGTTGAGAGGTGAAAAATGTGAAAATGGAAAAAAAAATGTTTTTACAGTGTGATGGGAGGAGGTCAAACAGTTAGAGGAGATGAGAGGAAGATAAAGAGTCCAAGGAAGTCCAGGGGAGGGGAGAAGATAGTAAAATGATTTTACCATAGGGATAACTAGTCATAAGGGTAGTTTGTGGTAACTTTTTGCAATCATGACTTTTGTTACTAAATTGTAACGCCCCAAAAATACCCTATAATTTATTTTATAATTATTATATATATATATTCCGGGTATAAATTGAGCCAACTTTGGTATTTTATGGGAATTGTTAAATGAATATTGAATAAATGATTATATGGCTAAGAGCCAAATGCAAATATTATATGCTAAATGAGAATTGATTTGACTCAAAATTTACCTATGTAAAAGGATAGATTTGAAATTTGTAAAAATGAGGACCTATGGGCCAATTGTGTAAATAAGTTTACATGTCTATGTAAATATGAGAGTTGAAGTGCAAATAAAAAT
Source organism: Tetrastigma voinierianum (assembly GCA_016808115.1). Lineage (NCBI taxonomy): Eukaryota > Viridiplantae > Streptophyta > Magnoliopsida > Vitales > Vitaceae > Tetrastigma > Tetrastigma voinierianum. The sequence continues at coordinate 939,602 of JAEQBH010000804.1, forward strand.
GAAATATGGGCTATAAAGCAAATAGGGATAAACTTAAGTCAAAGAATGCATTTTTTGTGGCCAAACAAGTCCTTATGAAAATAAGTGACTTAAGACCAAAAAATGAGAAAATGAGAATAGGGTGTGGGAAAGGCCAAACATGGCCTACACTTAAATGAGGATAAAGACCAAAATGTGGTCTTTGGGAGCCTATCTTTGAGCAATCCTGCTTTTAGGGAGAAGGAGAGGAGAAAAGGGGAGTAAGAGCTACTGGGCTTGGGAAAAGATCAAGTTCTAGGTGGGTTTCTTCCACTTCTGCTCCTTTGTGATCAAGCAAACTTAGAAGGAGATTTGAAGAGGCTAAGATAAGAAAACAAAACCCTAGCTTCATCTTTTGTGATTTTGATGTTGGGGAAAACCCCAAATGTGGATAAAAATAGTTTTGTCTTGGTTGTAAATGAGTTTTGGGGTTGTGTTAGGTTTAGTTTTGAAGAGTATTGTTGGTTGGATTGGTTTTGTGTAATGTTTGTAAAAGGGAAATGTTGGGTTTTCAAAGGAAATGCTGTCAAAATTTTGTCAAAACTCATGTTCTTGTTTTGGCTATAGATTAAGTTATAATCATCCAAATGAAGTGATTCTAATTTATAAAGAACCATAAGAGATAGGTCTACAAATTTATAGAAGGGACCAAGAGCAAATTGTATCTCTAAGGTTCCCAAATATGGGCTTAGCGAGCCTGCAGTTCACTTCAAGTTATGCCTCCTCGCTTTGGGTATTATTATAGCTCACATATGTTTAGTTTCCCACTCATCCAAATTGAGTGATTCAAAATTCTGGGTAAAATATACTTCTAGAGGAATAATTTACTTAAAGGAAGTATATGCAAATTATAACCCCAAAGTGTCCAGAAATTTGTCAAAGTGGAGCTATGTGTAAGAACAGTCTTATTCTACTTTGCAAATTAGAGTAGTCTGGATGTAAAATGCAATAACTTGAGTTTGGTGATCCAAATTGGATGATTCCAGTTGGAGAAGAAACCTTAGAACCATAGCTTTAAATGTGTAGAAGGAACCATTACCAATATATGGAGTTAAGACCCCTGAAATTGGGAATAACAGTAGGTAACTGAGTGATCTGGGCATACTGACCAGTTTGGCATTAAAATGCTATAACTTGAGTTTGGGTGATCCAAATGAGATGATTCCAATTCCTACTAAAAATAGACTCGTGGAGATAAAATTTTCTTGAAGGAAGTATGAGCAAATTATGGCTAATGTGTTCCCAAAAATTTTGCAAGTGAAGGGGTATCGGGTAGACATAAACCCTGACCAAAAACTCCTAAAATAACCTACTAATATGTGATTGTCATTGTATTTGAATAGAGGCTGATGAGGAGGAAAGCCCGTAATGAAGTCAAGATTCTGAAGATCAGAATCAAAGCGACGATTTTGGTTTGTTCTATCTTCTCCTATTCTTGTTTCAATATTTGAACTATTTGTTCTAAATGCATAAGAAAAGCATATTTAATTGTTTTAATTGATTTGAATAAATTGATTGTGAAATGTTTGCAAATAAAAATTGCATGAGTATTGTAACCTCACCCAACTCTAAGACCGTGTCGGGTATGACAACCCAGCTAAGGTCCCAATTACTGACAACTCGATGGCTGTCAACTCATCCATGTCAAGAATGACATCAACACCCAAATATGTCTACCTCCCTAAGGTCCACCATGAACAGAATCACTGAGATCCTTGACCCACGATCTCGACCCATCTGACCAACTCTCACCCTACATCCTAGGGAAGAATTTCCCATCATTTTTCTTCTCATTTCTCTTCCTTTTTCTCTTTGCTTTTCTTCTTTCATTTTCTCTTCTCCTTTGGTCATTCTCTCTCCCATTTTGATCGTATGGTCAAGAGAAGGAAATTGAGAAGGAAATTTCCTCAATCCAATTATATGGCTATCACTTTTCCATTTTTATTCCTTATTTCTTTATTTCCTTTATGACATCATGCCTCACAAAATGTCGCGAGCCATTGGAAACGCCACACTACCATTAACGTGGAGCCATTCCTTTAATGCCAAGTCACACTCTTGAGGTGCCATGTGGCATCCCCTAACCTTGCCATGTGTCATCCGACACCCCACGCCTCGAAAAACGTGAGAGAAATCCGACCACCTCGTAATCCAACGAAATTCGACGTGGTAGCTAAATTCACGAGACGATTTCAACTGAGAAGTCCGCTTTCATTATCTGAGATCTAGAAAAATTTCGGATTTTTACCGAAATTAAAATTTTGCCATTTTTGAGCAAATTGATTGCCATTTTTGAGCAAATTGGGTTTCTAGGTTATGCAACCTCCATCGTAAAAAAGTTTGAAGATCAGTTCCCACTTTGCATGCAGCATCGACCAGTGCATATACGTACAAACTCGTGTTGGGTGCATGATAACGCCTCGAGGTCACAATCAGCGACAACGATGGGTGGAGAGTAACCCATTTAGGAGTGATTCCACTCTTTTGGGCGATAGCTCGCCTGTCGAGGGAATATTTTTTTAAGTGCAGGTGTTCGAGAGAAGGCGATCTTTGTAGGAGCCGATTTTGAAGAAAGCGGGTTGTGGCTTTGATGGTTTTGGATATGTATGTGTTAAAATTGCAGTTTTCAATATGCGTAATATGATAGAAGTACCATAACTCTTGGACTATTGGAATATAGTTGGGATATTTATTTTGATGGTTTATGACTAAAGGCATTTTTCAAATTCATGATGCATTGATCTGAACTTGTTTAATTCCGTGGGATTAAGTGAGTTGATAGCGGTTGGGACTGGAAGATCTGAAGTATTGAAAATGAGCTTGGATTTATACAAATGTTTTATCATTATATCTTTTCTCAAAGATTTAAAGGCGTCCTTATTCTGAATATTAACAGTTCCAAATTAGTGAAAGATGATTGATATCCCCGATAGATTAAATAACATGTCTGACATGAATTATGATCTGTCCTCAGATCCGATGTGGGTATTATATATTGACAATTGATTTTTAATAACGATCAAGTAGCCCGGTAGACCAAAGCTAACATGTTATAAGCGTTTCTCAAAGCTGCGGCCAGTGATTGTCAAAGTGAATTCTAATATCTTGTATGTAAACATAGGTTAATTGTTAAAATTGGCGAGGTGAATAGATTTGGTGTGATATATTGATTAAACCATGATTGCAATTGGTAAATAACGCTGTATTACATGATTGATTATAAATAAATTGTGCATATGAGGTGTGTATTTGGGATGATCGATGAACCATAATGGTATATGAAATATATATATATATATATATATATTGTATTGACGTGATCTATCAAAAGATTTAAAAGTGAATAAGTAAAATTGCATGATTTGAAACCAGCTAAAACGGATGAATGGAATTGTATGAGCTATAAGCATGAAAATGCTTAGCGTATTGTACACATCGTGTGCAGTCAAGTGAGATGATAGTGATTGAAAGGGATACAGGTCGAGGGCTGAGTCATTGAAAGTTAGCGAGGTAATGCTCGAACATATGCATTCATAATTTGTTTTGGTATTGATATTTGTGCGCGATTTGAACTTGAACATCATTTGTAAATGTTTGAAGAACTTGTTTCCTTCATTGTAAATGTATTTTGTTAAATATTATGACCTATTGATGCCAATCATTTATAAACTTCACAGTCAAACTACTTAAAGTAAATATTTGAGAAGCGAAACCTTCATATGAATAAATGGATTTGATTAGTGGCCGGTGGACGTCCAGGGGTTGAGATTAGGATCATGTTGAGTCGAATAAACCTGGGGATGCTATAATAATCACTTTTGACATAATGAATTGAGTAATGAGTTGAGTTGATTACTGATTTTATAATATTTGCATATTAGTGATGAAACATAACGGTGCCTTTTAAGTAAGTCGGGACACGAGATGAAGGGTTTAAATTTTGGAATGATCTTCTCTTTTCTCATTTCTAATCCTTTGTATCGACCATCCATCCGTCGGATTACCAGGTACTCTTTCTCAATCTCAGCCATCGCCTCCACTTGCAAGCTATTTCTCAAGCACTGATTTTGGATCATATATCACAAAGCCATGTATTTGTATTCTTCAACATTATTTGGATATTTGAGTTACGCTAAAGGGCTTTGAAAATAATTTCAATAATGTCGGTATAATGAGTTTTAGACCAAAATAATGTTTGTGGGGAAAAAAATGAGGAATTTAGTTTTTTAGCCAAACTAATGCCCAAACTAGTGTGTTTGGCAAATGTCATTGTTCGACACGCGTTTTTTCCTTGAGTTCTGGAAATGTGCAAATCACTGACCGCGGTTTTGAATTTGATTCAATTGCAAGACAGCGGCATTTGAGCTTTTTATTTATAAGTCTTCGCTCTCCCCATTTCTTCCTCTAACAAATTAACTACAGTTAATTAAAACATCCATAGCATTTCAATTCCAATTACCACTGTCATGGACAGCGGCATTTGACAATTTAATAATTCTAATTGCTGTTGTCCATGACAACGGTATTACGTACTACTTTGGGCATTAATTTAGTTTCCAAACTAATTTTATAAAAAAAATTTCAAATAAAGTATTTCGGTCTAAAACTCTGGTATAATAGCAAAAGTAGATCGATATCAGTTCCATTTAAAGACAGAAATGTTGTTTTTTTCCACCTCCTTTTCTTGATTCATTAGAAAAGCTTAATTTTTGATTCCAACTGTTTTGATTTTACGGCTATGACACATACTATATGGATGGATTTTGTGGAACAGGGTGGTATGTGAAATTACTACTTCAATGACGCCCTTAAGAGGTATTTGTTTTCCTCAATCTTTTTGCTTTTAGTTTGGTTTCTGAGAAATTCGATCAATCAAAGGAAACCTTTGGATCGACCTTCTACAATGAAATAATAATTTGGCTTCTCCGAGTCTCTGTTTAATAGTAACCACAAAAAATGAAAAAAAAAAAGAAGAATTGGGATGATTTAATGATTAAAACTTCCTGCTTTCCTTTGTGTCTTGAAGATATATATCGGCTTTGATCATGTTTATAATATGGAAACATCAAATGAAATAGGATTTTACATACCTCCCGACCATTGAGACTCACTGGCTCTAATATTCAAAACCTCCAAAACTTCAAGCTTTTACTTGCTTTGCTCTACTATTTGATGGTATTCTTAAAATGAATTGTTTTTCAGTGATAGCAAGAGAGGACCCTAGATATATTTATAGATTCTCCCATCAAGAATCACGTCTTTATGAACCATCACCACTTTGAGAATTCAAGTTTTAGAATTTCAAGTTCAAACTTGATGCACAACTTGGGAATCTCACATTCTCCCACTTGGTGCAATTTAAATCAAATTCTTGAGTAACAAAATACATGAATATAGAGATAGGTCCTCCAAATGTGAGTTTTATCAACTATGTATCTGATGCACTTTTAGCTATAGTACTTGTGTGGTAATGAAAACTTAATGGAATAAACCTTATGTTTATTCTAGGTCCAAATGAAATATATTTTCTCAAATGAATTAAAGTGCACATGAAAATGAGAAAATAACTGAATGTAGAACTATAAGTGAATGTATATATACAATTACGAAGAGGAAACAATCCCATTATGTGATCCTTCTGATTTAAATTGGTGGCATGCAGTGAAAGATAATAATCATCGACAGTACTAATATGCTTTCGATGACCACTTTCTTTCCTTAACATGTTCTCTAATGGCTAAGTATTTGATGTCGTGTGCTTGCCCGACTCCCACTTTGTTATTCTTAGCGAGAACACGCTGCAATTTGGTTGTCACTGAAAATCTTGAAGGCTGAAATAGATCCATAACTCTAAGCCCAGAAATAAACTCTTAAAGCCATACACCTTGTAGGTGAAAGCTTGAAAACAAAGATCACCGAATTCAGCCTATGGTAGTAGCCAGTAAAAATGCAGTTGACCTTCTCAACTTGACTCCAGGCCATAATGAATATGTACCCGGATGTTGATTCACGAGAATCAACACGACCCGGCATAAAGTGCGCATCGAATAGCCCGACCCGGATCAAGTTGTCGTCTGTGCCATAACGCATAATCTTTGGTTCCTTGTAGATACCTCATGACTTTCTTTTGCAGCTCTCGGTGGTCACACACGGATTACTTTGATACGCCTAACATCTAACACATAAGGCTTCAACTAAACATATAGATATTCTTCTAAGATTCATTTTCTAAATCATTTTGAGACATTGATTTGTTAACATATGTAGCCCTTCATAATGGGAGTAGCAGCAGTGAACGATCCTTCATCAAGAAATCTCTCAAAGTTTTGTTGATATAGTTCTGTGATAGACCTAAAATACCCGCGAGATCTATCTCTATGGATCTTAATACCAATGACATAGATGCCTCACCCATATCTTTCATATCCAAAGGATTTTGGAGAGAGATTGTTTCACTCCATGCATCATTCCTTATCATTGGTTGCAGTAAATGTAATTACGTATAAAACAAGGAAACAAGTTTTACTCCGCTAACCTTACAGTATATACATTGATCCATGGGGTTTTCAATGAAACCAAATAAATGTGATACTCATAGATTTGTAATACCGTTGTGGGAGGCTTGTTTTGGCTTAGGTATATGGATTTCTTAAACTACTTGAAACCAGTGATCACCTTCCTGAAGAGAAACCTTCGGGTTATTTCATGTATACCTCCTCTTTCGGATCAGATTAAGAAATGATGTTTTCACATCCATTTGTTGCAACTCAAGGTCTAAGTGTGCAACTAATGCTAAAATAATCTGAAGAGAATCTTTCTTGAATCTGTGAATAAAAGATTCTGATAGCAATCAGATTCATACTTAGTAAATCATAGCAACAAGTCTCGCTTTATATGCTGTGTTGCCTAAGGAGGTCTTTGGTCTGGAGCCATTTGATAATGGCTGCACCCTTTAGGCAACTCTACAGGTCCCGAGACTTAGATTGCTTGCTCATGGAATCTAACTCATCCTTCATAGCATTATACTGATTGAACTCGTTACAACATGGCATTGTGAAAAGGTTTGGATCATTTTGAGCTCAATGTAGTTTCTTGTAAATACACTATATAGTACTAAGATGCTGACCTTCAGGTAGATCGTACTAATGTTTGGATCATGTCTGGGGCACTTTGTGGTTCAGCTGTATGTTCAAGATTATAGGTAATTCTAGACATTGATCCTGCGGAAGGTTCTCGACTATTTGTGGAACTTCAATGATTGGTTGTTAATACTATTGGAACGAGAGTGTGGTGACTAACCAATCTCCGTGACGTGAAGGATTTGAGTTTCTATGATCGTGAGCAAATTCAATCACGAATCGATCCCTCCATGATCATATCATTTAGAAAGCATGTTCGCCGGGCTGTCCCTAGTTAGACAGGGATGGACGGTAAATCTATAGCATAGGCGTTTTAGCGTGCCGATAAAGAAACCACTAAGTATCGCAGATTACATTTCTTCTCATGTGGATTATATATTCTCACACAGGAGCGGACAACCCGGCAGCATAACCATGAGCTCCGGTTTCAACCTTTCATATTTCAAAGGTGTCTTTGGGAATGGCCTTAGTTGGGTTTCTGATTTAATACATACCTTTATATGCAGTCGTCAGTCCACAAAAATTGAGGAAGATTGGAGTTGCTAAGCATACTCTGCACCATGTCCACTAAATTCGATTTCTTCTTTACCTGTTTTGATCGGAAGAACAGGCATAGTGTTGACGATTATCCCGTACTCTTGAAGAAACTTTGAGAACCGAGTGCTTGTCCATTCTGGAATTAATGCCTACCATAGTATTCACCACCTCTATGGGATCACTATGTTGTATTTGCTTCCCGCATTGGTTCTCAACTTGGCTTTAAAGATTTTGAAGGCATCGATGCCATGCCCAGTATAAAACAAGTATACATACATATATATTGGTAATCATCAATGAGAAGTGATGAAATATTTTGACGAGGCATATCTATATGGATAATATATGTGGTATATGTGAAATTTCTATATGTTTGAACTCCTATTGGCATGCTTCTTAGACTTGTTTGTCTGCTCTAATCAGTCCTGAGTCTGAAAATCGATATAATCTAAGTACTAAGTACTCCATCTTTACTAATCTCTTAATTTCTATCTATGGAGGATGTGACTAATCTGAGTGCCATAACTATAGAAAGAATCCTCATTAATATTACTCTGTATTTTCCAATATGAACATACAGTGTGGTAAGCTAAATGCTAAACAAATTCTATATAGACCATCTGTAAAATACATTTGTTCCAATATTATTTGATTTATAAAATAAGTTAAATACATTGTCTTGAAAAGTAAGAAAAACCTAATGCGAGACAAGTCTAGAAAGCAGAAATCAAGTTTAGTGAAACTTGGTACATAAAAGGTCCTTTCCAAAAACTAAAACAAAGCCATTGTCTAATGTTAATGTGCAAATATCATTAGCCTCCATAGAGGTGAGCCCATCTTTGTTGCGATAGAGTGTTGGGCCTACAGATTTCCCATGCTGTAACTCCCTTAGGTTTGCATACCACGCAAGAGTTTACAATATGGATTGTAGAACGAAATCAATCCCAGTGTTAATATTAACGATAACCATATTAGATTCATAACAAGCAAAGGATGATATATTACCTTTCTTCTCAGCCACTTCTTGAATTTTAGGACAATCTTTCTTCACGTGTCCTTTGCTTTTACAAAGAAACACTTATTTTCCTTCTTGTCTCCGGCTGAGGTGGTATTCTACCTTTCCCTTCGATTTGATTTAGAAGTGTAGATGCGAGATGTATCATTCCTTTTGTTCTTCCCAAAGTTGTAGCCAACATCGCACTTTCACCTAATTCATCGACCTCTCTTCTTCTTGAACACACATGGTCATTAATTCATTGATTGACCATTTGTCCTTATGTATTATAAAGAAGTCTTAAAGGTCCGTATTGATGAGGAAAGTGTTCGAATAAAGTGCACTAGAAAGGAATCCGACATATCTATCCCGAGTTTCTTAAGTTGAGCCGCGATGTCCCTCATTTGCATGATGTGCTCACGCACACCCCTAACGCTTGTGATACGAATGGAAGAAAATTTCATTATCGGGAGTGCTAAAGCACATGCAGTGACAAATTGTTCTCAAATGGCTTTTAGCAAATCTTGGACATATATCGTGGCTGCTCAGTGTGGAGACCCCTAATACCGCGGTGATTTTTGTCTTAATGAACATTCTGGCCGAGTCGATTAGTTCTCCCACATCGCTCATATCGCGCAACTTGAGTGGGTGTGCTTTCTTGCATGTCACTTCTTGTGGTTACGATTTCCTTATGGAAAATCGATGTCCATATGCACTAAATGAAGATCCCTTTCTTTCCATATTTGTAGTTGTCACCTAAGTTAGGAATGTCTAGGTGCATATCGGTGTAACTAAGCCGGGTTGAGAAAGCTGTAAAAGGTCAAAAAGCTTATGTTAGATGTGAGGCATGTATTACTAATTGCATGTGTTACCAGTAAAACACGCACTAAACTATATCCTAATTTAATAAAGATTACACAATGGGACGAAAATCTTTACTTAATTAGTTATTTCTAACTTTATGATAGAAATTGTAAATTATTTAATTTTAATGGGTGAGCAATAGCACGTAAACGAGATAGGTACATGCATTTATATACACCCGGGGAAAGTCCAGTGGTAAGTGGAGGGTGCACAGCGGTCCCTCTTAAAAACCACTAACCTTGAGGCTCTTTATACTTCCCGCTTTATTCGAGAACTTTCCCTAGACATGTATAGTCCCACCTGAGTACCTTAATGTTCAAGGTTAAAAACCACTATATAATTTGCATTTCTATCCTTAAAGATAAAACTACCAAATTATGTATCAATTCATAATTCCTGTGGGTAGATTATGAAAATAATTTAGCATCTCATCCTAATTAATTATATAAATATATAAAATTTCTGTGGGATAGAATTTTATTATATTAAGTATAATTAATTACAAGTTTATGTCTCATTCTTTATGTGATCTTAACTTAATAAATAATTTATTAATTAAAGATGTTGTGGCTATTCCTTAACTAACCAAAATTATTTTGATCACTTGGACATTTTATAAGGTTTTAGTTGTGCTTTCTAAATTAGGCACTAAACTTAAGTTTTATGTATAATATCAAATTTTATTTGAATAGCATAATTAAACACTCTTATTATGCTACTTAAAGAAATTGTATAATTAATCCTGTAGTATTACACAATTGATTTCATACAAAAGGAAATCAAAGCATAAATATTATATTCATGCATGAAAGCCCAAAAATTTGTAAATTTTATTAGCATTGATGTAAATAAACATGATTTGAGCAATTAATAAATAATGTAAACATGTAATGAATACGGAGCGTATCAAATTAAATATATAAACACTTTAACACACAAGCCAAGTTGGCTTGGTGGAAGAGCTCTTAATTGAACCTTTGCTCATAGGTTTAAACCTTATTAACAACAATTTTTTTTTTTTTTTAAAACTTCAAAAGGATTTCCAGCAAGCCCACTTTATATTACTAAAGCCCAAAATAAGGCTTGTGAAAATTTGAAAATAAAAGGCCACTTATAAATGGGCTGGATAAAATAAGAACTATGACCCGAACATAACTTTTTTATAAAAGAAGGCCTGTTTTTATTTGTTTTTTTTTTTTTTTAAGTCATCTTCTTCGTATGACTGAACCACCATTAAAGGACCTTCATCCAGAAATAAAACATACATTTGATGTCCCATATAATCACATAATACATTAAAACAAATGGAAATGTGATTTAATAGCCTAAAACAATGAAAAGGTGAATCAAGGATCAAAATGCGGAAGAGTGAGATCATGTCTTGCCAAATTTTCATGTCTGCCAAAAATTTTTTTTTAAGAATATAAAACTTCGCGTCGAAGCGAGTTAATACTTAGTCTTTCACGATCTCGAATGAAGAAGACTTATATGTCAACTTGATCATGTTTATAATATGGAAACATGAAATGAAATAGGATTTTACATACCTCAGGCCGTTGAATTCGCAGCTGAATATTCAAAACCTCCCAAAACTTTAAACTTTTCCCTTGCTTTACTCTCCTATTTGATGGTATTCTTAAAATGAATTGTTTTTCGTTGAAGTAGCAGAGGACCCTAGATATATTTATAGATTCTCCATCCAAGAATCCCGTCTTTTATGAACATGCTGACTTTGAAATTCAAATTTTAGAATTTAAGTTAACGTTACGCCAACGAGGAATCTCACAGTTATTTCTCAGAAAGCAAACAAATCCCTTATCCATAAATTTTTTTCCCATTCTCTTTCATACAAAGGAAAAAATTGTCGTTTTCTTTTTCCTATTTTATGATTCTACGAGTATACTCTCAATAAAGAGGTAGTATCATGAATATTTTTCTTTTCCTTTATTATTTTGCTTGAAGCCAAACTCAATATTATCATTATTGCTCTCTCCTTTTTTTTGCTTTGTTTGTATTTCATTATCTTTGATACTGTTAATAAAGTCTAATTGCTTGTAATATTACGTGTAATTTATCACATTTTCATATAGCGTGATTCTTAACACCTAGTAATTTCATTTTAGTAACAGGGGAAGTATACAGGGAGGACCAAGCCTATACAAACTCTTATGATAATGAATAGGCCAAATTGTTCAATTAAATTCATTATTTGGAAATAATGATTATCTCAGCATGAAATATGAAATAAATGAACAGTTGAGGAAAGAAGTTCCGAGGTGACTAATACAAGTCAGGTAGCCCTTTCAAATCAGCATTGCATGTTAAAAATCCAACTCTCATGCTAACTTCCCCACATGAGAGTCTAATTTCTAGAAATCCAGCTCTTTTTGACAAGGGAAGAATTCCCAGATCTAATACTGTGAATATATATATATACATATACCCGCAATTCAAATACTTGTTAGAGTTCTGTTTGGTTTCTGAGAAAGTTGGAGCCGAATGAAAGAGATGGGCTATTGTGAGAAACCCTTTTCTTTTTCTAGTTTTTCGGTCAAGTTTCTAGTCTTTGCTTTTTGCTATTACCCTCTGTTTGGTAGCTGAGGTCCTGAGGACGTGGGAGAAAGCTGAAACTTCCAATTTTGCAACTGTCAATAATAACAATAAAGATTTCAATGTTTTGTCTTCTATTTTAAGGCTTCCAGCTGTTTGGTTGCTGAGAACTGTGAAGAAAAGCAAGGAAACTTTGTAGATGGATATAACAAGGAAGGGCAACGCATATATGATCAGGTGAAAGGGAAAGACATCCCATCAGTGCAGGTAAAGAATTTCTTGTGTGTTAGTTCTCTGTGTTATGAGATATTCAATGATTCAGTTTGATTATTACCTAAATCATTGCAGGCAGAAAATTGATCCGATGACAGTTTTGTGGAGACTTATTATACATGAAGTTTATTGGCCTTACAGAGAAAACCAAGCTTCAGTTTTTTTTTTCTCTGCTTCTTCTTTATCAACAGTACTGGCCAATAAAATGCCAAAAGCTACCATTGAAATCTATGAGAAAAATGTATCACAATTGCAAGATTGTTTGAGGCAACCAGTGAAACAACCCTGGAAATCTTTTGATTAGATGCCTGTTGGTTTTTTTCTTGCTGCTCTTCTTATGCTCTGAATTTGGGGCTTTCATTTTGACCATGTCCCACATTTCTTTTCAAACAGGCAGACTTTGATTCACAACAAAGGACAAGGAAAAGTAAACCTTATCAAAGACTTTGCATACACAAGCATTGTTATGAAATGCTCCAAACGAATGAAGTTTTTGAATAGTATACAATCACACAACTTATATTAATGGGGACTCAAGACACTGCAGTGCAGAAAATGATGATAATAATAGTTCTTGTTCTATTTAACTGTCTTGCTCAGATATGGGGAGAATTTGAAAGAAACCAACAAGAACCCTAGTTGGATTTGGTCTGTAAGGAATTTGCTACTGCAGTTTATGCTGACCAAGCAAAAAGGATGGATGCCCACTAGTCCCATGCATAAGAAGGTGGACACTAAAAAGCCTGTGATCTTTTAAAGCTAATTTTACAGAAAATTTGCTTCTCTTGAAAAGTCCTTTTTAGTTTGTCAGATTAACCAGAGTTGTTCATATGCCAGCTCCCAATGAGTCGAACTCCCAAACATACAAATGGAGATCAAATATTCAATTTTCAAAAAGGTGGCTTGAACCTAGAAGCTCTTTCCAAACCAAGCTCTGATATCATATTAAATATGAATATCATGCTTTTAACAAGAATGTCATTTCTATGCTTCCTTTTGGCCTAACTTCCCTAAACTGACTGGGCCAGCTTACTTGGAATGAATAGAGGTTGAGACACTGAGGAGGGGAACAACCTTTAATTTTTCATTTACTTTTTCTGGTTTCAGAAAACTAGGGTTCAAGTCTGTAACACATTATCTCATTCAAACACGCTCAAACAAACTCAGAAGACCCTGATGCTGAAATTTTGGTTTCTGCAAGGACACCACAGTCCTTAACTGATACCAGAGCGCTGGCTTTGCAGATCATATCACTTGATGCAGACACAGAACCTCATGGGTGCCCAAAATCCCGAGATAACAACAATGATGATGACAGAATATGAAGCAATGGAAGAGTGGCCAGGGATATGTCAAAGATGCCAATGGTTCATATGTCAAAGATGATGAGAGTAGACCAAGCAAGGAGATGAAGCATGAAGATTATTTTGTCAAACCATTCCTAAATCTGCCTTTAGAGGATCGAAAAACATCCCATGAAAATTTTGAGATAAGCATTCTCTTTTTTGTTAGCAAGAACTACTATAGCAGAATGAAATTGACACAAAAGCAACCAATATATGTTGATTTTTTGCTTAAGTATTGCTCTTTTTCTTCCTGAAAAAAACAAACATCTCCTACACAGAAATCTTAATGCCTCTCCATAAACCACTTGCAAGAAGTGGATTTCAGGAGTGGAAGAGTTGCTTTAAAATGAGTTCATCTGTTATCTACAAGGCCGAATCCTTAACCAGATAATGAAATCAGAACAACTGTATCAATATATAAATTGGCTGGTCATGCAGGCCTAGAAGAAGTCATTGTATTGATCCATGATAGCATCACGAATATTGGAATATAGACCATAGAGCGAGTACTGTCGAAGATTTTTCAGCTCGTACCAGGAGTTAAGTGGCGTGAGTTTCTTGTCGATCCCTGAGAAGGTCAACTGGATGCTGATGTTGCAATCTATAGAGCCTCCTTGGTGTTTACAGTTCGAGGATTTCACTGCACAATCCTGCCCATTTAGGCAAACAAAGGCCGACTTCTTGGAGCACTTTGAACAACCAAATTTCTTCCAGTAAAAGTTTTGAAGAGTCCCCTTCTTGAATTCGAGAACCTGTTACCAAAAATAAGCTCTTACAGGTATATGATCAAAATGCCCTGAAATAGGAAATGGAAACAAAATCTATAAACCTCTTCCAAGAAGTTTTTACCATAGTGAAACTAGTAATGGTGTGTTGGCTGTCTGCAACAAGGACCGGGGTCGATCTTGCTGCATATTTCCGGCCGGCAAACGCCACCATATACACTCCATTCGAAATCTAAGAGAAATCCAATAAGTCATTGAACTGAATAGATTAAGAGAAACATTCATCAAACATTATTCATAATATTCCAAAGATTTCAAGGCAATCGTCCATACCGAATTGAAGTTGGTGCTATTGACAGTGAGGAGAGAGATCTCATCAACCTTTGGCCGGAAAACAGCAAGTTGGGAATTTGTGCTTTCCAGAGAGAGACGCCGATCACAGGGAGAAAGTTGGGTTTTATTGAAAAAGAATGACTCTTTCTGAGAAAATGCGAGGCCAAAGGTAAACCCATCAAATCTCTTAACCTTTGCATCGGAGCAAGGACTAAAAACACCATTTGTATCACCTGCTTCTGCAACTACCGCCGCCACTATCACCACCACCACCACCGCCACCATTTGTTTCACCATAGCCATCATCCTTGATAGCTCTTTAAACTGTGAGTAGCAGACAAACAGAGGAAAATTTAAGAACCCAATGTTAAAATTCCATTATCCATTATCATCAACCTCAATCAAAGCATTGCTCTAAAATCCCTAACCCCCATCAAAAGAAACAACCCTGAATTCAATCATACATGCTGTAATCACTATGATATCGGAATCAATCCAAAACAAAAAAAACAAAAAAGAAAGAAAAAAGAAAAAAAAAATCAACCCTAAGTATATGCGGAGAATAGAAAATACCCAAAAGCATACCACGGTTCTGAATGATATTTCTGGGGGGAATTTCAATGTTCTTCTGAAACTAAAAGCAGAGTTTTTTTATTTTATTATTTTAATATATATTTCATCGATGAATTCGAAAGCCGAAAGAGCCGGGGATGAAATCAAAGGGAATGGAACTCCAATTATATAATTAAGGATGAAGATTTGTAATGATATTTTTGGGGGGAATTATCAATGTTCTTCTGAAACTAAAAGTAGAGTTTTATTTTATTTTATTATTTTAATATAAATTTCATCGATGAATTCGAAAGCCGAAAGATCCGGGGATGCAATCAAAGGGAATGGAACTCCAATTATATAATTAAGGATGAAGATTTGATAGGTTCGATATGAAAATGGGTTGATTTTGATTTATGGTAAGAATCAAAAGCTTATGTTACTTTTGATCGGTGTTTCATGAGGTGGCGCAAAACGGTTCTAAATTTCTAATGGCGCGCCAGGTGGATCTTGTCCTAGAAGCGGTTATGGAAGTTGGAATTTCCACAGGAAAAGGTCATAACAAATTGGAATTTCTTTTGCGGACGAAATTAGAATTTGCCTCATTATTCTTGATTAATTTTTTAATTTTATTTCATTCTTAGAAAATAAAATCTGTCCTATGTTTTTTTTTTTTTTTTTGTTATAATCTATTCCCTTGAAATTGCAAATATTTTGATGAGGCAGGCTGAGGCAGGGTATGTTTTCTTATTTTCCTTTTTTTTTGAGAGTTTCTTATTTTCTATGACCAAAACAAAGTAATATAATTTATCTGTAATTTCTAAGGGAAAAAAAGGCTCGGAAAAAAATAACATCTACAAACCCTGGCCGCCTCTTTCTTCTTATTCTTTCTATCCCATTTTTTCTACGTAAAGATGAATTATTTTTTTTTGTTATTTTTGGTCTAAATCACTTCTCTATATCTTTTTTCTACCAATTTTTTTTTCTATAAAGTAGTTATTTCACAAAAATTTGGATTTTTACTTTGTTTTTTCGTATTTTTGTCATCGTCTTATGGGACATGTTTTTGTCTTCGTCTTGTACGATGTGTGATTTAATGTGTCGTTTAATGCGATGGTTTGGTTTCGTCGTGCACATTTGTGGTGTTTTAGTATATGGATGATTGAGCGATAAAACGTGTTGTCAGGCGTTAAATTCATCATGTGATCGTCGGTATCTGCCCGAGCCCAAAGTTATATATATTATAGTCTGTCATACAATTATCAAATATGTGAGCTGATTTATTGTCTTGTGCTTAGATGTTGTGTCATCATCCACAGAGTTTTTAATTTGGTCTCTGTTTTATATCGTATATATTACTATAATTTGAATGTCAGATTATTCTCCTTTACAAAAAAGAAAAAAAAAATGAATAGAAAATTATCATAATTTTCCCTCGACATATATTTTCTATTAAATTACTTATTTTTTTAAACCTTTCATGTGGCATCAATAAAGTTGGGAATATATTAATCACTTTAGTAAATTATTAAAAAAAATTCTGAGATTTATATTTCATCCAATAATTAAAAAAATCATGACTTTTTATACCTAAGTGTAAGTTTTGGTCACGATTAATCAAAATAATTTTTTTATGGATAGGCATTGGTTACTATGGAATAAAATAATTTATGTTGCATAAGTTTTAAATATAAATGATATAAATTTTTCTTCTAACTTTTATCTGCTAGCCTCTTTTCCTTTAAGTTAAGATAAGTGATTTTTTGATATTTTTGGTATGAAATCACCTATCTAGACATCTTTCCATAATTTTCTTCTTCAATAAAGTAGTTATTCCACAATATTTAGGCTTTCATTTTTTTTTCCTTGGTGTGACGTGTGGTCGTCGTCGTCTTGGTGCGACGTTTATGTGTATGAGGGTGATTCAAATGAGTAAAGTATATCCAGTCAATGACAAGAAATCAAATCAATGGTCATTAATATGTTATGAAAATCATAGGTATTTTAGTCACAATAGTAATATCAAATGTGTAAGCTTAACTATCAAATGTATAGGTTTTAAGCCAATTCATTATGCTATTAATTTTTAGCGATTTTGTGGAACCCCGCATTTTTGGCTATTATGCATTTTCTACTAAAAATACGAGGCTTGTTTTTATATTTTGAAAAACCATTTTTAGAAAACGGTTTGGAGTCGCCACTTTTTTTTTTTAATTTAAAAAGGGAAAACAAAATAAGAAAAAAAAGCGCCAAATATGATCTTTGATAAGAAAGGCGGGTTTGGGAAAAAGCCCGAGTCACAGGTAGAGTCGACTCTGGCTTCATAAAGTCGGATCTCTCTTAATGGCCAAAGAAAATGTGGTTTTGACTAATCAACTAATAAATACTGAAGATAAACAATAATAATACAAAAACATGCAAGACATATAAATAAATAATCAAACAAAGTCATATGAGAAAAATGTATAGCGCTACCAATTAGGAAACAATGTTAGTGTAATAACAAAATATAAACTATTCACATTCAATTAAAAATTGGTTATAAATCATATTTCAAATTATTTATTAAAATGATACATTGAATGTCGGGATCCACCCAAACTCATTTATATGTTAAACAAATTAACTCCCCAAGATTCCATTTTATAGAAATTGTAAAATTAATCACGTGTTTGAATGTTTGAAAATCGATTTGAAATTGAAATTTTGAAAATTAGAAGTTTGAAAATTGAGATTTTTGAAATGAAATTTAAGTTTGAGAATTTTGAATTGGGATTTTGGAAATTGGATTTTGAAATTAAGAACCTGAGTTTTATAAATTTGAGATTTGAAAATTTGTAATTTGGAATTTAAAATTTTGAAATTGGAAATTTGACAACTTGAATTTTGAAATTATGTCACTTGAATTTTGAAATTGGAAACTTAAAATTTTGAAATAAAAAATTAAGGTACTTTGAATTTTGAAATTAAGGTACTTGAATTTTGAAATTGAGAATTTTTAATTTTGAAATTTGAGATTTGAGAAATTTAAATTTGTATATTGGCTTACTTGAATTTTAAATTGAAAACTTGAAATTTTGAAATTTGATGAGGACTTTAATTTGGAAGTATAGCATGAATTTTGAAATTGGAAATTGATAATTTGGGAATTGGAAACTTGAAAATTTGAAATTAAAAATTAAGAGACTTGAATTTTGAAATCAAAGCACTTGATTTTTGAAATTATAAACTTGAAAGATTGAAATTAGAAATTGAGATACTTAGATTTTAAAATTAGGGAGCTTGAATTTTGAAATTAGGAATTTGCAATTTTGAAATTAAAACCTTGAAAATTTGAAATTTGAGATTTGGAGGATTTGAATTTTAAAATTGAAATTTTGAATTTTAGAAAATGAGAAATTTGGAATTTGAATTTTGAAATTTGGACACTTAAAAATTGAGAAATGAAAATTTAGAACTTGAATTTTTGAAATTTGGGGATTTTATTAAATTAAGGTGGGTGATGATTTATGTGTTATGGAAAAAGAAATTGAATTATTAAAAAAAAAACATCAACAACCAATTTAATTAAATAAACCAAAAGCAACAATATACTTATAAGGAAAATAAAATAATAAGAATATAAATTAAATGACTAATTAAATAAACAATAAATAAAATGTATATACAAAACAATTAATTACAAAATAACTATATAAAAGAAAATTTTCTAAATAAAAAGGAAGTCAAGAAAACTTACCTGGTAGATAAGCAGCTCCTTGGACCGAGTGCGCCTCTAGCTAAGGTAGTTTCTAAAGCGGGATCGCTTGCAAAATTGGGACACCAAGTACAAAATTTTAAGCTATGAAAGTTACGATGCTCATTTTAAGGAGATGACTCATTCCCCCTTAAAACAAAAACTTATAGACAAGTTTGGGCCTCCAATTAGAGGCCCATTGTCTCAAAACTTTTATCCCAAAAAAATATTTAATTAAAGGTTATTATGGCCTCTTTGACGGGGGAGGCTCATGATTTCCCTTTCTTTTTTCTCTAAACCAAGTGAGAGAGGCGCACATAGGGAAAGGAAGGCCTCTACTCCTTGTCATTCGATATGGTTACTCATGAAGAAACCTGTGACGCTCCAAATCCCGAGGGTCATTTTTTTTTAAATAGTGTCCATGAATAGTATCTCAAACCATGCACAACCTGATTGCATTGTTGGTTCTTTGGAAAAATCATCGTCTTCAACACCTCTCTTTGGTGCGCATGCACAAAAAGCTGTAGTGTGCGTACCGGTGCTACATCGCGCGTGTGGAGCTGATGCGTGGTTCGCGGGTGACTCTTTGTCGCGACACACCACTCACATGACCATCGCGACATAAATCTTAAAGTGACAGGAATGGCGAGCTTTTGGAAAAACTCTGTTGTTGCAACTAAAGGGACCCTTATCGACCCAGGCACCTTGTCCAATAAGCCCACCCTGACACAAAATTTCTATCGTGACACGAGGCCAAAAATCTTTATCGGGCACTCAAGGCACTCTGTCGTCGAGTGCCTCGGCCGTGCACTATTGTGATATAAGCCCCATGTCGTGACATGGGAAATCCCATATTCCGGGATTCTCTGTCTCGACATAAGACCTTGAGAAGCCTGTCGCGATAGAGAATTTTCTGTCGCAATAGAACTCATCGTAAAACTGGCTCTCGGCGGGTGTGCGCTAAGACCCGCCTGGTCGCGCTTCGCCGAGCCTTGATCGCCACACGCAGGCATCGTCGTACGTGCGGCATTGTCAAGACATGCCATGCCAGTTGCGACAGAAATGTCCTACCTTAGACCAACCCCCTGTCGCGACACTACACCCAATGTCACGACATGGGACTTGAAATCTATGTCGTGACAAGAACCTGGAAATGGGCAGTAGCCCACCCTTCACCACTCTCTGCACTTCCAAATTTCACCTAGTTTCAGTAATCTTAATTCTATTGCCTACTGTATTCATTTTTCAGGCATTTTTAAATCTGATAAATTATACCATAATTACACACTCGACTATTTATACAATAGTCCAAAATAATTTTATTAAAATTATTTTATACAAAACACTTTTACAAAAATTTTACTCAAGGCCACATGTCGGCCTCCTTCACAATCACGGCCTCGTCGAACATAATCTCCATGTACACTCCTTTGTACTGAAGGGGTCCAAACAATTGAGTAATGTCCAGTAGAGAAGTTTCCTATAAGGGCTACTCCCCACCTAAAATGCACATGCAATGGCATACATAAAACATCTAATCATATTCCATATAAATGATGTAATCCTATATGGAATATTCATGTCACACCCCCACCCCTACTAGCGGCAGGTGTGCCGGCCACCCCATAGAAACCTCCAGCTGTTACTTTCAACGACTAGAGAATCCTGTGAAGCGAAGCCGTGTTGCTTGTTGAAAACCCGTATAAAAAATTTTCCTTTCTAAACTTGTGATTTTATAAAATTTCCGCGGCCTCTTGGTTGCATACAAGACAAATCCCAAAACCTGTATATACAGTTTACACTTTTCAAAATATGGCAATGACACACTCTTTCAAGAGCCTCGGGAAACCATCACATTTCCTGATACAAAACTATGTACATGCATATGCTTTCGACTATACAAATTCAATGTATTTCCTTACGAGTTATTTAATCGACGATACAAAGTCGAGGAGAATCTAATATCGTCGTGCACATTGCTTGGAAAATAGTTTTTAAAACAACAAAATAATGAGTTAAACGAGCTCAGTGAGTTATGCTTTATAAAATGTTTTGCTTTTTCGAAAAATATCTCAAAACTGTAAAACTCTCTTTTACAGGACATTTTCCAGAAACCTTGCTTGCTTTGCTTTGCTTTAAAAGTTTCTAAAACTTTTCATACTTCTCTTACTTGCTTACTTTACCTTGCTTTGCTTTAAAAGTTTCAAAAACTTTTCATCACTTCTTGCTTGCCTTTAAAAGTTTATAAAACTTTTCATAAATCTCTTGCTTTAAAAGTTTATAAACTTGCACTAAACACGAGATGCAGGCTCGGCCAAGCTTGCTTTAAAATAAACACGGGAGCCTGGGCTCAATTGTTTGCTTTAAAAGTTTATAAAACTTTTCATAAACACGAGAGCCTAGGCTCTACCGTTTACTTTAAAAATTTATAAAACTTTTCATAAACACGAGAGCTTGGGCTCTACCGTTTACTTTAAAAATTTATAAAAATTTTCATAAACACGGGAACTGGGCTCGGCCAAACTGCTAAAAGTTTATAAAACTTTTTTATAAACACGGGAGCTTGGGCTCAGTAGTTTGCTTTTTATAGTTTTACAAAACTTTTTTATAAACACGGGAGCACAAAGGCTGTAGTTTGCAAAAAATAAACACGGGGCCTAGGCTACGACCATGCACCAGTGGTTGATTTCAAAGCGTATAAAACATTGCTTATAAATCATCGATCATTGGAGGCCTTTCACGCTTCTTCGTACCTTGATGAACACGAGAACAGTGGCCCATCTTGCGTGGGCTGGACACAGGTCGCATCACTAGGTGGAAGAGCCTTGACTAAATTCCCACTACGGTAAATATGTGGCCTTGAACCATAGCAATCCTGCTTCGCGCGCTTCTTTATATACTACAGTATGTGCCACGGTCTCTTTAATCATCATGATGCATGGTAAGTTTCTTGAGCCAGTGAATCTAAAATCATGAAATGATGTCCCTAACACTACCATGCACGTGCAGTGCTGCTGTGGGTATGCTTACTTCGCCAGGGATTTCGTTAGGCCTTTTTTTTAGAAAATATACTTTTTGCTTGCTTGTTATTTGAAATATGGTTTTACAGCTCAAAACCATTGTTTGCTTGCTTTTTAAAAGTATGGTTGAATACAAAACCATTACTTGTTTGCTTTTCACATATGGTTTAAATCAAAACCATTGTTTGCTTGCTAAACTCATTGCTCGCTTGAAAATATGGTTTATAATCAAAACCATTAAATACCAGTGTAAAACAGTTTATAATAATACACTAGTATTTGAAAAATAGGTTTAGAACACTCACCTTCCTTTTATAATAATTGAGCACAACTCCTGATTTCTCCACTTTCCGTATTACCTACCCACGATTCGTGTATTAGATTACACATGTCGGCCATGACCAAGCAATTTGCACACTTAGTGCTTCTGATTAAAATTTTTAGAAAATATCGCTAATTTTGGAGAAATGCCGTTCACGGGCATATGGCTAGATTCTAGACTCAGGGACTTTCCATAGAGTCTAAAAACACTCAGAAAACATTTCTAAAAATTTTTGTCGGTATCACGAATAAAATCCACGATTTTAACTTTCAGGCTTGTCAGAAAGCAGTCCAGAAATTTAGCGATTGTCAGAAAATAGTCCCAAAAATTCTAAAAATTCTTAAACTCACGATCCAAATTTTGGGACCCCAAATTCTGACATCTCACGGAGCTCTAAGAAATTTCAAGTAATTACATAGCCTTTAGGCTCAAAAATAACACACAAATAGGAAAGAATTTCATACCTCTTGAAGTTTGTGGCTTATTTAGATATTGGTACTCACGTGCAGCTCTTGTCGTGTAGTCCCGACTGCCAGCTTCTTCCAGAGCAAAATCTACGATCCGATTTCCATAAATCTGAGAAAAAAACGAAAAAAAGAATTGAGAAAAATAAAAATCGTCTCCCTTCACGCACCTTCTGCCGTTTTCTCCTTTCCGTTTTGACTTTATCCTTTTTTATTTTTAATTACTATTATTATTATTATTTAGATACATAACTTATATTGTCTCATTCGAGTCCATTTCTATCCCGAAAAATTTTATTTCTTTTTAGTTCAATTATTTTAAATGAACTGCTCTCAAGCCATTTCGACATCGGATTTTCGTAAAATCTAGTCCTGAGTCAGCGATGATTTATCACCGAGAAATTCGTAAAATATTCATTGTCTCGAGTCGGCCAGAAACTTTGCAGGTCACTGGGATTCAGCGAGGCAATTTACTTGTGTGATCTGTTCCGTCATCGAGATCTAGAGAATTTTAAGGCACCACTGAACCATTATGACAATTTATTATTATTATTATCCTTTTGAAATTATTAGGATTGTCTTTCATCCCTCCTTTCCTTCATTTCAAAAAGTGCCATAATGCTTTGAAAACTTTATAATTTCATCCTTAAAACAACTTTAAAAATGCTACTCGACCTCAAATATTAAGAGAAGAGGAGAGAGAAGAAGAGAGGAGTCGCTTGGATCTGGCGTATGAGAATACTAGGTTTTATCTTGTCTGTACTCTTGAGACGGCGTTACAATTCATGATATGCATGAGATGTGACTCCTCATGCCCACAACCCGAGTCCTGACTGACTCCCTCACACTTAGAACGCCAATTGTGAAAAACTAATCATTGGTGTTTCACCTAGTGACTTGCCTTATTGGACAGACCTTCATTTGAATTTTATTAAATTTCATGTGTTTAATTTGGGTAAAGAATTTTGGGATCTTACCGCAGGCTTTGCACGCCTTCCGACAATTTCGTGAACTTTCATCGCTGGATCCATATGTTTGACCAAAAATAAAATTTGGGTCTTTCACCCTAGGGGGGATCTACCTCATCTTACTTCACCCAAACACACGTGAATTATCATTATTATTGTTTTACGTAACCGTGAGTCTCGATTTTGGACCTTGTCCCATTTCCGAGCTCACCACACATTCATCAAGAATGGTGAATCAACCATTTCTATACACCCACACTCGACTCGACACAATGTTACCATGCATATGGAATGCAAATATGCCATGTTAAGTTACATGCGTTATTTCCAATTCATGGCATGAAATTTTCATTCGTCAGGTCATTATATCAGCGAGCATGCATTGACATAAAATTTTTCACACTCCATGTTATTCAATTATCAATGAATAACACGCAAGAAACAACATGAATTGGATCCCGATCCAACTAAGCGATCATCGCGGCCTCCAACAGTTTAAAACACGCCTTGTCTGAACAAAATAAATAAAATTTTATTTTTATTTTATTTTATTTTCCGAAAGCTCTGTCTCTGTCGCGACGGTTCCGCTATTCTGACAACCATGTCATACTTGGGACGATTCGCCACGCACCCGGAGCTCATTCGTGCGGCGCATGCGCGGTGTCGTGCCCGCCATGTTCGGGAATGTCGCGTCGCATTTGTGCACACGGCCCGGCATGTCATCTGGTACGGGTCCGCGACCAGTGGTCAGTCGTGACTCGCCAGTCCAGAACCTAGAAATTTTGCATTTTCTATACAGTTTTGGACTATCCATTCAGTCCCGAACATTTCCACCTTCAATCCCAAAATCTTGGGATTGAACATTAGGGCCATCACGGCCCTAGGGAACCAAAACCATGCCATTAGATGGCTTTTTAAGTTAAGAATAAAACCAGATAGGAAAATCCCCTACTTCTTGGAGTTTGTCGAAACGCCCTCGATTTCAGTCACCTGCGTAGGCTACCATTTGTGGGGATCGGCACAATATAACTACCACAGCTGCGAGCAGTAGGCCGGTCGGATCTTGAAATCCCCAGAGAGAGGTGGAGGCTTGCTTTCTCCTCCTTATTCTTCTCTATTTTTCCTTCTTTTTTTTCTCTTTCTCCTTCTCTTTCTCTCCAATTTCCTCTCCCCCGTGGACTTGTTTGGTCCAACAAGTCAAGTGGAATGTCCCCTTCCTTGCCACATGTCACCTCACCATTGACTCTTTTAGATTCCTGCTTGTAAACATCGAAACTTTGGATTTTAAATCGTCGAGTTGTGACACATGGCGGCTCTTGAACTTTTGACTTCTCACTGCCAGTTTGACCACGTGGCCATGTAAAGTGTCCGACATGTCTTAAGTGTCGCTCGTTCACTACGGTGCGCCCAAAAAGCGTGAAATTAAATGTCTTGGAATTCGATGAAATTGACAGGGTATCCAAATTTAGCGAACGTTCCAACAATTAAGTCGGATTTTGTCGTCTAAGATCAGAAAATTAAGTTTTCCTTGAGTGCCATTTTTACCATTTTCGAGGAAAAATTAGATTTTTCTCGAAAGGTTTAACTCAAAACTCCCAAGCCTCCCAAAATTTGGGGGTCTATGGATTTGATTCTACGTTTCTATTGATGTATTGTTAGTTTGAATTAATAAAATTATTTTTCTCATCAAAAAAATATAAATGATATAATTTAAATAAGAAAAAATAAATATTAAGCAAAATCTATTACAACAATTCATTTTTCTTTTTTAAGAGAAAAATAATTTTATTGATTCAAACTAGCAATACACCGATAGAAATATAAAATCAAAATAGACAACAACCATAAATGATGAAATAACATCCAGGTTAATTGTAACATCTCAAATTATACCCTAGTAGTTTATTACAATTTAGAGGTATAATAAAAGTAAATTTTAAATTTTTCCAGAATTTAAGTACAAAGAGTGAAAAACGATAAACCCGGAACTAATCCAAGGGTCAAGGGTATAATAGTCAATTGTGAATTAAGGACTTAAGAGACTTTAAGTTAAATGATATGCTATCTTAGAATTTGTGATAAGTGATTTGCAAATGATAAAATAAAGAGGGACTAAAATGCAAAAAAGAAGAAAGTTCAACCAAAAATGAGATTTTTTTTTTGCCAAACATGGCCTTGTAATAAAAGGGGGATAAGACCAAAATTGGTCTTATGAGAAAATGAGTTCTCATTTTGGGTGTTTGGAGAAGAGAGCTGTGGCTTACAAAGTTCGAGGGAGCAAGAGCTATTTTTTGGTTGCTTTCTTCACTTCCTTTGGAGATCTACTGCTATATGAGAAGGAAGAAGAATGAGAAAGGCAGGAGAAAGAGAAGTATGAAGAAAGCTAGGGTTTGAAGTTCTTAAGTATGTCGTGACATTTCTTCATCTATTTTGTGTTTATTGGTGTTGTGATTTTGTTTTGGATCATCAATTGAGGAGTTTGGTGTGAAAAATGTGTAAAGAAACATGTAGGTATTTTAAGGGATTTGCTGTCAAATTTTTTCTAAACCCCCTGTTTTTGTTTTTGCCATATCTTGGCCTAGAGAGCTCCAAATGGAATGATTCTAATTGGAGGAGAATCCTAAGACCCGTAGATTTAAATATTCAGGAGACCACTAAGTCAAATTATGGTACTATGAGCCTTAAATTTGGAATTCAATTCAGCTTCTGCTTTTGACCAGAAGAAACTGCACTTAAATTTTTGAGTGTTTCAGGTTATATCTTGAGTTTTGGTAATCCAAAATGAGTGGAATTCTGGTAGAAATCCGTACTTTTGTAGAAACACTTCTATGAGGGAAGTTTATTCATATTTGGACCCCATTATACCCAAAAATTCATCAAAGTGGAGCTCTGTTTTTTAGTCAAGAAGGTTCATTAAGACCAAATTTTGAGTGTTTGAGCCATAGACTTCGGGATAGGTTGATCCAAATGCAATGATTCCAATTTTTAGGTAAACAAGACTTCTAGGAGAACAACTTCCATGAAGGAAGTGTAATCAGATTTGGACCCCATTGTACCTAGAAAATTGACAAAAAGGGAGCTCTATTTTTAGTCAGTTAAGGTTCGGAGTGACGAACCCCTGTTTGTGAGAAGACTCCTTTGTCTTCTCCTATGTGACCTTGAGACACTTAGATGTCTCTTAAGTGATTATAGAAGACCAATAAAAAGATATATGTGCCTAGTTATGAGTATGTGATAATGAAAATTGTATAAAAGTTATATGAATTAATGTTACATGACATAGGATAAATATATTGAGATGATTAAGATACGAAAAGATATGAACTCTGATCGTGTGAAGAAGAGTACATGTATTTTAGTTATATGAAGAAGCACAAAATATAGTCAAATGATCATAAGAAATATGTGAAACTATCTCATATGTTCAAGAGAATAATTGTCACGCCCTTGCCCCTGCCTGGGCGAAGAGAGAGGGCGCGACACTAGACTGGGACTCTTTAATCGATTTTCTGACATTGATGGGCCCATTTCATATATATAATTTCATAATGAAACAAAACTTGTAAAACTACCATCATAACGGTGTTTTAACTGTTCATGTACATACATTCATAAGTCTCATTTACTTGTACATAAACAAATTCCACTATTACAAAAATATTACATTTACAATGCAAAACAGAGTCAAAAACCTACATCGGTGGACTCCTATCACTGTGGTCGGGTCCCATTTGCATTCGTAATGCCTCAATTTCCTCTTCACACTCACACTCCGATGAAACACCCAAGTGCTGTTTATAACTTTAGTGGGAAACAAATAACAGTAATGACCACTTGAAGTGGTCCACAATTATTGGATACATATAACATAATGCATATGTCAGAGTTTACGTACAACCAAATTCTATAACTGAAGCTTCATCTCACGTAGGATTCAGACATAAGGTACCCGTGAGGTACATTACGTATCAGAAAGAAGAATCCATTACTTATGCTTTTTTATTGTTCATGATCTCGTATTCTTATCATATAAAATGTTTGTCTCAGAGTAGACCAATACAATGAATGAGAGGACGCTGATTACCAATGGGTACCAAGGTAATGTACAAGATCAACGCAGGTGCCGGGCTAATAACACGCGGCCCGCCCACGCATCGTGGCGTCGTAGCACCAGCGTGAGTGTTGTAAAGATCGGCAGACACGTGCTTCGCCCACGCAATGCACCGCTGCGAACACTAGCGTGAGTGCCGAAACACAAATCGCAGATGCCCCCGCCCACGCAATGCAGGTGTCAGAGCACAATGTAGAGTGTCGCCGCACTACAAATGCACGCGCCCATTCATTCACTATTCATTTCGATGTGCATACAATTGAGTATGTGTTTTCGAAGCCATATTTTATTCTTAATCACATTAGCAAATAAGGGTAAAAAACAATGTTTGCCCAACGACAGGATCGCCGAGGCGAAGAAAGCATTTTTCATACAACTCGTATACATGTACTGACCTTTCATTCAGAATAACGAAAGAACAGAACAACTCGTATACATGTACGGACCTTAAACAACTTTGAGTATTAGTACTCAACTTTCGGTATCGATACTTAACACCCTCTGGACCTTAAACCACTTTGAGTACCGATACTCAACTTTCGCATTCGTATTTAACCCTATCATCCGGGACTAAAATAGTTTCGAGTACCCAGATCTCAACTTTCAAGATTGGTGAGATCAATATCCTTGTAATTAAAAACAATTTCGAGTAATCTGTGACTTCATATTTCAGCATTCAGTACTTAAAAGATCCTTCGACCAAAAAACAACTTTGAGTACCGGTACTTAACATCCATCGGACCAAAATAGCTTGAGTACGGTGACTAACTTTCAAGATCGGCACTAATATCCTCTGCACTAAACAACTTTTCAGCATTCAATACTAACTTTCAAGACAGATTTGTAATTCTCGTGACGTCATTTCTTTTCACCCGTAATTTCCAACCAAAACCCAAAACACATAAAAGAAAACAATTCAAAAACTTGACTTGAACCAACCAAAACCACTAAAGCTCACAAAAACCAACCAACAACACTTTCATAATGGAAGATAGGTTTTTCCTAACAATTCATAAACAAGTATGGCTTGTTACTAACAAATATGAGAGTTCCAAACCTGGATTTCTTCTCTTCTTCTTTGAGCCAAATAGAACCTTGAATAAATGGAGAAAAGCAACCTAGAATGGCTTCTCTCCCAAAACCATGCCTTAGCTCTCCTTTAGCCCTAAATGGATCATCCCCCAAAATGAGATATTTTCCTTTTATCATAAGACCATGTTTGACCTTATCCTCTTTTTTACCCAATTATAGCCCTTTCTATTTAGTCCCCTAATTCTATTCTATTTGCAATTCTAACTTATCCAATTCCTACCTTAACATATAATCTTCTTACATAATGACCTTTAAGTCCTTAATATGATAAATTACCATTTTACCCTTGATTCTTGGATTAATTTCGCTTTATTCATTTTCACTCTTAGCACTTAAATTCCGAAAAATACAAATTTACTTTTCTTATACTAAAAAACTGTAATAAAATTACTATGGTCTAATTCGGGGTGTTACAATAATTGACAGTGAATATCCCATATGTATACATGATATCCGTAATTATTAATGTATATGGAATATGTGTTTTGATATTTGAAAGATTGTTAAAAAAACATAATAAAAACCGATCACCGCACAATGGTAGCTGGATAGATAGACATGCCTATAGTGGATACACATTAAAAGATACAATTTTACAAATGTGAGGGCTCATTAGTCGATGACATGGATTCCGTTTGGATCATTACAGCTGGGCCCCGGGTTTTCGGGTCATACAATACAATATATAGATCACTGCCTCAGACAGCTGATAGTACCCTCGGGTACATATACATCCCATGATCCACTTATTCGAATATGCAGTATACATAAGATGAGATAAAAATTTTGTAATGTTTATAAAAGGCATAAAACATGGAAATTACATTAAATGAAAAATGTAATGAAATTATAAATGATAGGATATAAGACGTGAAGCATAACCATAAGGCTAAAGATAATGAATGTCATGAATATGCAAATAAATCAATTATTGGAATTGTTATGATTTATTACCTTATGTTGAAATGTTAGCGTTAAATGTATATGTATATGTAAAGTTAGATACATTTGTATATGTGTTTGTGACGATCATTATAGTAGTCGTCCATATTTATGGATCCTCACTAAGCTATAAAGCTTAAGACGGTGTTTATCCAAAGCAGAGTATCGAGGGTGCGGTGTGATAGTAATGACATCCCACATCAATGAAAGTTAATTAACACAAGATTAGTGTCCATCAATGATGTTTGGTTTATTTTGAGATGATGTACATGTATTTTTGAAAACAATGAAATGTTTTGTATATAATGTAATTGAATATGTTGATCACTTCAATGGTGGGGTATGATATTATTTTGTAATATGTAATTTATATTTAGTAATATGATAATGTAAATGTTTATATTTTTGTAAGTTTACATTTTCAAGATAATTGTTTAGAATTATATAAGTTAACAGGTTTATAGTTCTTAGATTTGTGACACCCTTTCCTGACACAGGGTGCCGGGTCGGAGCGTCACACTAATATCACGATTTAATTATTCAAAGTTCTCATATATTCGAGCATTATCGCGACAAAAAAATTTATTTGTCGAAAAAATTTTATTCTTAAAAATAAAAATTAAAACATTCATTTAATTTGTTTTAACGTTTTTGTGATTATTTTTTTAAAATAATTATATAAATATATAAAATAACTAAAATAAAATATTAGATACAAACATTATATTAGAAATATTTTAAAAAATAAGTTGAAAATACACCTAACCTCTCTTTCCAACCAAATCTTTATTTAAATATATTTTACAATAGAATATTAATTATGGATTTATAAGAATTTGTTGTTTATTGTTTAAAAAAAAAAAAGAAGAAAAGAATTTGATGTTTATTTTTTATATTATGATCATGAAAAGTTTTTTTTTTTTCCTTTTTTTAAGGAATAAATGGGTTTTTATTAATGGCTTCAAGGGATAACAAATTACATAGAAACGGAGGATAGGACCCCAAAAAAACTGGGCAACGGCATAAGAACATGAAGCACGAGCTAGAGCATGTGCCACATTGTTCGCTGACCGCCTTACACAAGCCATTTTGCATTCAAACATATTTGCAAGGATTTGTTTGCATGTGTCAATAACTGAGCCAAAATAAGTTGGAGCAGAATTTGGATAATTGATAGCTTGGTAAACCTGCATGGAATCTGTCTCCAAACTAATCTTGCCAAAAGGGGAGCTTTTGAGCCAGATTAGGGATATGGCTTCTGCTAAGGCAGGATCCATGGGTCCTGCAAAGCTTCTGGCACTAGCAATTATCATATTCCCCATTGCATCTCTAACAACCCAGCCTTAACCCAGCCTCCCTTCATGAAAGAAAACTGCTCCATCAGTATTGCATTTGACCCAGCCTGGGTATGGTTTATCCCAAATAAATTTTCCATTGTTTGCTGAAGGTAGATCATCACCATTTGAGAGAAGCTGAGCTGCTCTCCATTGGAATAAAAAGGAGATTGCTAGATTTAAAGGACTGGCACTTCGTTGTTTCTTTTTATTCCATAGAATTTCATTCCTGTTTCTCCACAAAGCCCATAGAATCATGCAGCAAACAGACACCGTGTCTGTATTGCTTTGTGTAAACAGTCGTAATAATTAACCATGCTATCATGTCAGAAGGTGATCTAGATGGTAAGTGGAGTTGCGAATCTAACCAGCATTTTGTTGCAAAAGAGCAATGGAGGAATACGTGAAGTGCAGATTCCATCTCACATTCACACACTGGACATATACAATCCACTTCAGCTCGTCTCTGTCGTAGGAGATATTTGGTTGGTAAACAGTTGCTACAAAGCCGCCAAACTAAAATTTTGACCTTAGGAGGAATGTATAGAGATCATAACTGTTTCCAAAGCTGAATGGAATGATTGGGAAGAATAAAAGATAAGTGAGGTGTGAGGCTCCGATACTCGGACTTCACAGCATACTCACCTTTATGTTCATATCTCCAGTAAAATTTATCTTCCAAGCGGGATTTGCATGATTAAATTCATATATCTCTCACTGAATATATCCCTGAGGATATCTAAATGCCATAGTCGATCACTTGTTGCAAAGAGACCATTTATTATTGTAGCTTCTAATCCCGGTATTCATGTGGATTGGATCCATGGCTCCTCATTATTTGGTAACCAGGGCTCAGTCCATATATCAATTTGGTGACCAGACCCAACTCGAAGGAGGGGCTGTGCTGCCATTAGACTTCTCCAGATGAAACTTGGATTATTGCCCATTTTTGCATTCAAAAAATCAGAATTTGGGTAATATCGAGCCTTGTAGACTCTTGCAACCAAGGAATTAGCATTAGTGAGCAGTCACCATCCATTTTCCCCAGCATGGATACATTGAATTCATGGAGCTTCCTTATACCCATTCCCCCAGGGTTCTTGTGAACACTTAATTTATCCCATCTAAGCCAACACAAAAACCCCTAGACTCACCTTGTCTCATGGTTCAAAGTCGCGGTATTTCCACATCGACTCTGACACCCCAGACGACGGTCGAGGTGGGGATCGGTCACAGACGGTCGATACGCAAAATATTTAAAATTATTAAAATTTTATATAAATTATTAGAAATATATATATAATTAAGTAAACTAAAAATTTAATAAAACAAATTATTTATCATTTCATGCTAAAAATATATATGTAATTATAATTTTTTCATGTATTTGTAAAAGTGTATTGATATAGATTTAAAAAAAATTATTTATCATTTAATGCTAAAGATTAAATAAAAAAGCAAATAAATTTATTTATTTTATATATTTGCTTATTAAATATTTAAATTTTCTAAAAATAACCATAAATCTTATTTTAAAATATAAATACATTTTTACATTTAATAAATAATATGTAATTTAAAAAAGAACTGCATAACAAGTAAAACCCGTTAAATTTATATTTATTAAATGTGATAATCTAAAATTTTTAAAATCCTAAATCATGTTAAAAAGTAAAAACGTAATTTTTGTCAAATATATTTTATATTTATTTTCCATAAATACATAAAATTTATAAAAAAGAAGATATTTTTTTGGTTTTTTAAAACTCTCAAGTCTCATCTTCTCTCTCCTCCCTTGTTTCCCTGTTTCCCTTCTCCCCGACCCCGTCTCCCTCTCCCTCCTGCCGTCTCCCTCTCCCTCCTCTCGCTAACTGCTGACCGGGATAAACCCACTCCCTCGCTTCCCTCTCTCCCCGTACCGACAAAACCATCGTGCAGAGCAAGTCGCCGTAAGACTCAAGAACTCCAACTCGGGCGCAGCGAAGTGATCAACTCAACTCCGATGCTGCAAGTGATCAACCTAAACTCCGACATGCAAAGAATGGGGTAATCAACTCCTTAACTCCTATGCAAAGAAGTGATCAAACCACCCGATTCAAGCAAAGCAATCAACCCGCCCCGTCTCCCTTTCCCTACGAGACCATGGACCGCGATAGACTACTCAAAGTCGGACAAAATTAACAAATTTCGCCTCGCCCTCACTCCCTGCCGCTTGCTCCATCCCCGATATCCTTCAACCGACCAACGTTTCGGTTTCGATCCTTCATCTTCAAAAGGTTAGTTGAAACTCTTGAAATCCCTCATTTCGCATTCGAGTTTTTGCTTTCAGAGAATTTTTAATTTCATCCGATAATATTTTTTGCATTTTGATCGTGGATGGGAAAGGTCAGATCTATGAAATCACCTTAATTTGTAATTTTATCGAGGCCGATCGGGTTTAATCCTGAACTAGGTTTTATTCATCCGATTTTTATCGATTCACTAGTGGATATCGTATCTGGTATTCAAATCGGCATGGTGAGGCTCGAGGCAGAGACGAATCGGCCGAGTCGTACCGGACTCGGCCGAGTTTTCGAACCATGCCTTGTCTCGCATTCCACCGCAAGATGCGTTAAAAGAACGTTCTAGATTCACACAGAGCTCCAATGGAAGGAGAAAAACGCTCATAGCATAGATGGGAAGTGCCTGAAGAACAATTTTTATGAGGACTCCTTGTCCGGCCCTTGAAAGGAGATGGCTGTTCCACTTGTGAAGGTGATGCCAAACTTTATCTTTAATTAAAGCAAAAATCTGTTTCTTATTTTTGTTGACTAGACGATAAACCCAAATATTTTCCTTGAGCTTCTGTTTCCTAAACACCCAACATGTTGCATACTCCTCGATGCTGCTTTTATATCGACACCGGGCCAGAGCCCATGCGGGCCGTGACGGCCGATTCACGGCCGGATCGAATAACTTGTAACCCTCGCGACCAGCCGATGGTCCGACGAGGATGCGCCCTCGCCGGCCTCCGATGCCTGTCACTTTCTTACCAAAAGGAAAGAATTCAACTATCGATGGCATATGATCGTGACAATTTTGTTCGTGGGATTGCTTGGTATTTATAAGGATGACTTTCCTTGCTTCGATGATGATTTTCGCCCCTCCCCATTGGGTAGGGATCTTTTTTTCCTTATCGCTAACCGAATATTTAGAGGATAATTAGAAGGCCGTAATCGTGGGGGATCCTTCTTTCCTTAATTGATATCGGGTCACAAACATGGAGTGCTTTCCTTTCTTACGGCTCATCTAGCGGTTAGCGGATTACCCTTGTCACCAGTTCAACCCACTGGACTTAGTTTCACTCTCGGGCCTAAGCCCCTGGGAACTGTGACACGTTATGGGTCGTAGTTCCCGGTGAGGCCTTTTCATCGGGGCTCCCATGGAGAATGCCAACCCGCTTCAAGGCTCGCTTCGGGCCCGTGTCAGGCCTGCGGTCGCTTTATTTTAGGCACCATCGCTGCTTTCCCCACTCTTTCAATAATCAAGCTTAGTAAGGGCCGAATCAAGCTGATCGAGCAAATGGGTTCCACGTGGCCAGACAGTGGTTTGTTATACCAGCTGGCCGCATCGTATCGCAATAATGATGGCTCTCTCGATTTTCGTACCATTTTCGGCAGGTCAAGTTCTCAGTGTTTTTAAAGCCATTTCACAATTACCGAACCGTATTCCCTTGTTCTTAATCCTTCTTATAAGTTTTCCTCTTCTCGCTTTCCTTGTTCTTCAAACCTCTTTCTTGTGGGCTCCTGACTAGCTCGAACCTTCCCCGATCGTTATGAGGATCAGGTCTGGCATTTCAATGCTCATTCCCGCTTGACGTTGTTTCTCGTGGTCCCTTCCTCGGTTCCTAAGATGTCTTTCTTTCTTCTTCTTTCTTTGTGTACCTTACTTGTTTCGAGTTCGCGGGTCCTTTGTGCGGTCGTTTGCTCACCTTCTTTTCTCACTTTTTCGGCTTTTTGGTCGAATTTTGCCTTTTATCGTTCGTCACTTCCCTTACAACACTTTCGATCATCACGAACTTCATAAGACTGTCGATCCTTAGATCCTATGCATTAGGGGTAGATCTACTGAGGGCTCAGACTTAGGGCAGATAGGAGGAGGGTTTGGTCATCCTGCTATTGTTGTCGATCGAGTCCCTTTAGCGGGTCCCCCTTTTCCTCATGGCAAAGGGAAGGGTAAAGTTAGTGAGATTAGGTATCCTGGCGACTTTACCTACTTGAAGTGGTAATACGAGAATGCTGAAGTTGTAGATAGTTGAGTCAAACCCTCTTTGAACCATAATTTGCGCCTCTCTCGCTATGCCTCCCTTTGGTGTTGGGTTTGGTGCCCTAACTCTCACTTCCTACATCGTTCGAGAGTCTTAGAAGATGGTTTGGCTTCTTGCAAGTTGGCCTTCGGGAATGGCTCAAGCTTCCTTTACCATCCTTTATCAAAGCGTCTTCCTGACATTTTGTGTGTTCATTGACTTTCTCGACTTTTGGGGCTCGTCACCGGGAGTCGAGGCTGGCTGGTAGTCTTGGGATAAGGTCTCGGGGTACCTAGCATTGTGTTGCTCTTAGAATTCTTTAGCGTGAAGGAGTCCGCGGAGGACTTTCTGTACATTGCCAAACGCTCCAATGCCAAGTTGATTATTTCGGACCTCTCGTCTTCCCACAAACACTGGAAGGAACGGTATTTCTTTATGGGTGGTCGTAATTGGGAATATGATATGGCTGACCGAGAAGACATGCTTAGTATTCCGACCGCCTGGACTGCCCTTGAGAACCTTTATGAGCTTCTGTTTGTGTTTAATTGGGTTTAGCTTACGACAGTCATGAGGTGTTTTCTAACTTTTCTTTGGTTGTGCGTTCTTCAGGTATTCGCCCCGGCCTCAGCCTTAAGGATGAAGAGGTGAAGCGGAAGTTGGCCAAGCGTCGCCCGCGGGTGTACTCTGAGATGATTAGGTCGAACATTCCTGGGCCTTCTGACGTGTCTCCTTCTCGGGCCCTGACTTCAAGGCCCTCTCTGTTCTTTGTCATGAAGACTTCTCTTGAGGGGCCCTCAGTCATGAAACCCACTCGGGAAGAGCTCCAAGCCCGAGTCGAGTAGTTAGCAAAGAAGAAGAGGAGTGTTAAGCGTAAAGCTTAGGCTCACTTCGAGAGCAACCTTGCGATTTGGGGTAAGGTCCCGAGGTTGGGAGCGCCTTCTCCATCGTCGACCGCTAAAGGGTGGGGGTCGTCTGACTAAGTTCCAGTGAGAGGTCCGGCGCCTCCATCAGTGGCCGAGGTGTCCAAGGTGGCGGGCCCAGAAACTTCCTCGGGGAGGAATGCCGAGCTTCCTCTTGTTGTTATGCCTATTTCTGTTTGGAGTCCCTTGGCACAAGACGAGAATCCTCTCTGACCATGGGAGGGCGAGGGGAAAGGGGTTGCTTTGGGCCGGTGGTAGAGATTCACCCCCTGTTACCAATTCGAAGCTTGCCTTGTGTGAAGTATGTCGTCCATCCTACGGGATTCTTATCTTAAGAGGGTGGATGCCATGTCCGTTGAGGATGTTCTGGCCTTATCGCAGGAGCGGCCATAAGTATGTCTGACGCCCTTATTTATTTGTCTATCTTTGATTCGATTTGCCACTCCCTTTGTCTTTATTCCCAGACGGTGTCTATGTGAAACTTTGCGAAGAGGAGCTTATCTTCTGAGGGTGCGAGGCGGTAGAAGCGTATAAAGATGAGTCCTCACGACCTCGAGAGAGAGCTAACTGCGAGCTCCGGGTCTGACATCGGCGGGATGTGAGATCATCGATCCGGAGCTGGAAGCATACCTTGATGGCCGAATCGCGGCGAGAGCAGGAGAGAGGCTCGGGATTAGGCTGGGAGCTCTTTGCTTATGATGTACGGATGGTCAAGGATGAGGCTGGTCGCCCGGGGAGGAGGCTATAAACAGCGAGGGGGCGAGTTGTGGGTTGTAAAGAGGAATTTGGATAAGCCGGAGCGAGATGGGAAGAGCTGCGAGGCGAGTTAGGGATGGGCTATGTCTAAAGACCCACGACCTTGAGTCGGGTCTTCAAGAAGATCTCGAGGCCGAGAAGCATGAGTGTGGCTCCTCAGGCAGATGCGCTCGAGGCCATTGACCTCGAGGGCGCGGTGTAGACCCTCCAGTTTTTGTCTCTCGGCCTTGCATTTATCAGCTGGGTGTCACGCTCGCCATCGTTCTCATATAACACCATTAGGGCCGCACCAGGCTTAGTTTATCTTCGAGCCTCGGGTGGAAGCAATATATGGTCCATTGAGTGCGTGTGTAGTTCACTTTAAGTGTCATCGTGGCTTCTTTTTTTAGTTATTGGCGTGTCTTGTGGAAGCAAGTGCCCCCGAGGTTTAGCTGATTAAGGTTTATTGGAGTATGTCGAATTCGGAGCACTTGGGCTTGTTTTGGTCATATCTCCCTCACCCAGACTCGGAATCAAGCACGTGTTTTTTTTTCATGGACTCCTTATTCTTCAAGGAATATTCTCTCAAAATTTCATATTTTTTCTCAATCGGATCAACCAGTTGGGAACTGTACAGCCGGTGCATCGGGCTAGCTTGCGTGGGGCGCTAATTTTTGTGATTTTGGTGCCCAAATCCTATATGGATCGGGCCCATAAGCCCCAGATCAGTCCTAGGCATGGGTTGGATCCAGTTTTGGACCATGTTATGGGTTTCTTGCAACCCACCTTGGGTCCACTTGGATACTTGGTGGTTAAGCAAAGGAGTAAATGTGGCCAGCTATGGACCTTGGGAATAGAGGAGTGTTTATGAAAAATTTGGGGAGATTCGGGCGGAAGGGGTTCGGGACTGAAGGTGTGCAAAATGGAGTGGGCTCAAAGAGAAAGGGAGAGAGAAATAGAAGAAAAACGTGGAGAGGTGATCAAAGAAAGGGAAGGGAGGAAGAAGAGAAAAGAAAGGAAGAAAAGGAGGAAAGGAGAGTTTATCTTAATCCAGAGGGGCGTGGTCTCTCTTGTTTTGAAGAGGAGTTCCAACGGATTTGAAGGAGTGGATATCTGGTTTTGGAAGCGGAAAGAAAGAAGAAAAATGGGGGAATAGCCGTGAATCTTACAGGTACAACATTTATATGCTTCTCCTATTTCTTTTATGCTTTTCTTTGCCTTTGTTGTTTGCGGACTCGTGTTAGGGCACTAGGCACCGTTTGTGTCGGTTCTCAGTCATTCGGAGTCGGATTTGTACTCCGTTTGTTTTTTTTGGATTCCAGACTCTTTGAGGAAGGTTTGACAAATTTTGAGAGCCTCTCTCAACCGGCTGAACTGGTTAGAGCGGATTAGGCAGTTCCTTAGATCGGTTGCTGGAGCAATGAGTTTGGAGTCTTGGCACCGTTTGTGTTGGTTCTCGAGTCATTCGGAGTTGGTTGTACTCCGTTTATTTTTGGATTCCTGAAGCTCTTTGGGAAGGTTCTAAAATTTTGAGAGCCTCTTTGACCAGCTGGTAGTTTAGGAAACCAAGATCAGCCGGTTCCTCAAGTCAATTTGCGAAATAACGATTTGGGTCTTTGGCACCGTTTGTGTCGGTTCTTAGTCATTCGGAGTTGAATTTGTACTCTGTTTGTTTTTTTGGATTCCTGACTCTTTGAGGAAGGTTCTGAAAAATTCTTACATCCATTCTCAACCGGATTAACCAGTTGGGAAACCGGATCAGCCGGTTCACTTTGAATTAGGTTTCTTTGGAGCGGCCAGTTTAGATTGCTGGCGTGTTTGTATGGTTCTCGGTCATTGAGTTGGTTTCATGATTTGTTTTTGGTTGAATCTCAGAGGAAAGTTTTGAAAAATTTTGAGAGTCTCTCTTAACTTGCTGAACTGGTTGGGAAACCAGATCAGCCATTTCATTGGGTTCAGTTTTCCGGAATGGAAGTTTGGGTACTTTGTTTTGTTTGTGTCGGTTCTTAGTAATTCGGTGTCGGAATTGTACACCGTTTGTGTTTTTTGGTTTCCTTACTCTGTAAGGAATGTTCTGAAAAATTTTTAGAATTGTTCTCAACCAGATTGACCGGTTGGGGCCCCGGATCAGCAGGTTTCGGGTTTTGTAAGGAGGGAGTCGTCGGGCTGATTTAATTGAAGCACATGACCTTTGAAGTCACAGCCCGTTCGCTCCAGATCAGTGTAGGGCTATGTTTAGGGTCTGAAGTAGGGTTTTAGTTCAGGTTAATGTGGTTCAATTTTGGATTCTTAAGAATCACGGGATCTATCTTGAGTCGAGGGTGATTAGTTAAACACGATAATCCTAGTGTTTTGTTGAGCGGATTTCTTCGGGATGATGAATAGATATGGTTACCTGAGAGTGTTAGCATCAATAGTGGTTGAGATGCCATGTATGGTTTCTCTTGGCTTCCTTACTCTTTTGATATCTAATTTTGAGAGATTATTGTATGCACCCGAAATGTGTGACTAACTTTCTTGCAGTAACGGCTGAGGACCCCTGGGTATCGCCGTTTCACAGCTTGGTTGAGTGTTTTTAAGCATGCTGGAATGCCAGTGGAGTTGGTCTGATCCAAGTTGTATGTTTAGCCTAGGAGACTATATGATCTATGACCCATATGCTCCCACATACCCAATTCACTAGTAGAGACCGAGTTCCTGGCCTAGAGGGGTGATACCGTATGAGGACCCGAATCTAGTTTTTGCGAGACGTTTTTCCATCTTTGGAGTCATTAGGGTTTTTGTTTTTACTTGGTTTCCCTTTATAAAATAACAACAAAAAGTAAGTGGCGACTCCAAAGAAAAACTGTTCCTCCTCGGGGACGGATTTTCTAAAATTCGAAAATCAACCTACATTTTCTTTTCATTTAAAAGCGAGTCGGGTTGGCCCATGGATCGGGTAGGGTCCAAAAATTGGCGACTCCACTGGGGATTGAACCCAGAATCTCTGGTTTCATAAGAGGATCAAGCTTGAACCCAGGTTGGTAATATGTTGGAGCACATGGTTCTTTGATGGGAGGGCTCTTGGGCTACATAGATGACCCGATGATCATACACTTGATTGTTGGCTTGCATTTGTGATTTGTTGATACTTGTGTGTTCACTGTTGGATTATAGCATGCTTTCTCGTATTGATTGGTATCTAGCTACATAACATTTGGGATTAGGCTTAGAGGATCGAATGTGTGTAGATTTTGTGATAGAGCACTTTGTGCATGATTGTTTGTTTATTTGCTCCTTCCCTTACCCAATTGCTTGCCGCTTGTGTTTGTGAGACGCGTGTGTATCCGCTTGCCAGAATCACTAGTCTTGGTTGGCCATTCCTCATGGATTGCTTATGTTGTTTAAGTCATTCCCAAGCTGCCACACAACCGACCGAAGCTAAGAGGTTTGGAATAAAGGTCTAGCATTAGGGAGCTATATTGATGTTTGGGAGCACCGGGATAGTGGATGTCAGAGCAATGAAGACACAATATATGCAGGCTAGATTTCATGGATAACTACGTGGCCAGAATGTCACTTTGATTGTTGATTGATTGTTGATTAAGATCTTAGGTTGTGTATCCTTGTGGGTACGGTTATCTAGCCTTTTAGGACTTGCCTTTTCTCTTTGTTAGCTTTTGAGCCACTTTACCCCTAAGGTATTACCATGTCAGAATCTCGCTCCTGCATATGGAGCCACATATCAAATTAGTTGTTGATGTCACATGTCATCTCATTCCCTTAGAGGATTTCATTATGGGATTGCATTACTGGATTGATTTCCGGATTGATAGTCCACAGGGACAATTACCTTCCTTTTGTAGGATTGTTGATTAAGAGCGACCTGGGTTCCTGAGCTTGGATCCGGATCAGAGGTAGACTTGTTAGAAATTCAGATCCACATAGTCAGTTAGAGTAGACATCAAATCATAGAGATATGGACCCTCAGTACGCTATTGTCGACCAATTGGCTGAGATTACCGATACCATGGCATCTCTCCGAGATGCTATATTGGGACTGGGACAGAGGATTGATGGGCATCAGGCCCAACCATTGCCAATTTCGGGGAGCACCCTGCATGACTCTACTGCACCTCCACCACCACCACCATCTGGACCCACTATACAGAAGGACTATACAGTTCCACCACCACCACATTCAATCGCATGGTTTTGAGCATTTGTATTGTGGTCAAAGGCGAGACCATGCCACGTGCTATCTTGACCCTCGCACGATTATTGATGACACTCGGGCCTGTATCGATGGGGATTGAGCGAGGATCAGATCTGCGCATGTTTACGATGGAGTTATAGGTTGGGACGGATATGATGACCTTGCCCAGTGGCGATCTTGCCAGTGGGGTCCATCACCGGACATTGAGAGTACCTGGAGACAAGAGTGCCCCGTATTCACTTACAGGTTGTACAAACACGTTGTTATGCTGTGAGCATAGGTGGATGAGCACAGATGATCATGCTTTTTCCTCTATCGCTGAGTGGTGCCGCTCAGCGTTGGTTTGCATCATTGGACCTTTCGAGGCATAGTACATGAAATTTGATTTGAGACAGAGTTTGTCAGTGATGTCTTTTAATCTTTGTAGTGGAGCGTACCCAGAGGGGATAGAGGCCTCGGGCGGGGGCGGATAGTCGGTCACTTCATTCATCTCATTGGAGAGAGAAGATTGCCTGATTATAGATAGACCCTCAGCCCAGACCGGATCGGCGCCCAGTTATGCGTAGTCTTCAACCCCACTTTGCTAGGCATCTTATAGGCTTCCCACATACAGACTTTGGATCATTGGTTCAGGCCCTCTATGGCATTGAGGAGGGCATATCTAGAGGATTATAGGCAAACTCTTCCCCTTCAGACTCTAAGGGAAAGAAGCCAAGGTCGGGACCCAGACCATTAGATGTTGGTGCCGTGGCATGTGAGACCACCAGTCCCCACGTCACCTTAGTTTCAAAGGCGAGTTTCGGACCTCCTTACTAGATGATACAAACGGGATCGAGTACCTTACTACTACTCTTTTCAGGCGGTGGGCCCTGCTTATCTATCCGCCACCGGCCAGTATATGCTCCTGGCGCCTTAGAGGCCACATATGCAGTACCATCGGCCGGTATAAGCAAGCGCCAGGCCCAGACGGGCGATTTATGCAGCTCGAGATCTGCTTGGTAGGAGCATTTCAGAGATTAGTTAAAGGGGGTTTGATTGTTCCACTACCACCTAGACCACCACCACAGCCTACCCCACCTGGATTCAAGATCGATCTTCATTGTGCACATCATCGGAGCGGGTCGCCGTCTGAGATAGTTGTCTGCCAGACATTGAGGCATGTTGGTCGGGGACTTGATTGATCAGGGTTTGGTTGATTTGGGACCTTACTGGGTGACTACAGACCCACTCCCTACTCATGACACTAGAGTTGTACCTCCACCACCGGGTGGGATACATTCGATTGAGTTTTTGAGAGATGAGATATTTTCGATGGGATAGGATGGAGGCTCCTCGGCCGTCTATTTGTATGCGAGACTGAGCTTGCAATGGATACACACATGGTGACGGAGTCTCAGTCCATTTAGATTAATTCCGGATGATGTTCCTCTCGACGGACAAACGATTATCGCCGAGTATGCACAACATGTTCCTCCTATGGCACCCTTCATTTTGTTCCCGGAGGAGTATGGGCCAGTGCATAGAGATGTTCATATTGTTACGAGGAGTGGGAGGGTAGCTCAGCCCCCACCTATTGATAGACCTTTTGCTGGCATTGATGCTAGAGATGAGATTCAGAGGGAAGATGATGAGATTTTGCACCAGCTGCGCACCACTCAGGCCCACATTTCCATTTGGAGCTTATTGGCCTCATCCAGCCACACATAGAGAGCGCGTGTCCGGAGCTCTCGGTTAGATTAGAGTTAATCTTTACTACCACCTGAGGGGATGATCCGCCGACGGTGCGGATAAGGCTACATGCATAGTGTTTTCTGACAATGATTTACCACCTGAGGGATTAGACCATGTTCGTCCTTTGTTCATCGATGTTGCTTGTTCGAATTAGTAAGGGTCTTTGTACAACGGCTCCGCCCGTAGCGTTTGTCCACTAATTCTTGCCAATTCACTTTGGGTTTTCTCACCCATCCGTTTGGGCCATCCATACGGGCCAATTAAAGCTTATGACGAGACTTGAGAGGGCGGTGTGTGGTACTCTCACTACACGTGTCATGATGGTCAAGTCGAGGATACTTCATGCTCTTTCGGGTTTTGAGATCAGTCTATCTTTATAGCATTTGCTTTAGGTCATGCTAACTGGTTCATAGACGAGTCTTTATACCATGCTGCCGTCAAAGTGAGATTCGTACACGAAGGGCGCATTATCCGCGATCTGATCGACAAAGATATTTACCTCTTTTGAGCGATTATTTTCGTCGATCCGCAGTGAGGATGACTTGCACTCGACCGGGTTTGTTTATGGCGGGGTCGGGTTATCGGTTTGAGGATATAACAGCGAACATGGTACCTATGTCTTTTGATCGGCCGCAACGACACTTTGGTGCTTAGCATGATGAGGCATGTCTTATATGCACAGTTTGGGATTGGAGTGCGCGGCCCGGGGGCGCGTGAGTTTGCTATTACGGTTGATCCGCGACATGCCATATGGATTGATTTACACT
Source organism: Tetrastigma voinierianum (assembly GCA_016808115.1). Taxonomy (NCBI): domain Eukaryota; kingdom Viridiplantae; phylum Streptophyta; class Magnoliopsida; order Vitales; family Vitaceae; genus Tetrastigma; species Tetrastigma voinierianum. The sequence continues at coordinate 983,555 of JAEQBH010000804.1, forward strand.
CCTTACGAGGATGATGCACGACACATGTAGCGTCTTTGCGTTGAAATGGTAGAGCCGCTTGTTGAGGTTCAAACTAATTACCACGCCCTTGCGTACACTTTAGTTGGTTGTTATTTTACTGAAGGATCGAGCATACACCCACATAGAAGCGATTGACCATGTTTCGAAGATGGGTGAGACCGAGGCATTAAGCGAGGCCACAAAACGAGATGTGTTTGAGTTAAGACCATTGAAGCCACGAGGCCATGATAGTTTGCCCCCGTCACCGGATCTGACGTGTGTTTTCATTGTGCTCCTGAGGAAGTCCTTGACTATGATCTACCTATGGATTTGGGGGATGATATTGATGGAGTGACTCTTCCTGATACTTACATGGACGAGATGGACATGATAGGCACTGGCCTTATCCTTGACACGGTAGTGTGGGCCGTTACACTTTTGACATGTTTGGAGTTTCTATGATTATCACGATAATGTGACACTTTATAGCTTGCAGCGGCGCGATGGACATGATGACCTGCTGCGCATTCTAGATCTTCCACTCCTGGCCGTCGGCACGATGTTTGGGATTTACGTATTGAGTTTGATGGTGATGGACTTATTTGCCAATGATATTACTCATGTCTTTGTTTACGTTGGGGAGCGTCAGACTTTGTGGACCCACCTCTTTCTTTTGAAACTATGTGTCAGGGTTTTGTCACCCCACTTTGATGACATTTCGATGGTAATAATGACATAAGTATTTTCAAGTATTTGCTTGTGTCCTGACATTTTCCTTGATTGCACTCGGTACCCATGCTTTTATGTATGCGATGTTGATGATATGAACCTGGATGACATTGGGTGGTCAGTCACAGTGTGATTCTGATACAGAGGATAGGAAAGTTACACCCATTTCTGGTAGCATAGAGTTGATAGATTTTGGGGAACCAAATCAGCCTAGGGAGATTAGGATTGGCTCTTCCTTATCTCCTGATGAGAGAAGTGGATTGATTGTTTTTCTTTCGGGTCTTACTTGGATGTCTTTCGCTGGTGGTATGAGGACATGTAGGCCTTGACCCCATTATAGTTCAACATCACATGCAATGCATACATGCTAGGGCAGTTAAGCGAAATTGGGGAGACTACATCTCGATGGGTTTGCGGAGTTAGGAAGATGACAACTCGGTGTTGGCTTCTGTCGGTAGTTAGTATCGGGGTGGTTGGCTAATGTCGTCCTTGTTCCCAAAAGGATGGCAAAGTTAGGATTTGTGTTGAACTTTGAGATTTGAATAAGGGCTGTGATACAAGGATGATTTTCCCCTCCCACACATCGATATGTTACTTGGCTTGACCTTCTGGTCACCTATGTTGTCCTTCATGGATGGGTTTTTCGGGTATAATTAGATTTTGATGGCTCCAGAGGATATGGAGAAGACTTCTTTCATCACTGAGTGGGGTACTTACTGCTATTGGGTCATGCCATTTGGGTTAAAGAATGCCGGAGCCACTTATCAAAGAGTTGTTACTACTTTATTCAATGATATGATGCATAGAGATGTAGAGGTATATGTGGATGACATGATAGTGAAGTCCCGAGACAAGGCAAATCACTTAGCAGCATTACAGAGATTCTTTGAGAGGATCCGATAGTTCACATTGTTAGTGAGCGCCGTATAGAGGTTGATCCAGAAAAGATCAAGGCCATACTTGACATGCCCGCTCCGAGGGATGAGAAAGAGATCATAGGCTTTTTAGGCAGACTACAATACATTAGTCGTTTCATTGCTAAACTAATTGACATATGCGAGCCTATCTTTCGTCTTCTGAGGAAGAACCAGCCTACGGTTTGGAATAATGATTGTCAACGTGCTTTTGAGAAGATTAAGGAATGTTTACTTTCTCCCCCAGTTTTAGTGCCTCCCTGCAGTATTTACTTATATTTGGCGGAGTTTCGGACATAGCTTTGGGATGCATGTTGGCTTCAGTACAATTGATTCGAAGGAGCAGGCCTGTTTTGTATATAGTAAGAGATCTGATCGATTACCAAATACTTTATGATTGAGCGCCTTTGTTTAGCGTTGGTTGGTACCGGAGACTTAGGCACTATGTGATAAGTATTCCATACTTGCAGTGTCTCGATTGGATCCATTGAGATATTTGTTAAGCCAGGCACACACATTACATTGGTAGGCTCATGAGATGGTTGGTTCTATTGACCAGAGTTTGATATTGATGCTACCGACACGAAATCGAGTTCGCGGGAGAGCATTGCACTGCGAGATATTGGCTTCTTTGCCAATATCCAGATGTGAACCCGATTGAATCGATTTCCACGATGAGCAATTTCTTTCAATGACCCGGCATTACAGGGATGGCGATTGTACGCCGATAGATGCCTTGATCAGTCGGGGTTTGGTATTGGTATCTTATTGATATCACCACAGGGTGATCACATTCCCAGTCAGTTCGGTTAGTATTTTATGATCATCACCCGGTTATTGAATAATATAGTTGAGTGAGGTTGCATGGCCCCAGAACCCTTGTTTGGATCTTGGCATTGCTTGAGTTAGAGATCAGGGATTCCAACTTAGTTATCTATGGGAGCAGGGAGTATATTTGGAGGACTCGAGATGAGGAAAATTTGAAGCCACCATGCTTACTTAGACTTACTTTAGTTGATTTGATGAGTTGAGATATATACATGCTTAGGGCAAAGAATCGGTTCGCGTCACGTTGGCCATAACCAACTTTAATGGGTTAAGATTCACTTGGGAGTGATTATCGACCTGCAAGTTGAGATTAGGTACGCACCGCTTCTTGTTCATTGATTGGAATGTGAGGAATTAGGATGAGCTACCATGGTATCATGATATTTATCAGTTTCTGTCATGTGGTGATTACCCTGAGACAACCACATCCAAGGATAGGAGAGCATTGAGACAGTTGGCCACCAGATTTGTCATTTGTGGGGATGCCCTTTATAGAAGATCACCCGATGGCCTATTATTATTATGTCTGGACCGCGCCTCTACAAATCGAGTGATGAGAGAGGTTCATGCCGAAGTCTATGGCCCACACATGGGAGGCCACATGTTAGTGCGTAAGATCATGAGGACTGGTTACTTTTGGTTGACTATAAGAGCCAGTTATTTGCCGGTTTGTCTGAGATGTCGGGTGTCAAATGCACGGAGACTTGATACACGTGCCATATACGAGTTGCATGCGCCCATCCTTGGCCGTTTCGGTGGGGTATTGATATTGTGGAAGATCACCCAGTCTTCCCGGTGGGCATGAGTACATCTGAGTGGCTATTGATTATTTCACTAAGTGGGTGGAAGCTACTTCTTATCTTTGGATGTGTGTGAGTAGCGAAATTCATCAGATTGCACATTATCTACTGATATGGGGTCCCTCATGAGTTGATCTCAGATAGAGGAGCGCATTTCAGAGGCGAAGTGGATACACTGGTCCAATAGTATGGTATTCAGCAACATTAATCATCTACATATAGGCCATAGACTAATGGGGCAGTTGAGGCCGTAAATAAGAATATCAAGAGGATTTTAAGAAAGATGGTTGAGACTTCTAGGGATTGGTAAGAGAATCTCCCTTTCGCATTGTGGGCTTATCGTACATGCTTTTCCTTACCTCAAGCTGAGGCTACACCTTACTCTCTGCTGGTAGCATATGGCATGGAGGCGTGTTGCACCTTAAGTGAAATAGGATCCTTGAGTAGCATTGAAGTCATCAGATACTCACGAGGCCAAAGTGGGCTCGATCCGATTGTAATCATTTCGACCTTTTGGATGAGAGGAGATTGAGAAAGACGGTGATCATGTTCAAGCACATTAGAGAAAATGGCAGTACATTTAGAAAAGGGTGAGTCTGAGAAAGTTTCAAAGTGACCTAGTCTTGAAGGTCCTCGAGTTGATCAGCATTTTGAGGTAAGTTTAGATCGAGATTGGAGCCAGGCCTTATGTCATGCGAATCCTAACTCAGAGGGAGAGCGGCTGGTTGTAGAGACTTGGATGAAAATCGGTTCAACGGGCGGTGTGTGGATGTTGAAGAGGTTCAGCTTGAGATCATGGTTAGAGGATGGGTGGCCATCATTTTTGGTATACGTATTTCCTTGTGCACACTATACATTGATATATCTATTGCTAGCCCTTTGAGCCTCCACGCGATTGTTATAAGCCTATTCTTTTAATTCAGTATATATGCCACCCCGACACAGGTTGAGACAAGTACCCTTCTTTGCTTTTTATTTATTAATTGGATCTGTGAGCATTATGAGCATTGTGTCATTCTTTGTTTGTTCTTTCCACATCATTGGCATTTTCGTTTCTTCTCCGTTTGCATCTTCCTCAGTGCGAGTCTGAGTTTAATCCCATTTCTTCGTTTCACGTTTATCTCATACCTGATAGTGATGGCATTATCCTCCATCCAGAGCTACCAGTCGGTTTGTCCGCACCGCCAAATTGCTGGGTTTGATCAGGATTCTTAGGTTGAGGGGACCATTTGGGCTTGGAGGTTTGAGGTTCTTTCGTTTGGATTGTGCTAGTGTGGCATTCGCCCTATTTGGTTGTTCTGCGCAAAAAAAAAAAAAAAAGTGTTTGTTTGGTATTCGTTAATATACTTGGGATCATCAAAGGTCATTTAGGTTTGAGAGGTTATTATTCCTGAAGTTGAGTGAGAACGTTATAGATCTTTCTTCCATGGATCTGGGTAATACATTGGGAATGAGGTTTGGTTAGCCGCACTAAGGTCCACTGAATCCATTCACACCGCATCTGCACTCCCATCCTTATAGTGATAGCTTAGACTTGTTCTGGGATGAGTTGTTTGTCATTGTCTGCATTGCCACATTGTATCGACTTGTTTCTTCCTTTTTTTTTTTTTTTTTTTGCTTTATCCATTCATCATTTTCTTATCCTTCCCGGTCTTCTTCTCTCTTATTGATCGTCGTCTCACTTCTTAAACAGCGTGTCCATACTGATGCACTTCCACTTGTCATTTGGCAGTTGTTCATTCGAATGTTAAGTTTGGAGTCACCTTGCTCACATGATTATTTGATGGCTGACATTGCAGTACAAGGAGTTTTGGCAATGTTGTAAGTGATCCCCAGGCGCTGTTTATCATGTCGTCACCTTTCACCCTTGGCCTACATGCGGTCGAGTTATGGAACCATCTGAGACCATGAATCTGATGTTTCCTTGAAGCATTTTATATGGGCCAGTTATCTGAATTGGAAATCTGGGATGTGGCGGGTCTCTATTCTTGAAAGTGTCGAGGGTGCATATTGCTTCTCCATTCGGTTTGCCTACCTCGGGTTCATGATTGAATCTGAGATGATATAAGTGGGACAGATTGTGCTGTAGCTTGATGCTTTGACACATTCACAACTGACATATCTCCATCTTTTTTCATGTTGGCCGGCTCTGCATGTACCTTTGGCGGCCCATTTCGCTAGAGATATTTTGGCATCAAAGTTTGGTGTGCTCCACATCTGGTGGGTTTCTTATCTGATGAAGTGCTTCTAAGGAGCTTAGCGAGGAGTCGGATTCACGCATTTTGTCAACTCAGTAGGGGTGCACGTTGGCGCACTCCCTATATGTTGTCTTATTAAACTTGTTGGGACGATTGGGTCTTGAAATTTATTTGGAGTTTTTCGTAAGGCACTTTCATATCAGGTGTTTACTAGGTATCTATATCAGTTTTATGGAATAAAATGGATGATTTTCATAATTAATGATTGTGATATTTTGTTCTCGACTTTGACCACATGTGCGGTTATGGGATTTTGACATGGCGGTGATACCCTAGTAGGAGCATAACCCCTTTCTTTCTACCCTTAGTCATTTGTGGATTGTCCTGTAGGGGCATACCCGATTTATTTTAGTCTTGTTATTAAGTTTCGCGGTTTCTAACTTATCATTTGCTTGGCATTTCTATTGTCATACTAGGGGCATCCCCCGCTTCTTTTGTCATGATTGTGTTTTGATTTTGGCTTATTCGGCGAGTCATTTGTTGTGAGACCACAGACGTCATACTAGGGCTACCCTTTTCCACGAGTTTGTTTGCCCGTTTAGCTTGTTTGGTTCCTCCGACATCTTGCAGTTTTACCTTCGATTATAGCGGGATCCACCTTTTCCGGTACTTGCGGATCCAGCCTTTCGATTACTACTTTGGATCCCACCTTTCCGGTACTTTCTACCCAGATTTTACCTTCCGGTACTCTCCCGGATCCACATTTTAAATTTTCGCGGGATCCTGGCACCGGTGCTGGCTAGATCCTCTGCACTACGGTACTCACACGATTTACCTTCCGGTACTCGCGAGAATCACATTTCATTTTCGCCCAAATCCCACCTTTCCGATGCGGGATCCCGCACCGGTGTCCGGACCATATCCGGGAATTCACGCTGGATCCCGCACTTTAGATACTCACTGGACCTTCTAGTACTCGCGGATCCCATCTTTGGATACTCACGGGACCCTTCTCGGTGCGGATCCGCGCTGGGGTACTCTTTGAATCCACCTTCCGGTACTCGCCGGATCCCACTTTTCGGTCTCGGGTTCCACATATTCCGGTACTCGCGAATCCTAGCCACTACGGTACTCGCGGGGATCCACTTTTCCGGTACTGGCTTGGATCCCATTTTATTGCCGGATCTCCGCCTTTTCGGTGCTACTTTGAATTTTACCTTCATAGTACTCTCCCGGATCCCACATTTTCGGTACTCGCCCGGATCCTACCTTTTTCAATACTCACTCGAATTTTACCTTCCATTCTTGGATCCCACATTTCGGTACTCGCGGATCTCCTTCCGTGCCAAGGATTTACCTTCGTGCCGCTGGATCCCAACCTTCCGTGCTTGCCCGGTCCCACCTTTGTTACTCACGGATCCACCAAATACTCGCGGGACCCTTCCCGAATTTTCGCGGATCGATTTTTAGTACTCGCTTGGATCCGGCTTATTTAAATTTCGCCGGATCCACCTTTCAGGTACTCCACCGGACCCTTTTACAGTACTACTTTGAATCCCACATTTAAATTTTCGCCCCAGTCCCACCTTTGGTACTGGCGCCAGTCACGCTAGGTACTGCGGATCCACCGCTACCGGTGCCAGCGGGTCCACGTATTGGTATTTTGCCGGATCGCTTATTTTCGGTACTCACGGATCCTCCACTGCCGTTTTTCGCCCCGATTTTACGCTAAGTACTCGGATCCGCACCGACACTCACCGCGGTTCTACCTTTTCCGGTACTCACCCGGATCCAACCTTTTCTGGTACTTTGCCCGGACCCTTCTCCGGAGTTTACTCGGATTTCCTCACCTTCTCTGGCATTGCCGCTTAGTTTCATTATGTTTCGGCATTGTCTGGGATCCACTCCTCTTCCAGGCATCGTACAGTTTTCTTTAAGTCCTTGATCAGGCGACTCTGTTCGGGTTAACCTTCAACACCGTGGGGACGAAATTATTTGGTCATCTCAGGTTTTCTTCACTTAGGATTCATTTCACTCTTTGTCTAACACGCCCGGACCCACGTACACTGTTTCGGCCCGCTCTGCGAGGGAGCGCCTTTGGGCCAATTTTGTCTCGGCGCATTTATCCTTTGGGTGTCACTCCATCGTTCTTATATAACACCATTGAGGGCCCTTTTAGGCATAATTCTGTCTCTGAGCCTCAGGTGAGGCTTGTATATGGTCCATTACAGTACGTATGTAGTTAAGCTAGAGTGTCATCATTGGCTTCTTTTTTTGTAGTTATTGGCATCGATGCCATGGAAGAAAGTGGACCCCCCGAGGGTTTAGCTAAATCGGGTTATTAGAGTATAATTGGTCAGACGCGGACTTGTTTGGTAATATCTCCCTCACCCGGACTCGGAATCAAGCACCGTTTTTTTTCATGGACTCCTTATTCTTCAATAAATATTCTCTCAAAATTTCATATTTTTTCTCAATCGGATCGACCAGTTGGGAACTGTATAGCCGGTGCATCGGGCTAGCTTGCGTGGGGCGCTAATTTTTGTGATTTTGGTGCCCCAAATCTATGGATCGGACCACAAGCCCCAAATCGATCTGAGCATGGGTTGGATCAGTTTTGGTTTCATGTTATGGGTTTCTTGCAGCCCACCTTGAGTCCGCTTGGATGCCAGTGGTTAAGCAAAGGAGTAAATGTTGCCAGCTATGGAACTTAGGAATAGAGGAGTGTTTATGAAGCTGGGGAAGTTTGAGACTGAAGGAGGGAGTTCCCGGGACTGAAGGTGTGCAAAATGAGTGGGCTCAGAGAGAAAGGGAGAGGAGAAATAGAAGAAAAAACGTGAAGAGGTGATCAAAGAAAGGGAAGGGAGGAAGAAGAGAAAAGAAAGGGAGAAAAGGAGGAAAGGAGAGTTTATCTAAATCCGGAGGGGCATGGTCTCTCTTGTTTGAGAGTTAGGCGGATTTGAAGAATGGATATCTGGTTTGGAAGCAGAAATAAAAAGAAGAAAAGGGGAATAAGCGAAGTAGATCTTACAGTGCGAAGCAATTTATATGCTTCTCCCATTTCTTTTGTGCTTTTCTTTGCCTTTGTTGTTTGCGAACTGTGTTGGTCACTGACACTAGTTTATGTCGGTTCTGTAGTCATTGGTCGGATTTGTACTGGATTTATTTTGGATTCCAGACTCATTGAGGAAGGTTTTGACAAATTTTGAGAGTCTCTCTCAACTAGATTAACTATTTGGGAAACCCGGATCAGGCAGTTCAGCTGAATTGATTCTTTGGAAACGATGGATTTGAGTCTTTAACCTTTTTGTGTTGGTTCTCGATCATTGTAGGAGTTAGTTGTACTCCATTTGTTTTGTTGGATTCGACTCTTTGAAGGTTACAGACTAATTTTGAGAGCCTTTCTCAACCGGATGAACTAGTTGAAACCAGATCATTAGTTATTTGAATTCGATTCTTTAGGCACAATAGATTTGGAGTCTTTAAAGCATCGTTTGTATCGGTTCTCAGTCATTCAAAGTCGAATTTTTACTCCGGTTTATTTTTTGGATTCACGACTCTTTGAGAAGGTTTGAAAAATTCTATGACCTCTCTCAACGAGTGGGCGGATTTGAAACTATGTCGGCTGATCTGCTTAGTCGGTTCTTCAGAACGACGGAGTTTAAGGTCTTTAGCGTCGTTTGTATCGGTTCTCAATCATTGGTGGTTTTCTACTTGATTTGTTTTTGGATTCTGATTCTCGGAGGAAGGTTTTGAAAATTTTTTGAGAGTCTCTCCATGTTGAACTAGTTGGGAAGCCCAGGATCGGCCCCGAGTTCATTGGGTTTAGTTTTAAGATAGGTTTAGATTTTTTGTTTTGTTTGTGTCGGTTCATAGTAATTCGGTGTCGAAATTGTACCTTGTTTGTATTTTTGGTTTCCTTACTGCGTAAGGAAGGTTCTGAAAATTTTCAGGGTGTTCCTCAACTAGATCGACAGGTTAGAGGGGGAGGCTGGATTAGCCGATTTTTAAGTTTTTAAAGTCCGTTGATTTCGGTTTAATTGAAGCGCGTGACCTTTGTGAATCGGACCATTCGCTCCCAGATCAGTGTAGAAATTTATGTTTAAGGTCTGAAATGGGGTTTAGTTTGAGTTAATGTGGTTCAATTTTGGATTCTTAAGAATCGGGATCTATGCGGGTCAAGGGTGATTAGTTCAGCACCTGTAAATACAGTGTTTTGTTGAGCGTTTCTTGGAGATGAATAGATATGGTTGCCTGAAATTATGGTAAGCATCAATGAGTGGTTGAGATGCCATGTATGGTTTCTGTTGGCTTCCACTTTGCTTTTCTATCTAATTTGAAGGTGTGTATGCTCGAAATGTCACGTTAACTTTCCTTGCGGTAGCTTGGCTAGGGACCCGCAGTGCACGCCATTTGCCCTTTTGGTTGAGTGTTTTTAAGCATGCTAGATGCCGATTAGGTTGGTGCGATCAAGTTGTATGTTTAGCCTAGGAGACTATACGATCTGCTGACCCATATGCTCCCATACCGTTCACTAGTAGAGACCGAGTTAGAGACTTGAAGTGCTACCTCATATAATTACCTTCTGATAAAATAATCGATCCGGACCCGAGAAATCTTGTTTTTGCGAGACCTCTTTTTCCATCTTTGGAGTCATTGTGGTTTTTGTTCTTACTTGGTTTCCCTTTATAAAATAACAACAAAAGTAAGTGGCAGCTCGAAAAAGCTGATTTCTCCTCGGGGCCAGTTTTTCTAAAATTCGAAAATCAACCCATATTTTCTTTCATTTTAAAAGCAGTCACAGAGTGGATTGGGTAGGGTCCCCAGCGACTTTGGTGGCTCGTGAAGGAAGGGGTGATCGTAGAGGCGAGGGATGAAGCATGCCTTATGGGCCTCGGTTGGCTCTCTTTTAAGCATGAGCTAAGGTCTTCAGGTTTGTGTTTCGATTTTCCCGTTCGTTGAAACAAGATGGAAATCGAATCTAACGAGGAAGATGACCTTAAGTGTCCTCAGGTAGCCTGCAGATTGTCTCACGATACTTAGGCTTTTTCTATCATTATTCTTCACTTTAGTAGCCTTTGGCCCTTGTAACGATGATTTTGACCTTTATAGAAACGTTAATTCGTATATTCATGCTCTCTGAGTCTTTTTCTTTTTTCACCCTTTTTATGGCTTCTGAATGAACTGAATTCTACGATCCTTGCTGCAAGTGGGGCCATGCGACCTATTGATGGCCGAGTTGCTAGGCTCCCGGAAGCTAGGTCTCATGGTTCTTTTGAACGGAGCTATATGGCTTCTTAGGAATTGAGCTATGTGGGCTCTTTGCAAACTGAGCTACTGGGCTCGTGACGAACTCGGAGCTCCATGTCTCCTTTGGAGCGGACTATATGGTTTCGCCCAATACTTAGGAGCTCACAGGACACCCCAGGAGCTAAGCTCGTGGCTCCTTTAATATTCGAGGCTCCGCGGGCTCCGGCGAGCTACGTGGCTCTTTTGTTGAGCTATGTGGCTCTTCAATGTCGAGTTCTGGCTCCTGGCTAAGACTCAGTGGCTCTTTTTTTGCTAAGTTGCGTGGCTCTTGATATCAGAGCTCTTGGGCTCCGGGCGAGGCTACGTGGCTCTTTTTACACAATGGCTGCGTGGCTCTTGATATCTGAGCTCTTGGCTCTGAATTGAGCTCTTGTTAGTGCCCCGAAAGTGCTATTTTAGGCACCTTATTTTAATAGGTTTTAAAGGCGCTTTTGTGTACTAATTGTTATAATTAACCCAATTTACATATTAAGGTCCCTACTATTCTGCTGATCGCATTTTGTGACAATTTTGAGTTTTGCGAGCTAATCATGTGACATTGTTGAGTTGATTCAAGCACCGAAGGGTCGAGTCAAACTGACATCATAGATCGAGAGACTGAAGGAAAAAGAGAAAAATAGAAGAAAAATGAAACGGGGAAGAAAATGGAAGAGCCGGCGAGGAGCAGTGGCGATGGAGCGATGGCCGCGGGAAACTGGATTTTTAAATGAAATTTGTGAAAATTCAGCGTTGATAGTGAAATTTCTCGATTCGCTATCTCTTGTGAATTTAGCTATTCTTGTCTTGATGATAAGCGAAATTTCCAGTTTATTTATCTCTTGTAATTCGCTAGTAGCGAAGTGGCGTCGTAAGCGAAATTCTCTGATTTAGCTATCTACATCTGGAGTTCGCTACAGCGAATTTTCGCTACATAGCGAAAATTGTTGTGCATGTGAGTACCATATCATCTTTTTCTTGAAATTAATGCCAATGAGCTTCATTTGGTGTATTACTTACTTGTCCTTGTATTAGCCAAATATTAGGCTTTCTTGTATTTTCACACATTTGGGTTGGCTACTTATAAAACCACATATAAGTTCCTTGACCCCTCTTTCTCTTTTTGAGTACATCACGGCATCTTCTTTAGTTTTCTCTTTTCTCTCATTTTTCTCTCCCTTTTCTTGGTTGCAGAACACACCCTCAAGGATGACAGCTGGAGGATGAGGTACTAAAACCACTTCCTTCTTGAAGTAAAAGTGTTTCTTGGGGTGAGATCTTTAGAGTTCTTCAGTGGTTCCCTTGTTTTTCATGCGGCGAGGTTTTGTCATTTGGTTCCCAATTTTCATTTCTAGGTTTAAAGCTCTTTGATGTGCTTTCTTTGTGATATAGCAAGCTTTTAGGGTTTAGTGTATTCTTAGCTTTAGATACACTAATATCCATTAGTTGCTCTTCTGAAACCATGAAGATGAGTTAAGGGGTTAGGGGTTTCTTTGTATGTGCATCCACTTTTGATGTTCTTGGTAATCTTTTGGGTTCGTGGATGCTTATTATTAGATCCCACTTTGAGATTCATTGATTCTGCTTCACGAATCATTGTAGGATCGTCAAAGCAGATTTTCACTTGTGAGAACCATAAATGTTAAATAAATGCTTTCTATCAAAAAGGAAAATTATTAGGGTTTAGGTTTAATCACGAATAAAAGATCAGGTTCGGAGATGGTATATGTCTCATCTTCTCTGAGAAATTAACCCGAGGACCTCTCGGGTTAGCCTAGGATCTTAAACTAATTATTGCCTTGAGGAGTTCTATTTACATTTATTTTATTTAAATTTCAGTTATTTTTCAACCATCGACTCCCTGTTTTACCGAAACCTTAAAATCCAATTTAATTCTGATTTTGATTTCACTTTCCAGAATCTCATTTAATACGAAGAAAACTTCGTCCACAGTGTTCCGACCCTGAACCGCTATCTGATGGCTTGACTACGTGAGTGGGAAGAACAGGATATAAATTTTGTTGATTCGGATCTCACCTCTTTTGTGCTTGCGAATAAGCTACATGGCTCTTTTCTTTGAAGTACGTGGCTCTTGATATCAAGGCTCTTTGGGTTCCAGTGAGTTGCTGGCCCTTCCAATATCGGCTCCTTGAAAAACCTAGAAGCAGGCTCATTGGCTCTTTGCTGAGCTAGTGGCTCTTCGATATCGGGCTCCACGGGCTACCTAGGCCCAGGCTGCGTGGCTCTTTTCTTTGAGTTCGTGGCTCTTTTGTATCTTCCTTCCTTGGGAAATGTGCAGTTTTTAATGCGAGTCTGTGGAGGCTCAGACAGTGCTGGCGGCACCAGGAGCATCGGGTTTCTTTCAAATAGCAGCTTTCTTCAATGGTGTGTGTTATACTTTGCTCCCAACCTCCTTCCTCTCTTCGACGATTAATGTAGGTCGTGCACGTAATGAAGCAGGTTTGATCACCCTTGCTTGTGGAGTCTTTGTTTTTAGTGATCGTAGGCTAACGTTTGGTTTAGACGTGCCATTTAACTTCAGGAATTGCGTTGTCCTAGTCAGCTAGTTGTGGGAATTTGCGTTGTTCCTTAGCCTGCCATTTGATGGTTGGGTCAAAGGTCACGCTTGGAGCGGCGTGCTTTGGTCTTGAGCTCGTTCCATACGCTATACCTCTCCTCCCCTCTTTTCTCATTCTCCTTATTTTTCTTTTTCTCTTTCTTGTGGTTTTGGCGGTGTTTCTTGGGTGTGATTTTTAAAGATGTGAAACGACTTTCTTGATTGTAATTTTAAAGATGTGGGCTTGACTTTGCTAATTGTAATTTTATGAGATAAGCGTAATAAAAATCGATGCTGAAACGTGTACTTATGCGATGTTTTTTTGTATCCTCCCGGGCCCATGAGTCCAGTGGAGTTCCCGACTAACCAAGCCTCTTGGCTTTTTTCTTTATGATTCTGAAAATAACTGTGAATAAAAATAAGTGAAAATTGTTATTTGAGCGGAAGTAAAACTGTTGCGTTTTATTAATAAGTCTGTTGAGGTTTATAGGTGGCAAGCAGAGGTGCCTTTCAGGCATTCCAAGTGTTGTAGGGTCTTTCCCTCCTCCGTTTAGAGCTCATGGTGCGGGACCGGATTACTCGTGATACGATATAGGGTCCTTCCCGATTGGAGTCGATTTCAGTAGTAGGAATTAGTCCTTCCTTGACTAAGCGCGGGGAGTTTCTTGAGTCTTAGGTCGCCAAGGCTTGAAGCTATGAGGGCAGACCTTTGATCAGTACTTCGCGTCTTTATTGGTAGTCCTTGGCGCTTTAGAGCCTTACGCTTCTCTTCGAGAGATCAGGTTAATGAGTCTCCTCGTTGCATTTCGGTGTCGCGAACTGATACTAGGTGACTACCTTGACCTTGCGGGGGCTACCGCCTGGGTCTGGGTGGGAGAATGGAGTTCTCGGGTTGCATGCTTGTGTGTAGTTCTATATGCTATGGTACCTCTGCAGGAGTATTCCACCATTTCTTTCCCTTGGTCTGACAGTCTTGATACTTCTTGTGAGAGTCCTTATAGTGACTTATGCTTGTCAGTTAGGCTAACGGATGAAATTTTGAGGAATGAATAGTAGTGCTTGATCTCGAGCTCTAGAGCAAAATCTTTGATCTACTAGTTTGGCAGATTGACTGTTTGTGTGGGGAGGAGGAACGGACTCAGAACCTCTGGGATTATGGAGCCGACAAACTAAAAATGTTTGTATTTCAATTCAGTTGTGAATAACCGATAAGTACCGTTACTAGAAGAAGAGGGTAGTGGCATTATGGTGATGATCGGCGTCTGATGGTGTGACCATGATATATGATGGCGGGAGAGACCTTCGTATCGTCGATCTGATATGCGAAGAAGCGGGAGACCTGATGAAGTGGGTGCTCAGTTCGGGATGAGATCTTGTATGATGGGTTCTATGTTTGTAAATGACGATTCTTACCGCGTGTGTTGGGCGTCTCATTGGGATGATATTGTTGGGTTTTTCTGCTCGACCCAGCGCTGAATCATGTTGCCGTGGATGCATTGTAATACATCTCTCTATGATGTTGTGTGTTGCCATCCGTGTGGGGAGGGGTGTGGAAGCCGCTGTTTCTCAAAGGTCCGGCCGAAGCGAATCGGTGACGCATAGCCGGTTGATCGTTATCGGATCGCCGGCGATATCGTTGGTGATGATCTGATTGGATCAGCTCAAACGATGTGGTCAAACGTTGGGTTCGCCGGTTGACAACATCATTGAGTTGTATGGAATTGGCGTCGCCACGGAACGACGTATCATCTGATCTTCTTGCGGGCGTGGTTGACGCTAAAAACATTTATTTTAGGGGAAAGCGTCGCTTGTGTTCGCGTCGCGATTAATCATTATCCGGCGACTGACGTATTGATTGCCCGGGAGGAAGGCGTTATCAAAAGTATTATTGTAGATCGCCGGATCGTCTTGGCGCCTTCGTGGCGTGATCATCCGTGTTACCACGGTGAGATAAATGGCGTCGTTCGATCATTCGGCGCCGGTGGAGGTTCTCCGATCCGACGATGCGGAATGACCGGAGCTGTTCGTTGAACGCGGATCGAATCGGTGTGTTCTGCGTTCGGTCTGGCGTCCGCCAAAGTTGAATCGTTTGCCCGACCACCTGTGACGTTTGTTCCATCAGGCGATATCCACCAGCAGTATTCATGAAATGGAGTCTTGAGGACACAAATGAGCGGTTTTTTGTTATCAGGTGGATTCATGATGAGTCTTTTAATTGCCTTGATGACGTTCTTGGCCATAATGTGAACTCTCTCTTTCGACTCTTCGTCAGTTTCTGGTCTTCGGTCGTTTGTGTGATATTTTCATATAATAAGGTGTTATCATTATGGATTCGGATGATGTGTGACGGGAGATGAAGAGATCTATTCTGATGAGTGAGCAATCTTGGACAGCGGCATCTTATCTTAGGATGGTTTCTTATATCCATATCTGCTGAAGAGCTCAGTTGAGCCAACTGGCGTTCGATGATGTTGCATGTCAGTTTTCTCAGGCCGAAGGAGGCGAAGGCGTCAATCTAAATGGAGATGAGAAATCGGAGATGGCTAAGTAGAGTGTGAGAGTTCTCCTAGAGGACTTACCGGAGCCAGAGAGCTCAGTAGGTTTTCAATGGCCCCGTGAGCCTCCTCATAGTGGGCATCCCATTGGAAGGCCTTTTTCAAAATTTGAAAGAAAGGCTAACACTTGTCACTTGATCTCGACACAAAGCGACTCAGTGCGGCTATTCTCTCGGTTAGACGCTGAACTTCTTTAGTGTTTGAGGGCGATCGCATGTCAAGCACGGCTCTTATTTTATTTGGATTTGCCTCTATTCTCTACATTTATTGACTGAAACCCGAGAACTACTGTAGAGATTCCGGCTTACCTTGGTTGGGTTTAACTTCATTTTGTAGTCCTTTAGGACTTGGAATGCCTCGACTAGGTGGTTGACTTGGAGCTTTGCCTTGACTGACTTTACTAGCATGTCATCTATATACATCTCCATGGATGTGCCGATCTATTTCTGGAACATCTTGTTTACTAGCCTCTGATAAGTGGCTCTGGCGTTTCAGCAAAGGCGTCACACGATATATCGTCCTGTCCCGATCACGAAGAGGTCTTCTCTTGATGGTAGGATCATCGTGATCACGGTTCTAGCACGGCGTCCGTGAAGTTGAGGAGTCGTGGCGAGGTGGCGTCTCTTGTAAGTCGATTTGAGGTAAGGGAGCGTCTTCGGGGAAGGCTCGGTTGGCGTCGATCAAAATCAATGCAAAGTCACCATTTTCCATTTGATTTTTTGACGAGAACTACGTTAGCCAGCCAGTCGGGGTGATCCACCTCCCGGATAGCTTGGGCTTGGAGGAGTTTGCTGACCTCTTCGTTGATCACTTTCTACCTCTCTGGGGTGATGCTTCTACTCTTTTGTTTGATAGGTTTGAATGAGGGATTGACATTTAGCTTGTGGGTGATGACTACTGGGTCAATTCCTCCCATGTCCTCTTGCTTCCAAGCGAATACTTCCACATTCTATTCAAGAAGTGGATGAGAAGGTCCTTGATGTCTTCAGCTAGCTTGGATCCGATGTAAGCAAGGTGTTCCGGCTGGTCGTCAAGTTGTATTGGTTCTAGCTCTTCTAAGGGTGTCGATTGGGTGTCCAATTCGTCTCTCATATCAAGCTCATCTGTGAGGACGTTGTCAACTGCTTTCTGCTTCATTGATGCCAAGTAGCACTCCCGATCTATTCGCTGGTCTCCTCGAGCCTTTCTTACCCCATTTTATGTAGAGAATTTGACGACCATATGAGAGGCGGAAGGGATGACCCTTATGGCATTGAGGGAGGGCCTACCCAATAACATGTTGTACGCCAATGGGGCCTCCACGATGAGGAATTTTGTCGTCGTCTTGGCCTAGCATGGGAGGTCTCCTAGAGTAAGCACCAGTTGTACTGATCCTAGGGGCAGTATTTTCTCTCCAGAGGATCCCCTTAAGTGGCGTTCACCAGCTCAAGCTTCTCTCTTCCAATGCCTATTTTGTCAAATGTCGATGCGAAGATGATGTCAGCCGAGCTTCCATTGTCGATCAGGACCACATGGGTAGTTTGTGGCCTGACGACCTTATCACCAGATGTCATGGGGTGTTGGCGGGCCTTCAGTCGAGGTGAGAAGGTTATGGTAGTATCGGTGGGGATCTTGGACCACGACTGCACCTCTAGTGTCTCTCTGGTGTTGCGAGGATTGCGTCGGTAGGCAGCTACGGTTGAAGCTGGACTCCGCCGTGGCGAACCTCGGAAATCACATTGATTTCTCCCCAGAGGTTCTTGATGCTGACGGGGTACAGTTGGAGTGGTAGAAGGTGCGGGTTCCGATCTTCGGGGTGCCAACGGTGGAGATGTCCACATCGGATCAAGAATTCGATTTCTTTTTTCAATTGAATACAGTCATTTGTTCGATGTCCGTGATCTCTATGGAAGTCGAAATACTTGGTCATGTCTCTTTTGGTTGGGTCCATCTTCATTTAAGATGGCCATCTTAAAAACTTTGCATGATGTACCTCGTATATGACTTGAGATGCGGCGTTGGGTGGTGGCTGGCGAGGTGGATACCACGGTTGCGGCTTCGGTACAGGGTGGACCCCAGCGGTCCTGATGTTACTCATCTTTGGAGATAGATCTACATCTTCCACCTTGCTTGTGGGATGCTGTCTTTGTCTCTTCGTCTCCTGGGGCTTTGGTCCCGCTTTTTCTCATCCTTGCTTTTCTCCTTTTGCAGGGAAGAGCTTCCCGGCTTAGAACTAAGGACCTCCTCACCGTTGATGTACTTCTCGGCTTTAGCCCGACCACCTCATTATCTTTTTGAGAGACTCTTCGAGATGGAGAACATTAGGTATTTGGATTGTATGCCTAACCCAGCTATAAAGGCGGTGATGGCAATTTTCATCGGGATGTCACCTCGATGACTCAGAGTTGAACCTCTTGGCGTAGGACCTCGGGTTTTTCTTGGGGGCCTTGGCACATGGTCGTGGTGTGCTTCGGCTTATTATACGTCCGGACTTCGATGAAGTGGGACACGAAAGCAATGGAGAGTTCCTTAAAGGACGAGACTGAGGTTGGCGGGAGCCTGTTGAACCATGCCAAGGCTGAGCCTTTAAGAGTGATGGCAAAGGCTCTGCATCTCACGGGAGTCTTAGTATCGTAGCTCCTCCCGGTTCTTATGCGGTGTGAGGTGGTGGGTCTTGATCCATCCAGCTTGACTGCGGCATTACCGAACTGTTGGGAGAGAGAAGTGTAACACCTCCCATAAGTAAGCAGGATTAAGTTTTCTATACTAAAGTGTCCATGGAGACCGCGGCTCGAACTCTTACCCCTCTTTCACATGGCTGAGCTCTTGTTGGATATCCTGGAATCGTCGCTCCCAAGATCGTTCCTCTTTTCCCCTCTGATGAGGGGTCGGCTCTTCACCTCCATCGTCCCTCTCAAGCATTCCTTTGTTTTGATCGTCTCGAGTGGTGGGATCACGCCTACAATTCCATTTATTTTCTCCCTCTTTTGTCATTGTCGGGCGCCGAGGTGTTGTTGCTCCTCGCGTGGTATGGTGTTCTTTTCCATGGGACATTGTTCATCTTTGTAGTGCGTTGCACATACAGTGAGTTAAAGCCAACTCCCTCATAAAGTCTTTGATTGGCTGAGCGGAGGCCTCCATCTCATTCTTGCTTGGCGTGTAGAGCTTCGGGAATGTCTTCTAATTGCCCGTTGTCCATGTTGTCCTGTTGTTCTTGCGTCCTCTGGGGGTTGGCGTGACTCCTGCTCATGTTTCGAGTTGATACCATTAGTCATTAAGAAATCAGTTTATTTGTAAAGGAACAGTCGTTCCCACAGACAACGCCAAACTGATGGTGCTTTTTCTATCGATATTGGGTTGGAGCCTATAGGGGTTGCGGGGTCGATTTGTTGGGCTAGATCGTCAAATAACCTGCAACCTACACTGAAAGGATGGTCCGACGAGGATGTGCCTGCCAGCTCTCCGATGCCTAAGTCAGTTTCTTTCTTACTGAAAGTAAAGAATTCAACTGTTGATGGCTATATGATTACATACCTTTCTTTAGTGGGATTGCTTGGTATTTATAGTGGATGACTTTCCTTATTAGATGATGATACGGCGTCCTCCCCATTAGGTAGGAGATCTTTTCTTTCTTATCGCTAACCAAATATTTAGAGGATAATTAGAGCGTGTCGTGGGATCCTTCTTTTTCATGGTGATGTCGGGTCACGAACATGGAGTGCTTTTCTATCTTACGGCTCATCTGGCGGTCAGCGAATTACTCTCGTCATCGGTTCGGCCACTAGGCTTAGTTTCGACCCTAGGCCCAAGCCTTGGGAACGAAACATCGCGAATTATGGGCCAAGGTTCCCTAGTGAGGCCTTTGCGAGCCCATGGAGGATGTGACCGTTCCAAGGCGATTCCCTAGGCACATTGCTGCGGGCTGTGAAGTTACTTTTATTTTAACTGCATCACTCCTTGAAATGAGAGGTTCATGCATTATTGCTTACTCGTAAAAACATAGATTTTGAAAATTTAATATATGGCCTGATGCCATCACATAGAATTCTATAGAGGTCTTCACGTGCTGACTCTCGAAGAGATTGGCTTTAAAATGTATGACAAGCATCTGCAAAAATTATATGAAAAAGAATTTGAGCTCCTCTACCTTGTACCCATGAATTAAACCCCTTCCTTCATAATAATGTAACAAAGCTGAGAAACCTTCCGAACAAATAATGAAAAGGTAAGGTGAAAGAGGACAACCTTGCCTAAGACCACGGGATGCTTGAAAGGTTTGTGTTTCATGACTTGCATGTAGAATTGAGTATCGCATAGATGAGATACACATCATAGTCCATCTAATCCATATTTCCGGAAATCCTATAATACACATAACATGCTCAAGGAAGCCCCAGTCCACTCTGTCATAGGCTTTGCTCATATCTGTTGGGACTTTGATTATCGAATCCCCTAAGCGTTAAGTTGTAAGGGACTTGATGCGTCGATTCCTTGAAGCGTCAGTGACATAAGCGTGACCCTCAATTATCTAGCCCGATTGTAGCATTCTCGAACTGGCACGACGTTAAAGTGCGAGCCCAGAAACCGGGGACGCTCGTTTAATTCTTTTTATTTAAATTTTATTACGTCTTCTTTTTCAAAAGTGTAGCGACCCAAATCCCCGGCTCGACCCTGTTGGCGGATCCGAATCGAAGCTCGGTTTACTCCGACGTTTTCAATTATCTTATCAAAACATTTTCTTTGTGTTATTCCTCGTTAG
Organism: Tetrastigma voinierianum; assembly: GCA_016808115.1. Classification (NCBI taxonomy): domain Eukaryota; kingdom Viridiplantae; phylum Streptophyta; class Magnoliopsida; order Vitales; family Vitaceae; genus Tetrastigma; species Tetrastigma voinierianum. Next base: position 1,004,160 of record JAEQBH010000804.1, read on the forward strand.
GTTTTCGATTTGTGCGGGAAGAAGCATTTTCGATGGTAGGCGGCAAGCGTTTACATTTATAAAGTACGAATTCTTGATAGAAGGCATTATGCCCTTTCAAAATGATATACAAAACGAACATTTCTTTGGAGTTCAACTATTTGTTCACAAAATTTTCCATGTTAAAAAAGGAAATGATATGCATGGCGAGGTATGTACTTATATGCTGCAACTCGCTTTATGACTCTGCGCTTCACGATCTTGTCTTCCTTCCTGTCTACTCGAAACCTGCGCATAGATAAAAACTATACGCTAAGCATTTTCATGCTTAGTGGTTCATATCTGATTCTATTCAATATCCAATGTAACCGACGCATTAACATTAAACCATGCCTATTATATCAACATATACTCATGCTATTTATTTTCGCATGCTTTCAATTTCCAAATCATTTACTATATCACGACATGCATTTTCAATGCAACGATTCATTCATAATTGATTGCCAAATTTAAGCATATACGCCAAAAATCTCATTTACACTTTCGTCAATATTGGTTATTTAACCTTATTTATTCAATTCACATTTACGGCGGATTGGATTAGTGAATCACGCCTTATCCTTGATAATGTGTTTTACATTTGCTCAATTCGGTCTCCCATCATGACGGATGTCGTTTGGTGCACCTCGACATGTGGTATCACTTAAATGCCATACGCTATCATGACGGATGCCGATTGGTGCATCCGCCAAGTGGGACATTGGATAATTTCGGGGTGCCCGTGAATCTTGGAATTTGTGCATCCCGTGAGGCGGTTCATTCGATATATCAATTAAATTCAAGATGTCAGGAATTGACCGATTCGTCTACAATTCGCTTTATCATTCACACTCAATCAGTTTTCAATTATCACATTTCAATTTCCATATTCACTTTCGTATTATCTTTTCAAAGATATACTCAATCTATGTACTCATTTCATATACTCATTTCATATTTACTTGGTAAACTACCAAAATACTTGAAATAAGAATAGAGTCAGAGAACTAACCGAAGCTGTCGGATCTAGCTTTCTTCTCTTCGATCTCAGTCCTAGGTTAGGCGATCATCACCCGTCCCTAGTCAATAACAATCACGCCACTCTAGTGGATAAATAATTCTTAAACAATTTTAGTGAATTACAAATTTATTTCCTTTAACGGTCTTGGGTTAAGACACTAAGTGCGAGGCGAACTTCAGCCGTGACGGTTCGCGAGGCGGCCCCGAGATGCGAATACGTTTTTCATAGTTCTATCTGTTGGAACCCCCATTAATCATTTTTCTTAGGGTCCCTAAACATTGAGTGCGAATACGGGACTTAACGGTCTGGCAGTATGTGTAATTCTTGGAAGTAGTGAATCTTGGTACCACTTTGGTGATGCCAGGTACCCGGTCATCCTTTGCCGGTGGGTGCGGTACCACTTTCCCCTTTGCATCATGATAGAATTTCCTCTTTGGCTCAAATTACCGCCCCTGGGTTTGCCCGAAATGCGGGATTTGGCATTTTCTGTATTTTTCTTCCTGAATCTTCTCCAATTCGTCCCATGTCAAAAAATCCACCATGGAATCTACCCAAACAACTCGAATGTGGTTTAGAATCATCAAAAAATCCCTTTTCCTCAAGTTAGGGCTTTTCACAAATCAATTAAAGAGAATGAGGTTAAGTTTTGATTTTCTTACCTTATCTCTTGCCAAATCTCCCTTCCATGTTGTTTGATCCCTTAAGAGGAAGAAATGGGAAGCAAATCCCAACCAAAGCCACTCCTCCTTGTAAACCCTAGATTTTCTCCTCCCCTTCTCTCAAAAACGTGATGTGTGATGAGTATATAAAATACTCATTAAAAACCTAATCTTTTCGTAGTTTTAGTAATGGTTTTATGTCAAATAAGTGCCCTAATGCTCTAAATGTTCATATTTATGATTAGATGATCCATTTGGCGGGGCAGTGCGAATTTGGAGCGAAGACACAACGAAAAATTGGAAAATCAGCAAATAGAGCCACAATGATTTGACCTTTCGGTTTTTACCTTATTAATGGAAATCAAATGGCTCCAAAATACCCAGAACTACATTCTAGACTTCAAAATATTTCCAACAAGACCAAGATCCTCAGTCGGAATCGGGATGAGAATCTGCCTTCGGGAAGTCGGAAGCCTTGAGAAGCGGCTGCGAAATACGACGCAACCGGTTCTATTCTGGTGCATTTTAAATTTATGAAATGAAATCTGATGGAGCTGTTCTTGGTATGTATGGATTCGACTTGAATCTTAAGTAGAGTCGAGAATGTGCGATTCGGAGTTCGGGTGAGAGAGTTATGGCGGATTCAAAGACAAGAAGAGATAAAACAACACGATGCCTTGCGCGCTTGTGCGTGGATCCCTCGCCCGGCGTGCGGGAGTGATTTTCTGGTGCTTTCACGCACGGCGTGGGATTTCCACGCACCAGCGTGGAGCGTGAATATAGGCCCTATTTGGCCTGTTGAGGCCCGTCAGGGATTTGAGTGGGGTACATAAATGGAGACCCTCGGGAGACATAATTAGGGGACTTTTGGAGAGAGGAGAAGAGGAGGAGAAAAGGCAATTGGGTGCAAGGCTTGAGAAGATTGGATTCATCTCATCAGTTTTCTTACTCTACCTCGTGATTTTGAATTCTAATTTGTATTTTCTTCATCTCATAATGTTCTAAACTTCTAAGCTAGGGTTTATGATGTAACTTTGACTACGTCATGGATGAACTTTAATCTTTCAATTATAGCGTAATTCTTGCAATTGTTGGTTACCTTATTTCTAATTTGATTACATGTTGATATTTGGCCATTATTTACATGTATTAGGCTAGAACTGAGGTTGAAAGACGAGAAACTCTAGGGAACTGAATAAGGTATCATACAATCAACCATAGGATAGAGATATCGTGGTTTTGTATGTGGTAAATAAGGATTGTAGGTTAGATCTTCTCAGAGTTACGGGGTTAGAGGCAAGATCTGATAAAACCAAGCTCTTGAGATAGATTAATAGTAGCTGAGAGAGGTTAATGCATAGAAAGATATACCATGTGACATTAGCATAAATTATAGCTAAATACCTCTTATTAGTTCACCATGGAATGTAGTCAGGTAAAATCATAAACTACTGATGCTTCACTGCGAGAAAGCGAAATTAGTTAGTCATTTCATAATTTGATTCTTAGTTTGATTTAGAGTAGTGACCTGATAACCATAGCTAGATAATATTAGGGTAACTTCGAGTCGATGTTGGCATTCAAACTCCTTGTGGGGCGACCTTGACTCACCCTATCTTTGCCATTCCCGGCACGATACACTTGCACGAGCGAGTTAATTCGAGTTTAACCTTATAGGCCGGTTTAGCGCCGTCGAGTTTTTTGGCGCCATTGCTGGGTTTGGAAGCTTGATCATCGATATTGACAATAGTTTTGCTTAAATATTACTTTAGGCAATTTTACTTTATTTGATTTTATTTTATTTATTTATTTATTTCTATTTTTAATACATTTTATCTAAGAAACAATTCTGGTGTGATTTTGTAGTGTTTCGAGTTTCGGTCACTTGTATCGTAAGCGAGGCGGAGAATTGGTACCCCTTTGACTCGAATCGAGCGAACAATCAGCAGTTGCGTAAAGAAGAAGATTGTTAGCTGCGCATAAGCGCTACACCTTCTTGAATATGGGCTGAGAATCTACGGCATAATGTCAGATTTGAGGAGGAGGGAATAAGTGCCGGTGGAAATCGAGGAAACAATATCGCCCATTGACCAGTGGTTCAACCTGATGACCCAGATATGCTATTGGAGAAATTTGCATTACCACTACCAGTCATACGATCACGTGATCATGATTTGGATTCAACAAATAATTTTTGGGCGAAAATTTGTGACACTACAACTACTCGAGGTATTGGTTTCACGGGTTGCAGTGAAGATCTGACACTCACTTTACAAGCTTCTTGAAGTATCGACAAGTGAAATATAATGGGAACGAGAAGAGGCCATACGACTTAGACTATTCCGGGTTATCCTTGAAGCGATGAAAGCTAAGCGATGGCTAACCGAACCACCGACTCCATCATAAGTTGGGTGGATTTGGTCCAAAATTTTTTGACAAAGTATTGCTCCCTGCTTTAAGGGCGCCTGAATGGGGAATGAGATCCATGACTTTGCCCGAAAGGATAGCGAGCTTAAGCGGGAGCTTAGGACGGATACAAGGAATTGTTGAGGAAGTGTCCCCATCATAGGTTGACCGGTGGATGCGGATCCACAATTTTTATGCGCTAAATGCTTGTCTAAAGGCGGAGATGATTGATACCTCAGCTGGAGGTATTTTCTTGAAGAGGACGACACAATAGGCTTTCTACTTGTTGGATGGGATAGCAACGAACAGTTCTCAATAGTCGCAGGAAAGAATGGTAAAAGGAAACGGAAACAATGGAGTAAATACTGATGTGTTTTCTGTAATTTAAGCAAAGACAGTTTCATCAAGCCAATAAGCGCTACATAGAATCGCAAGCCTCACCTTCATGCCATCCAAAATAGTTTAGTGCTATGTGAAATTTGTAGTGGATCGCACCAGACAATGGAATGCCAGTCAGGACAAATGACATTGGAACAGCCCGCATATATTAGGTATAATCAGCAAAGATAATCCATATGTAAAATAATTTTCAGGTCGCATGGAGAAATAATCTAATCCTCTTGAAGAATACTCAAAACTCAGGGCAACCAATGCAAAGCAATATTCAGCCAAAAGAGAAGAAGGTAGACCTAGAGGAAGCCTTTTAGCTCATATGATGATGTTCATATCAAGCCATGAATGAGACGAAGGCCAATTTCCAAAACCAAGCTCAGCAACTGCAAAACCAATCAACCCAATTACAGAATCAAGGAGCCCAACTTAGAAACCTAGAAGTATAGATGGGACAGATGGCCACAATGTTATCTGAAAGACCTCAAGGTTCATTACCAAGCACTTCAGAAGTAAATCCCAGGTTAGAGGGAAAGGAACACTGCAAGGCAATTACTCTGAGAAGTGGAAGGGAAGTAGCCGCACCAGGACCCCCACCAGTGATAGTAACAGAACTAAAACAGTCAGACCAGGATGAAGAAAAGGTCAATACAGAGCAGAAAGATGGGGAGTTGCCCCAACCAAACAGCTTGACTAGGAAACAGTCAGAGGTAGAGAAGGTGGATAAACCAGTCTCACAAGATCCGACTCCATTCATCCCATACCCGCAGAGATTGAGAGGAAGAGTGTTTGACAAGGCCAGCACCATGGAGGTGTTTAAGAAACTACGATCAACATCCCTTCGCAGATGCTGAGCAAAATGCCAACCTATGCTAAGTTTATGAAGGACATTTTATCGAAGAAAAGAAGGTTGGAGGAATATGAGATCATTGCCCCGACAGAGGAATGCGTACATAATACAAGAAGTTGCCCCAAAATAAAGATCCGAGTCGTACCATTCCATGCACCATAGGTAATGCGCTTTTCGGTGAAGCATTGTGTGATCTTAGAGCTAGCATTAACTTAATGCCTCTTTCCATATCTGTAAGATTAGGCTCTGGGGAAGCTAAACTAACAATACAATACCCTTCACCAGCGTATCGATCATTGAAGCATCCGAGGAATTATTGAAGATGTACTTAGCTACAGTCGACAAGTTCATCTTCCTTAATTTCATTGTCTTGGACATGGAGGAAGATAAGGAGATACTATCATCCTCGGTGTGGCCATTTTTAGCCACCGAAGAGCTTTAATTGACGCAAAGGAGAGCTATGCTGAGAGTACAGGATGAGGAAGTTAGACTGTGTTCCGAAAGCGATAAGACACCTGAACAGAGTGACTCTTGCTACTCGTATTGGAACATTGAGGCTATAGTGTCTAACCATGAGGATACTAATGATCTTTGAGACTAGCTTCCGCTAAAAGTTAACTTTAGAACTAGACGATGAAGCAAAGCGTATGTTCAATGGATGAATCTTTGAAGAGAACCGCAGAAATATTATGAGCCTTGAGAAAGTATGAACAAGTCAATACCATCTATCGAGAAGGCACTCAGCTGAAATGTAAAAACAGCCTACCCGAGCATTTGCGGTATGCTTATTCGGGAACTCTTTCTACATTGCTACCATTATCTCAAAGATCACTAAATGAAGCCTAAGAGGAAAAGTTGTTGAGGGTATTAAGGGATCATAAAGTTGCTGATCGATGGTCAATAATGACTTAAAGGAATTTGACCCGCTATGTGCACAATCAGATCTTGTTAGAAGACGGTTACAAATTGTCAGTGGAAGCATAGAGAAGACTGAATCCTACAATGAAGGAAGTCGTAAGAAAAGAAGTTCTGAAGTGGTTGGATGTTGGGGTAATCTACCTTATTTCTGATAGCCCATGGGTAAGCCCGGTGCAAGTAGTTCCAAAGAAGGGTGGCATGACTGTTATAAGAACTGAAAATGACATTTTGCTTCCTTCAAGAATGTTGGATCGATGGAGGATCTGCATTGACTACGTATACAAATAAGGCCACCTGTAAGGACCATTTCCCACTTCCCTTCTTGGACCAGATGCTGGATAGATTAGCTGGACATGATTATTATCAAGCTTCTCGTATGGATACTCAGGCTACAATCAGATAGCTATTGCACCCGAGGATCAAGATAAGACAACCTTCACTTGTCCCTATGAAACATTTGCATTTCGCAGGATGCCTTTCAGGCTATGTAATGCCCCAGGTACTTTTCAGCAGTGTATGATGGAAATATTCTTAGATATGGGCGTGAGAGACAATCAGGTATTCCTATGGATGATTTTCTGCTGCGGGGATTATCATTTGATGATTGCCTGAAAACTTGGAGAGTCAAAGTAAGTGAGATGTGAAGAAACCAACCTAGTGCTCAACTGGAGAAGTGTTACTCACGGTAACAGAAGGTATCGCTCTCTACACAAGATTTCATCAAGGGTATTGCGGATATAGCCATGTAGAGGTGATCGAAGTTACACCACCTACTCGTGAAGGAATTTATTTTCGACATGCTAGATTCTATATGAGGTTCATGTGACTTCTCTAAAATAGCCAAGCCACTATCTAAACCTTCTTATGCAGAGTAGTGTTCACTTTTGATGAGCAAAGGCGTGTTTCCTTATGACTCTGAAAGGGAAATTGATTTCAAAAAATTACGTAGTCACACCGTATCAGCATCACCCTTTGAGCTGATGTGTGATGAGTACTTCAGCGGGAGCCAGATAGGTCAAGAAAGACAAGGTCTTCCGAGCCATCTATTATGGACCTTAAATGAGGCACAGTTAAACTATGCCACAACCGAGAAAGAACTCTTGGCTATTGTCTTTGCATTCGACAAATTTAGACCATACTTAATAGGCAACAAGGTAATAGTGCATACTGATCACTCAGCCATCAAATATCTCATGGATAAGACGCTAAGCCTAGGCTAATCGGGATGGGTTTTAATGCTCCAAGAGTTTGACCACGCAGATTAAAGACAAAAAGGAACAAAGAATCCGTCATGATCATCTATCCGCACTTGGCGGCCTATTAATGAAGTACAAATTAATGACAACTTCCCGCATGAGCAACCGTTAGTCAGGTCGAGGTAAGTCAAGTTCTCGGGTTTGTCGACTATGTCAACTATTTGGTAGCTAAGGTGATTCCCCTGGGACATACCAAATGTAAGAAATTCTTCTCGAGTCAGCGCATTACATTTGGGAAGAACCAATCCTCTATAGACACTGTGCAGATCAGGTAATAAGAAGATGTGTGCCATAAGAAGAGATGGGTAGCATCCTAGTTCACTGTCATTCTCCGGAGTGTGGAGGACACTTTTGGGGGTACAGGATGCTCAGCTGTCTCTCTAATCAGCTTTTATCACAATCCTTGTTTTAGAGATGCCCATTCTTACGTATCATCCTATGATAGGTGTCAAAGAATGGGTAGTATATCTAGAGAGATGAAGCACCTTTTGAAAGGTATTCTTGTTGAACCGCTTTGATTATGGGATTGATTTATGGGCCTATTCCATCTTCCTACAAATAATAAAGTACATTTAATAGTAAGGATTATGTATCCAAGTGGGTGGTTAATTGCTACTAAACAAATGATGCTAAGGTGGTGCTTAAGTTCCTCAAAAGAATATCTTCACCGATTCTGAATCGCCCGAGCCTAATAAGTGATGGTGCACACTTTGTAATAAGGGCTGAAAAACTGCTGTCGTAAGTATGGCGTCCGCAAGACCGAACACTGCTCTTAGCCTATCATCCCAAACCATTGGATGGCAAGAGGTATCCAAATGTAGAGATTATACATCATCGAGAAGATGGGGCAATTTTCTCTCGAAAAGATCGGGCAAATAAAATCGATAATGCTTTATGGGCATACCGAACGCTTTAAGACCCCACAGGCATGTCCCCTACAGTTAGCTTCGGGCAAAGCTTGCCACCTTCCAAAGGAGCTGAGCACAAGGCCACCGGAGACTCGACACTGAATATGGAAATGAAAGTACCGAGAAAAGAGATTACTCAATTAAGGAACTAGATGAATTTTGAATGAAGCTTATGAGGAACGCGAGGATTTATAAGGCAAAACTAAGGCATGCAGATGATACACATAGTATGAAGACTTATACCAATATCGTGTTTTGGTTGTTTAATTCAAGGTTTAGTTATTCCCTGAAAGAAGTCATGGTCCGGCCCATTCATATTGTAACTCATGGTTCTGATGGTACCATTGAAATCACACCCATAAGCAGACATTTAAGGTAAACGGGCAAAGGTGAAACCGCATTTCTCAAGGGGAATTCAAGAGCGAGAACGCCTTATCATATTAGATGAAGCAAACAAAAGGAAGATCACCCTTGTGAGTGTGTAGAGCCCATGGAGAGGAAGAGCCGGTTCGCTTATCGCAAAAACAAAAGCCTTCTGGGAGGCAAACCGCCACAAGTTTTCTTTATTATGTTATTATTTATTTATTTATCATTATTATTATTATTATTATTTTATTCCTGTCATTTTCTTATTTTCTTAAATTAACTTCACTTTCATTGTTATGATTGAGTTTTTTGGTTTGCTTCATTTTACAAAGTCATGCATTGATGAAGACTGCACTCAAATCATATCTATCCTATATGTTTGCATACTCAGGTGCGTAATGCAAATCCAAATTTCTTGAACTTTACATCTAGGGTTGCTACTAATAGCGTGATAATCTATGTAAATCACAGGAGATAACAACACCAAGCGACTTTATTATTGAAGCTCAGCACACAGGGGCATGAACTCACGCCACAGATATCCGTACTTAATCGCATGAGAAAGCCATGCAATAGCATGGTCTCAGCTGAAGACCACCCCGCACACTCACTGTGGCGCCCCATGCCTCACGTGGATTTCAAGCTGGAATTTGTGCCTACTTCATGGGGCCGCCATTATCTGCTCACCCGCGCACAAAGAGCTCAAAAGGGGATCGCGACTCGCCATGGTCTTCGCAGCGGGAGCAGCAGCCACAAACGCATGCCTCAAATGGGCGGCGGGTTCTAATGCGTGATTTGAAGGTGGGATTCAAGATGTCGTGATAAAACAAAGCAACTAATTTTTTTGTCTCTCACATTCAGCTGTTTATCCCATGCAAAGAGCTAATTCAAGAGTTTTCTATGATCTGTCCATCATACACTCCAACCAAAATTAAGATTGCATCAAAACACTCTGTGACCTCATCTTCCAAATATCCATGCTTTCACCAACCACCATTCTTTAATCAATTTTCACTTAAGAACATCAACAAAATTACAACTCACCATTCAAACATATTCCTCACCAAGCTTGATGCTTCCATCAACACACAAACAAACTATGGAAGTTGAAAAGGGGACGAATTGCAAGTCATTCAAAAGAGCTCCAAGTTATCGAAGGTCAAGTTGATTATATATACTGGAAAATTCCTCTGGGTTGTATTTCTGGGCGAACATAACCTAACTTAGTGGTGTATTTTAACAAGCTCAACACCAAGTGACCACCAAGGTTTGATGAAATGCATTAACGAGTTGATACTATTTAGAAAAGCTATTTGTCTTGGGGATTGAAGTACTCCAACTCGAGGCTTAATTGAGAAGTGATATTGCATCGGGACATACACCAAAGAAAAGAAAAGTCCTCTAGCATCCGGTGGTAATCCTACACGTCCCACCAAAAGAAATTGAAGACAAGTTTGTCACACTTCAATGTGCTACGAATTTTCATGCTACCATGAAAACCATAACAACTTTCATCATGGAAAGAGGATTCCAAAGACCTCCTTCAAAATTGGCACAAGTAATTCAAAGCAGTAGGCGGGACACCTTGTTGCTTCACACCAACCATCCATGGCCACAATAGTAAGGGAATTCTACGCTAACCTTCCTTGTTACTGCAGGATAGCTGGTGTTTGTAAGAGGTAAAGGGTCTCAAGCCAAGAGACACCATTAACACTTTCTTTGGACTACAAGATGTGGATAACTCAGCCTTCAATGTTCTCCAAAGAAGTCCAAATTATGATTCTATTATATCCTTCTCACTGATGGTAAGGGACTCGAAGACCAATGCTCCAATCAAGTAGTAAAGTTCCCAAATTCTATGTTGACATGGATGGCAAACTATGGCATATTTTTTATAGCTATAACCCTCCACTCTATAATATTTCTGAGGTAACAAAAGCTAAAGCTATTTGCTTATACGCCATAGTGAAGAACATTTACTTTGATGTTGGAAAAATGATAGAAGAAGACATTTTGAGTAACATCAGTGCACAATGGACAAAAACTCGGGCACCCACCGCTGATTACCACCGTGTTTATGCTGAATAAGGTAATGGTGGGATCCAATGCAGCAGAGGATACAACCCATACCCCATTATGAGACAACATTGAGGGGAAAAAGACAAACAGCAACTCCAGAAGGTGCTTATGACTCAGGGCATGCAGAAAGTTCCGACGAGGAGATGCCAGCTGAACCTTCATTCCCAAGCCCTTCTAGTGCACCTCCTAGTGATGTGCATGAGCAACTCCACAACATTATCCAGAGTATCGCAAATGTGCTGAAATTTGACCGCATTTTTTGGTTAAGCATACCGTTTAGTTTCAGCGGGCCAAGCATTACTCAGCCATAGGCAAGATATCATTTGTCAGAACATAGAGGGCCTAAACGCCTCTATCAGAGAGCTGCTGTCACACCAGGTCAGGTCGCCACCGGATGTTTCTATAGGGGTGCCCCAGCCTCAAGTCCTGCCCCCATGGCAGGATCCCCCTCATCCCTCACCATGATTACCAGGGGAGTTTCCATACCCTATGCTTTTACTTTTATATTTTTTTTCCACACATCATTGCGGACACTGATGTCCTAAGTTTGGGGGTATGGATGTTATCCTAGTTAGTGCTTAATTGTTTGTTTACTGCGTATGTTGCTTAGTTAGTCGCTAGTTGCTAGGTTGTTATTTTCTATGTGATTTCTCTTTTCTTTGAATATTTGTTTCTAGGTTTATAAGGAGTGAGTTTGATGCTTTGTCAAGTAGTTGAAGGTCATTTTGAACACACATTTTTTTTAAAAAAAAAGGGGTTAGAAATTAGATGGGAAACTCTTATTTTTTCAATGATCTAGAATTGTGTTTATTTGTGGCTGGTGACTTAGCTTAGTCCTCCTCAGGCTTCAAGAAACTATTTCTCAAGGAATCTAGCACACACACACTATTGGTCTCCTTTGTATACCTTGGCTCAAAACCCTTTTGTCTTGAATTCAACTAGCCTTGGAAGATTCTCTAACCACTCCAGGTGATGGACACCTTTGCAAAGAGGATAGCCTTTGAGACCAAACACTTTCAATTATAAAAAAAAAAAGAAACATAAAACAAAAGAAAAGAAAATTGTCGTGTTGTTGCTTGTGAATAGAATATGGATCATTCAATTAATCTCGGCAAGTCCGAGGCCTTCTAAGCCTAATGCCCCGAGCTAACCGGGCCGGGAGTCATTGACCCATCGTCGCTACATGGGACAAGAAGATGAATTCTTCCAACCTAGGGCCTTGAGTTCTGGGCTGAGTGTTTGGGGTGAAGTTTGAAGGAATTGAATGTCCTATGGTTCTTAACCAACCGGTGGGGAGTCACCACGGATCCTCGCATGTGAACACTCATCTAAAACTTTTTGGAACTGGTTTTCTTTCGTTTTTAGGTACTTAATTAATTTTTAGATGCTTTAGGTCTAAATAAAAAAGGGTGCGTTCCTATCCTTTCTTTGTTAGCTTTTTCCGAACAGGTGAGTTGAACTTAGGATTGAGGTGCAGACCTTGCTATACACTCGAGATCAAGGCCGTCACTTGCACTTAGACTCCTTGGGAAAAGCCACAGAACTCGGGGTTGACTTTCTTTGCTCACCATGCTTTGCTCGGGTCATGTTCTTTTAGAAAATTTAAAAATTTAAGGACCCTAAATTTTGGTTGAAAGTGCTCATATTGATAAATTCAAATTATAGCGACTCTTCTTATTTAGCATCTTGTTATCATACTTATCTCATTGTTAGTTAGTTCATGTTATTTTCTAATTTTGCTTTGTTTAGAGTCATTTCTCGTCAGGGGACAGTTAAGAATTTAAGCTCGGGGGGGGTGTGATGGGTATATAAAATACTCATTACAAACCTAATCTTTCGTAGTTTTAGTAATGTTTTATGTCAAATATGTCTCTAATGCTCTAAATGTTCATATTTATGATTGATCCATTTGGCGCAAAGGCGACTGGAGCGAAGACACAACGAAAAATTGGAAAATCAGCAAATAGAGCACAACAAATTTGACCTTTCAGTTTTTATGTGTTAATGGGGAAATCAAATGGCTCCAAACTACCCAGAACTACATTCTGGACTTCACAAGCTTTCCAACAAGACCAAGATCACTCAATTCGGAATCTGGATGATAGATAAGCACTGAAGTCGAAGCAATAACAAGGAAGGATCGCAAAATACAAACAAGACTCAATCCGCCTCTATTCTAGTGCATTTTAATTATGAAAATGACATCTGATGGAGTTGTTCTGGTATGTATGGATTCCCGACGTCAAGATCTTACCGCAGAGTCCAAGAATGTACTGGAGTTCGGCAGAGCTATGGTCGCTCAAAGACAAGAAGAGATAGCAACACAGTTTCGCCACGCCTACGGGCAGGATCCTACGCCCCCCGTACCTGCCCGAGGAGTGATTTTCTGGTGCTTCCCACCACCAGCGTGGGATCCACCACCAGCCGTGGCGCACTAATATGAGCCCTATTTGGTCTATTTCAAGGCCCATCCAAGGACGGAGTGGGGGCTTATAAAATTTGCAGACCTCGGAGACATAATTAGGGACTTTTTCGAGAGGAGAAGAGGAGGAGAAAAGGCAATTGGAGTGGCAATGAGAAGATTGGATTCACGGCATTCATCCTGCTTTTTTCTACTTCTACCTCATGATTTTGAATTTAATTTGTATTTTCATCTCATAATGTCTTAAAACTTAAGCCAGGTTTATGATGTAATTTGACTACATCATGGATGAACCCTAATCTTTCAATTATATAGCGTAATTCTTGCAATTGTTGGTTACCTTATTTCTAATTTGATTACATGTTGATATTTACCATTATTATATGTATAGGCTAGGGCTTTGAGGTTGGAAAGACGAGAAACTCTAGGAATCAAGGTAATTACATAATCAACTATAGGATAGAGATATTTCTGGCTTGTAAGGGTGTAAATAAGGACTCCAGGTTAGATCTTCCTAGTTACGGGGTTAGAGGCAAGAGATGCAATAAAACCCGCTCGAGATAGGTGCTCAACGCTTCGAGAGAGGTCGATGCATAAGAAAAGATAACCTTACCATCAACATTTGCATAAATTATACCGACATTCCTTATTAGTTCACCATGGAATGTAGTCAGGTAAAATCATAAACCCTAGTGCTTCACCCTGAGAGAGAAACCGTCGTTAGTCATTTCACTTAGTTCGATTCTTAGTTTGATTTAGAGTAGTGACATAATAACCATAGCCTAGATAATATTAGGGTAACTCAAGTCAGTATTTGGCATTCAAACTCCTTGTGGGACGACCTTGACTCACCCCTATACTGCCATTCCACGACACGCATTATTCTGCGCTAATCGGACAATTCGAGTTTAACCTATATGCGCTTAGCCACCACAACCTTATAGCCACTCCTCCTCAGAACCCTAGATTTTCCTCCCTCCCTTCTCAAAACGTGATGTTCTAATGAGCATCCAAAGACCACTTTTGGTCTTTTAACTCCTTTAAGTGTAAGGCCTTGTTTGGCCTACACACTTATTATCCTTTCTCATTTTCCACCTTTTTGGTCTTAAGTCACTTAATCAATATAAGGCCTTGTTTGGCCACCCAATAAATCCCATTTTCCATTTTTGGCATTCTAACTCTTTACTTCACATTCCTTATCATTCATCATTTATTTAACATTAGCATTTAAGCTATCATTTGACCCTTAGGTCCTCATTTTAAAAATTCCAGATGTTTTTCCATTTTTCTCTTAGGTAAATTTTCGGGTTCAATCAATTTTCATTTGGCATATTATATTTGCCTTTGGCTTTTAGCCATATAACCATTTATTCAATATTCATTTAATAATCCCCTGAAATACCCAAGATATTTCAATTTATACCCTGACATATAATACTTTTTATTATGTACCCTAGTGGTATTGGGGCGTTACAAATGCATGTAAAACCTATTAAAAAGGGCGATTCGACGACGGTGGGTCGACCGCCTCTCCTATGATTAAGTCAGTAAAAAAATGCAGAGAGGGAGAAGAGAATGGGCACAGTTAGAATTTCTTACCTTCACCTCATGGGGGATATTTCTTATTTATCCACGATGGTTTGCCGAATCTCCCTCCTATCTCAGGAAGGAATCTCCTATTTTCAGGGAATTATTTATTATCAGGGATTATCCTTCCCTTATCCAAGATTATCTCTCCGAGGAGTTAGGGGATTCGAAGTCGGAAAATTCACGATAATATCGCTTTATGGATTCCGCTCTGTGTTCTTATTCGTATTTAAACTTTCCATATGGGATGGGACTCTATATAGTAGAATAAATTCTGGCTAGGCTTATTCTAAAGTCCCATATACGCCATGTCCTTTGAAGAGTTTGATCTTGCTTCTCTCCTGTCTGGAAAGTGTTTGCCTAGTCTTAGTGAGGTGAATGGAATTAGTCGCTTTTACAACACAGCCAAAATGTGCCTCTCTTGGGCTCCATCTTCAGAATGATCTTAAAGATCATGACTAGCATGTTCCCATTTTCTTGATTGAGTTTTTGCATTATTTCAGTTGGAGGAAAATATTATTGTTTCAAATGTTTAGAATTGAAAGGTTTGTGAGAAATGATTAGCGCATCAAATGTGTTCGGAGGCGATGCTCACGTGGTTTAAGGCGCATATGAGACGCACACCTCCCAATATGCATCCCGCGTATGTCGTTATGACAACACATTTAATGCGTATGACGACGCCCCACCCCTATAAATAGGGATAATGGTCACAAGAGCAGTTTCTTTTACGTCTTCTCAAATTTTTTTTTTTTTTTTTACTCCTGTGTTTATTCCCCTCTGTGCTTCTACGAATTTCCCTTTCAAATGGTTTCACTCCGAGACCCTTCATGCTCGAATGACTTTTGATTTTCTAGTGAGGTGTTTGCAGTTCAAACCTTTTTTCCTTCGTTGGTTCGCTTGAGTGTCTTTGTTGTTGGAGGTGCTCTTACTAGTTTTCATGTCTCTCTTGAGTTTTTGGTTTACGCTAGTATTGTCCTCAAAGTGGGTCAGAAATCTCCAAGGGGATTTCTTTTTCATTTTTAGGGTTCTTTTCTCCCCCTTTTTTTGGTTTTGGACCTCAAGTTGACCCCTTCTTCTTTTTTCTCTTTTTTATTTGCTTATAGAATGACAAGAGGTCATGAAGAGGTTTCGACTAGTCAGGCTGGGAGTAGGAGGGGTACCCCCCGTGGAAACGCCTACTGTAAGCAGTGTAGTTGCTGCCATGTCTGTAGAGGAACTGAGGTTATATAGCCAAATTTCTATCAAAATTAGCTCGAGACGCGACGGGTGATTACCAAGAATTGTAGGAGGCGTATAACGTCGCTACTTTTTACACGAGCAGCTTGTCAGTTGGCTTTGGTTCCCATTCCATCGTCGTGCGGCGCCTTTATTTCACCCGAGCACCTCCTACGCTCATACATCTGAACATCTTTCGGATTTTGATGGGTTGTAGTGTGTTGAACTCTCTCTACCAACTGGATATCTCGCTAGTGGAGATTTGTTTCATTTATACATTGAAGCTGGGGACTGGGAGCCTCTTATCCATGTCATCCACAGCCCACCATAATTTGTAACTGTGATCCCCACTCCCAAGACGTAGGCGAGAAGGGGTTGTCCCATATGGGCCCGTGGTATGAGACCCTTGGCTCTCCAAAGCTTCCTCTCGATCTGAACCAGCCCCTTTCATTTCCAGGTTTGTTTATGTTTTTATGTATGCCGTTTTGGTATGTCTCACATTTCCCTAGGTTGTGGGTGTATTGACATATCTATCTTCTTTATGATTTGTAGGTAAGCGCAAGCGAGGTCGACTGGTCAACTAGGTGGAGAAAGCGAGGCTGGATCACATCTACTGGCTGCTTGAGATCATAGAGAGGGAGCGCCACCATGAGCTCCTTTTGTCTGCGAGGAACCTGCGGGATTTGGGTGGGCCCTTTCCTTACATAAGGCCTATCCTTCTCGTCCTTCCTCAAAGTGGGAAGTCACAAGGACGAGCACTTTGTTTTTGAGGACCTTTTGAGGTCATTGCCCGGAGGTTCTTCCCAAGATGAGGCTGCCTCGGAATTCCTCGTTCCAGCCACACCTTGGCCGTGTGACCCTAAGTCCTGTCCCCCAGGCAGCGGAGAGAAAAAGAAAGAAGACCAGTGAATCAAATGCCACGCACGTGATCGAGGGGTTCGTGAACCGACGACTAGAGTTAGTGAGTTGGTTGAGAAGGAGGAGTCGAGATGTCTTGTCTGTTTTTGGTTTTTCTAATGAGGATGCTGTAGAAGCAGCGGTTAGCGCTAAGGTTGATCAGCCTCGAGCTAAAGTGTCTCAAGTGAAAGGACCTAAGCTAGCGCCCATACGAAGAAGCTCGGGAGAGTTCGCACAAACGGACTATAACACTCGAATTAGGACCTTAGTAGTTTTATTATTGTAGTATAAGAAAGTAAATTTGTATTATTGGAATTTAAGTATAAGAGTGAAAAAAAAGATAAACTGAATTAATACAAGAGTCAAGATTAAATTGGTGATTTGTAAAATGAGTACCCAAAGGTCATAACATAAGAAGATTATATGCTATTGTAGGAATTTAGATAAGTTCATTTGCGAATAGATGGGAGTGAAAGGAATAATAAGCAAAAGGAGAAATTAAGCCAAAAATGTGATAAGCTAAACATACTCAGCCAATTTCAGGATAAGCACCAAAATTCTGTTCTATGGATCGATGAGATAGTTTTCATTCGGGGAGAAAATAAATAGGGTTACTGCATGGGAAGAGATGACAAAATTCGGTTTGCTCTCTCATTTCTTTGATCAGCCTTGTCTGGCAAGAAGAAGGAAGAAGAGAAGTTCAGAAATCAAGGTTTGGAAACTATCATAAGCCATACTTATTTATGGGTTGTTAGGAAAAACCTAACTTCGAATACCAATTAGGACCTCTAGTAGTTATTTCAATGGTAGTATAAGAAAAGTAAAATTTTGTATTTTCCCTGAATTTAAATGCTATATGAAAAATGATAAAACCCTGAGATTTATCCAAGAGTTAAGGATAAATTAGTAATTTTCCAATTTAAGGAACCAAGTGGCATAAGATAAAAGATTATATGCTAAATTGGAAATAAGATAAGTTAACATTTGCAAATAGAAGAGAATATAAGGACATAAATGCAAAAAGGACAAATTAAGCCCAAAAATAGGATAAGGCCAAACATGGCCTAGAAAATCTTTTTGGCTTGAGAGTTAGGGTAATCTGAAGGGGAGACTGAGAAGAGAAAAAGAAGAATAAGAGCCAAGAAGAGAAGGAGAAGAAAAGCAAGGTATGAAATTGATGTTTGGAACATTTGTTTGGATATTTGTAAGGAAACTATAGTAAGGATGTTAGTTTGGAATTGTTTGGAAATACTTGTTTAAGTTGGGTTAGAAAAACCCTAACTTTTCAATGCATGTGTTTTTGGTTGGTTTAAGTTAGTTTTATGGTTTTGTTTCGAAATGGTGTGTTTTGGTTGAAAGAGTTCTGACGAAAATGGCCAAACTGTCATTTGCCGCTGACACCCCTACGCCTAGGCGAGGGAGTGCACGCCTAGGGCGTGGAGTTCGCTAGGCGAACCCGAGCCAAGTTTTTCGAATTTTCGGTCCGTCATAGCATAGCAATGTTCCTCCTGGGTGAATCCCTCCGCCAAAGGTGAAAGTGTTAATGGCTTCTCCTGTATACGTTGCAGTCCTGTTTTGCCCATTTCTTCCGTTAATTTACCACCCTTCCATTGGACTAATGAGGATCCTATTGGACAAATGAATGGGTTCGCATAAGTATAAAAATTATATGAAAATGTTTGCACTTGCCGCTTCGCGGGATCCGAAGAGGTCAAGCACTATTGTTTCTTGCCCTCATTTACTAATGTGTTTAAATGTAGTGTTATTCCTTGGTTAAGGGATGACTTATTAAATGATAATCCATACATATACAAATGTCTAAATGATTCATGGGTATATGCATGCGGAAATGATAAGAAAATATTGCATATGATTACCGGATAACAATAGTTATTCGAGGATATGAGATATATATTGTAAATGAAATAAAAGAAACAGATTGTCTGCTTAAAACCTAGTAGAAGGATAGATGGGCATGCCTATTAGGGAGAAAAGACTACAGATTATCGATCGGGCCATCTGCTGTCATTACGCCGACGCTATAGATGGTCATTGTCTCACATAATGATAATAAAGGTCAGGAGCTCCTTATAGATGGTCATTGTCACATAATGATAACAAAGGCCTTCAAAGTTCTTATAGATGGTCATTGTCTCACATAATGATTAACAACACCTTCAGTCCTTATAGTTCATTGTCTCGCATAATGATTATAGCACCTTCTTGATCCTTATAGTTCCCGTATCCAATTTCTAAGTTATTCACAGCATGAAACATGCAAGATAAATTATAAGAATATGAAACGACATGACATGATATGAGAAGCATAAGATTGCTATGTGGATGATACGTGATAGTGATAAGTACAAGAAGCAAAATGTAAATGAAAAGATGATACTTAATGAACATGAGCAAGCATCGAATAAGTAGGTATATGTAGAAGTATATCTATAAATGATATGTTCAAAACATGAATAAGCATGTGTATATGTAAATTAATGTTAAAGTTATATGCAATTATCTAAAGTGTGATGACCCTTATTAGAGGTCATTCATTACGTATTATTCCTTACTACGCTTATGTTTAGCACGGGTGTTTCATCCGTAGGTATAAGAGAAGGGTGAACTAGAAGCCCTGATAATCCACATCAAGAACTAAGGCCAACACACTACTAGGTGCCCACTAAAGACCTTTGGCCTATTTTTGTATATGTTTTCTTTGTGTAAGCAATGTAAAATTTGTATATGAACACTTATTTATGGAGCTTTAACATATTTGTAATCCATTTCTACAAAATATGTTTTAAGATAAATGTTTAACAAGTATATGAATGAACAAGCAATGGTATGGTAAAAAAGTAAAAGATAGTTGGGCGTTAAGTGGTATCGAGCATCCCGTGTTGGGGCAGGTTAGATGGTAAAGAGGTGACAATCATTATGGTGCATATAGTTGGTTTTTGTGGGCTTTAGGTTTTGTGGCTGGTTCACCCAAGTTTTGGAGTTGTTTTCTTTGATGTGTTTTGGGTTTTGGTTGGAAATTTCGGGTGAAAATAGGCAAATCTACAGAGATCGCAAGTGAGTACTGGTACTGAAAGATGAGTATTGGTACTCAAAGTTGTTTTTGGTCTAAAGTGTCACACCTCCAACCCCCGCCTAGGCGAAAGAGGGGCGCGGGACTGAATTGGGACTCTTTACCTGTTTTTTTTATAACAGAATCAAAATATCATATGCAAAACAAAACTACCACCGGAATGGTGTCCGTCAAAATCTATACACATATACTGAGTCCCATTTACATATACAAAAACTGTACTTTTACATTTACAAATCAGAGCGCGAGACATACATGTAGTGAACCCCTACTAGTGTGTCGGCCTAAGAGTGCTGGGAAGTTTTCGCACGCCTTCTCTCGCACTCCACACCTGACAACCCGTATGTTTCTTTACGCCATGGGAACGATCTTATAACTTATATCGTACACATGCATTTATACTCGAATCATAATAAACATATAACCGTAATGTATATCGAATCTTCATAAATTCATATAACACATTAACATACATAATTATCCTCAGAATCCAACTTACGCTTGCTCGCATCTCTCGTATACGATAATCAACTTATATTTATAGTAATCTATATTCACTTAACTTTACACTTATGGCGTACTTTATTCTTTATTCCGACTCTATAGGACACATATATTTAAACTTTCTATCTCCCATAGGACACATACTTATACTTATCTCCCCGCTCTGACATATACTTATGCTTATCTCTTGAAGGACACATACTTGCTCCTCGTATTTCAAAGGACATATATTTGACTTATATTTATACTCTTTGTCTTACTGATCTTTATACTTGTATTACAAAGCATATACTTGTATATCGAATCTATAATCACATTACTGAGCTTATTCTTGTACTTCGTATCTTATACTTGTATTATGGAACTTATTCTTGGTATTTCGTATCTTTATACTTGTATTCAAACTTATTCTTGTATTTCGTATCTTATACTTGTATTCCGTAACTTATTCTTGTATTTCTGGATTTTATACTGTGCTATTATGGAACATATTCTGTATTTCGGATCTTATACTTGTTCAAATACTCTTCTCGAATCATCTTCTTTCCCTTTTCTGCTTCAAGCCATGATAGGATTTCACATATGGCTATAGTAGTCGATATCTCACGATGCAGATTCAGCTTATTGAATCCTATCCCGTTTGTCATCTCAAGAGGCAATGTATCTCACATTCAATATTGCAATCTCACATGTGGCTATAGAAGTCGACATTCATGACAGATTCAGTTGTTGAATCCTGTCCTGTTTATCATTCAGTAGCAATGTGATCTCACATTTAATATTGCAATCTCACATGTGGCTATAGAAGTCGACATTCACGACAGATTCAGTTGTTGAATCTTGTCCTGTTTGTCATTCAGTAGCAATGTGATCTCACATTCAATATTGCAATCTCACATGTGGCTATGATTTAGTTGTTGAATCCTGTCCTGTTTGTCATTCAGTAGCAATGTGATCTCACATTCAATATTGCAATCTCACATGTGGCTATAGAAGCCTACATTCATTTACGTATTCGCTGTTGAATCCCCGCTCCGCTGGTCATTCAAAGAGCTATGTGATTTCGCGTATGGAATGCATTAGAACATGCCCCGCCATCATCAGCGCCGTAGCACTAGCGTGAGTGCCAAAGTAATCGATCGTAACATGCACTTCCATTCATTCATGTATTTCATATCATTCGTTATCTTTTCTGGATTATATGTGATAATAATCATATATAACTTAACCACATTATGTGTTCATGACATATTGTCTTTCATGTTCATGTTCATGTTTCGCTCAGCTCTCATTTTTCTGTATCATATTCATGTTTCATGAACACGCGAGCATATTGCATTCTATACTTTTCTTTGTTTCATGCCTATTACATATGGCATTTCATATACTTGTACAAGATGGTGCTTATGTATTCAGCCATTATTCATGTATCTTGTTCTATGAATCTATTTTTACTTAAATCGAATCATTCCAATTGAATCATCCAAACTCAAGGTATGGCATTCTCATGCCAAACTAGTCATTTTGCCCATATTACACAAGGGACATTTTGAAATGCCCATTTTCAGGGGTCTTAACTCCATATTGACACTAGTTCTTTATACTCCTTTGCCTATGTTCGCTGCTCTTCTCCACTAAATCACTTAAATTGGAGCACCGAAACTCAAGTTATGTCCTAAACAACCCGAACTTTAGCTTAAACTCAAGCTATGATCAAAATTGAAGCAGAAATTAGCTTAAACATAGCCCCACTTTGAGTGAATTTAGCCAAATAGAATCGTGACCTGGTGCTGCAATTTATTTGTGGTGTTTGTTCTTCTTTGAAGTCTATTTTAACCAGCCACTTGAATCACTCAATTCGGATAAGAAATGACTAATTTATTACCAAAATACTAACGCTGGTCCAAAATAACACAGGTGCACCCAGATCGACACCTGCACTCGCCTGATCGTAACATTCTTATGGTACCGGTACCACTGCTTGGTACCCTGCACCACCCTCGAAATTTCCCATGTGTGGTTTTTCTCCCATTTTCCATATTTTTGCTACCCAATTCAACTCAATAATCAATACACACTTCAAAACCACTTCATATTCATTTTATAACCTCTATTCTACTCAAATCATCTTTCAATACACATCTTATACACTCTATTGAACTCAAACATACTATCTTATACAAGGCCTAGGGTTTTACTCAACCCAACTTCAAGAAATCTAGGGTTAGGAAAGTTCCTATCAAAACCTGCATCAAGAACAAACACCCATACTTTACATAACTCCTTAGAACCCAAAACACATGTAATGGAACTCTAGGTCCTCTCATAACAAAACCCTAGAAAAACAAAGGATTTGTGATGATTTCCATACAAGAATTCATTCTAGTGGTTAGGTTTTTACAACCTAAAAATATGTATCCATACTAATAGTCATAGTTCCATACCTTTTGCTCTCCTTTCTTCTTCTCTTTCTTTTCTTTCTCTCTTCCTTCCTCCTCCTCTCTCTTTCTCCTCTCTTCTCTCTCTTTCTCTGACGCTGGGTCTCTGCAAAATGAGAGACCATTCCTCTATCCATTTTTTAGTTAAGGCCATGTTCGCTAAGACAACAAACCCATTTTGGTTTTAAGTCTCTAATCATTCCTTAAGCACATAACTCCTATTTACTTCATTTTCAAACATTTCATACATTAACCCTAGTCTTCTTTCCTTTATGACCACTAGGTCCTCAAGTGGTAAATTACATATTTACCCTTTGCTCTCATATTAATTTCCGGGTTTCTCATTTTATTTCCCGAAAATTCATATTTAACTTTTATTAAACCCTAAACATGTCTGAAAACTGCTAGGGTATATTTTGGGGTATTACATAAAGGATATTAAGTACCAAGATCGAAAGTTGAGCACCGGTACTCAAAGTCGTTGTCCAGGAGGAGGTTGCACGCAGATCGGAAGTTGAGTACCTGTGACTCAAAGTGGTTTAAGGTTCAAGGTATGAGTACCAAGATTGGAAAGTTGAGTACCGCACTAAAGTTGTTTAAGGTCCGAGTATCACCCAGAACCCTCGTTTTTGCTCCGCTCGTTATTCCGACGAAAGGCCTGCACATGCATACGAGTTGCATGAAAATGCTCTTCGCTTCGCTCGATCCCACAAACATTGTTCTCACCTCTATTTGCTAATGTGATTAAGAATAAAATAACAACAAGCCTCGAAACACATATAATTGTATACCTGTCGGAACCGATAGTAAATGAATAGGCACGTCTATTCAGTGCAACGACACTCCTGCATTGTGCTACCTCACAATTGTTACATGAGTAGGCACGTCTCTATTCAATGCTTCTAAGACTCTCGCTAGTGCGCTACGACACTTCTGTTACGTGCTGCATCGCCTTTGATCGCTACTTACACCCTACTATGCTACGACACTTCTATTATGTAGATGTCACACTCTGACTCCTAGCCCGACCATTAGCTGATCCGAACCGGCTTTCTGGATGCGACCATATAATCGGGATTCTTACCCGATTTTTTTTTAAAAACCGAACTGGTACCTGTGGGTATGGCCCACATCTTATAACTGAATCAAAATATTATATACAAATCAAAAGAACTACCACCGGAGTGGTGTCCATCAAAATCTAGACACATATAACTGAGTCCCATTAACTTATACATATACAAAAACAACTTTACATTCCACTATTTGGGGAAATAAGCAGACTTATCATAATGAACCCTACTCTGCCGCAGTTGGCCCGCCTATATGATGTCTTCGTGATGTCTTCTCTCCTCGCACGCTGATTAGAACCCGTGCGTTTACGCTTTAGTGGGAAAGCATTTTATATAGAAACACAATTAATAGATAATAATAATGTATATCGACCTTCCGACCATATAATCCAAATGTATAACAGTCAGATCATATTCAAAACAAACTTAGACATACAATGACAAGGCATCCACCTGTCTCTATAAGCATGATCGCGACTTTTCGTGTTTTCGTGTTGTTTTCCTATTCATGTCATTGACATAATTCTCATCTATTTGTACTTGTGACCTTTAAATGTAATTCTTACATCTCCCATAGATTACGATTATTCAGATTCCCTTTATATACGATACCGAATTTATACATACACTCAGACGGAGGCAATTTACTCAATGTACTCATACTTTCTATCTCACTTCCCGTAGGAGTTTCACGTAACTTATGCTTATACCATAGGGTTTATACTTATACTCACGGAGTTTACACTATTCAGAGTACCCGTAGGGGTAATTAGCAGATATTACGAAAGTATACCTGGTATCATGAACTTATCCTTATACTAAGCACTCAGAAGTACTACAAAGTATAATCGGGCATCAGATCTTATACTGCATTCACGAAGTATATCCTCGTCTTACGGAACTTATACTTGTATTACTGAACTTATACATGTATTTCAGATCTTATACTTGTCTTACGTAATCCTATACATGTATTACTGATCTTATACTTGTGTTACGTAACTTATTCTTGTCTTAATGGATTCTATACTTGTAAGTTATTAACTTATTCTTGTCTTACGTCTTATACTGTGTTACGTAACTTATTCTTGTCTTACGGGTCTTATACTTGTGTTACAAAACTTATGCTTGTCTTAATGGATCTTTCACTTGTACTACAAAGTTTATTCCGATACTCGATCTTATCCTCGATATATTACTTATATTATACATGTATTTCTGATTTATACATGTATTATAGAACTTATATGTATTTTATCTTATACATGTCTTACAAAGTATATACTTGTCTTACGGATCTTATTCTTTGTGCGGCAAAGACCTGTGAGGTAATGATAGCCTAACATATCAAGACTGTATCAGTTGATGATAAGGTCACTGATTTACAGATATGGACATTAGTCTTTCGTAGGTACAGATCACATATTCATTATACGGAAGTAACCGTAGTTACGACTGGACTTATACTTATTTTGCGTAACTTGTAATTATTTTAGTTTTACACGAGAGTACCCGTAGGTACTATCGAGTTTATACTTATTTTATCGATAATGAGTAATCTTAGGTACCACCGGACTTATACTGCTTTACCGATGACGAGCAACTTTAGGTACCCATCGACTTTATACTTATCTCGACCTCCCGTATATTACAGAGTTTCATGCGTAACTTATACTTATAATGTGACGTATGTTCATCTCGGGACTCCAGGAGTTATGCAGGTGTTTATTCTTATTCGTAACTTATAATTATAACAAAGCTTATTATCATTCTGTGACTCCCGTAGGAGTTGACAGCAGCTTTTAATCGACATAAGAGACCTGTAGGTACGACAGAACTTAATCAGAGACGGGAATACTCGTAGGTACGATATAACTTGCAGATACAGAGGCCCAAGAGGGTACTACGTAATCCTAATCGACATACAAAGATACATCTCGCACCTTATTCTTATTCTTATCTTCAGCTTGTTCATCATATAAAATCGTCTCACTACCTAGACCAATCATAAGAAATGAGAGGACGCAAGACAATAAGTACCAAGGTACAATACAAGACTGGGTAAATGAGCACCGCATGTGACGGCCTTACCCACGTTGAATGGTGAGTGCCGAGTACCGGCCAGGAGTGCCGAGCACCGATCGTGACGTGCCCGCCCACACAACAGAGTGCCGTGAAGACTGAAGCAGGAGTGCCGAGCACCGCAGAGTGCCGGAGCACCAACAGGAGGCTGATAATCGATCGACGTGCTGCCTAATGAACAGAGTGCCGTAGGCACCAGCCAGGAGTGCCGTAGCATCAATCAAAACGTAAGCAACCACGCAGCCAGAGGCCAGAGTACTCAACAAGAGTGCCGGTTCAAATGTGAGGCCGAACACCGACGTCTACTCATTCATTTTTCGGTCCTAGGTAGTCATATGATCATATGTATTTCAAAACTCATAACTGGCCTATTACCTTCAGGTTCATGACATATTACTTTTCATGTTCATATCTATGTTTCAGCTTCATTTTCGTGTTTCATATCATATCTGTGTTTCATGCCTATTCCATATGGCATTTCAGATACTTGTACGGTATGATGCCTATCCACATATCATTTTATGTATCTTGTTCCTCGAAGGAATCAACTTTACTTTAGAAATTGGAATCATTCCAATCGATCATCCAAACTCGCTATGGCATTTTCATGCCAACTAGCTCTGCCATCGACATTTTACCTGAGGAATAGTTTGAAATATCTCATTTTCAGCAGCGCCTTGTCTCCATATTTGACACTCGGTTCTTTGTACTTTAAACTAAGGTGCTGGTTCTCCTCCAACTGTAATCACCCAAATCGGAGCACCGGAACTCAAGATACGTCCAAAACAACTCGGACTACTCTATGATCAAACTGATGCATGAATTGGCTTGCACATGGCCCCACTTTGAGTGAATTTTTGGGCCACTTAGAGTCAAAATTAGATGGTATCTATTTCTATATGTTTAGTTTTCCTTGAAGTCTATTTTAATTAGCCACTTGAATCACTCAAATCGGATAAGAAATGAGCAAGTTATGACTAAAATACTAAAACTGGTCGAAATAGGAAACAGAGCATCACATGTACCGGTACACCCCTAACATGTACCGGTACATGTTGGCCCAAATGACTAGAACTCCAACATGTACCGGCACATGTTCAAGGTGTACCGGTACATGTCACCCGAAATCTTAATGTTTTTGTTCCATTTTTCCATATTTTGCTACCCAAATTAACCATATATACTTCATACACACATCAAACCATTTCCATATTTCTCTGTAACCTCTTTTTCTACTCAATTCCTTTCAATACTTATTTTATCTCAAAACATATCATGAAATCCTTCCAAAACAATTCTAATATGGGTCACAACCTACATGATCCAAACATAGAGAGTTGTTAGGTTTGTTCTAAACCCTAACTCCATTACACATGTAATTTTAATCCATGAATTCAACCTAAAAGGGGGATTCCATACTTATCTTGTTCCTGTGGGTTTTACCAACTTAATTTCAAGAAATCTAAGGTTATGATGCAATTTTCTATCAAACCCTAGATTTGGAGACAAGCTATTTATCATACAAAGCCTTAAAATTCCATAGATCCATACACCCCCATGATCAAGATTAGTTTCCATAGCCTTGTCGGTCTTGCTTGAACTTCTTCTTCTCTTCCTCTTCCTCTTCTTCTTCTTCTCCCATTCTCTTCTCCCATACGGTTTGTTCCTCCTCCAAACATGAGACCAAATTTTGGTCTTTAAATCAAAATATCCCTTAGGCCTTGTTTATTACAAAACCCATTTTTGGGTTAAGCTTTATTTGCTTTTGGTCCTCCAACTCTCGCCATTTGTATTTCAATTTCCTTTATCAGATTAAGTTCTAATCTTCTAGGAATTACAACACCTTTATTATTTCTTCTTTGCCCATAGTCTTTTCAAATTATGACTTTAAGCCCCTTGACAAATTACAATTTTGTCCTGCCTTGTAAAATTGGTCTCTCGCTTACATGTTTCTCATTTAACCTACGAAACATTCGTAATACGCTACAAAATACCCTTCAAACATGTCGAAACTCCGCTTAAGGTATATTTTGGGGTGTTAAGGCAGGCACGATATGCTTCAAAGACTCCTTTGTTTAGTACTGCATAGCATTCGAAAATTTTATTAGTCATTGTATTCCTAATATTCATTGTTATGGGTCTATATAGGCAAACATTTATATGATAAGAATATGAAAAATGAACAATAAAAAAGCATAAGTAATCAGTTCTACTATGTTCTATATTGTACCTATAGGTACCTTCTGTATAAGATCTCTGTTCTGAACTCCTACGAGAGATATGAAAACCAGTTATAAGAATTATGCTATATAAAAACTCTATGATAAGAATTAGGTTATTCAGAAACTCCTCTAACATATGCATTATGTTATATGTATCCTAGAATTGTGGACCACTTCAAGGTCATATCTATTTATCTGCTTCCCCATAAGCCTATAAGCGCAAGACTTTAGCCATCCATGTAGGTACTGAAGAGGACATCTGGGGTATTTTGCATTTTCTAGGGCTAACATAGCAATAGGAGTCCACCTGATGTAGGTTCTAATTTTTTTTTTTGTAATGAAAATGTAATATTTTGAAGATAGTACATATTTTTTTAATAGTGGAGTTTGTGTAAGTACAAGTAAATGGGACTCATGCATGTATATACTAGACTGTTTAAACACCACAACGGTGGTAGTACTAGAAGTTTTATTTCCTTATGAATTTATATATGAAATGGGCCCCCCAATGTTAGAAAAGCAGGTTAAAGAGTCCCAGTCCCGAGCCATGTAAATCTCTTCGCCCAATGGGGGTAGGGGCTTGACATAGACTCCCCGGACCAAGCTTCCGATGCTAGGGCGACTTTGGAGGGTGCCCCCCAAGATGCCCCTAGAGAGGCTTGTGCACCATCGAAGGATGGAATCCTAGTCATCTCCCTTGTCAAGGAGTTACGGAGGCCTTGCAGGTAGTCACACCGTCATTCTCTACTAGACTTGCAAGAGCTGATCCTCGAAGGCCAAGGGATGACCGAATTAACCGCTTAGCTCATGTTCTCAGTAGAGTGGGTCCATCCTTCGATGGACATAATGGCTCCTAAAATTTCGTAGAGCACCCAGAAATCATTGATCGCCTGAGCCCTTCACAAGCAGGGAGAGCTTGTCACGCACACGCCCGACCTTAATCGAATTTTTCTAGGTGCCTATGGGCGGTTTGTGCTAAGTAGTATTCCATTCCGTTCCCCGGCTACATGGACAGGGAGACCTTCCAAATACAAGGGGTCAAGACGAGATGTCATCCGCAATCACGACTTCTACTAGCCTGGCTTAAGCTTAAAGTTTCAGCTTTTGGGCACTTATTATTAATTTCATGTTGTGATTTTCTTTTGACATCTTCTCTCTTTTCTAGTCAGACGCACTATTTGTAACATGGCTCACAAAGCATAGGGAATCTAACCCGGGGCCGGATCGATGTTGAGAAGCTGCGACTCTATGCCCATTTGGCCATTTCCAAGCACCAGGCTTTGGACACTTCCCTAGCCAAGGCAAAGTCCAAGTCGAAGCACTGGGAGTGGGAGGCTAAGGCCGGTAGGGAGAGGATTGCATGGGTGGAGAAGGAGAGGGATGAAGCCAAGCAGGAAGCTAAGGTGCCATAGCGTGGCGGCCAGTGCGGTAGGTGACACTAAGGCAAGGGCAGAGGAGGACCTGGCTAGGGTCTCAAGAAGCTCCTACGGGCCGCAGAGAGAGCTGCAGGCGCAGCGGAGATCGGGAGCGACACCTCTTGCTAGAGCCTCGAGGCTAATTAAAGATGAGGTGACCCCTCCATTCCTGCCGTGGTATGCTGAAGGAAGAGCATTAGAAGGCTCCGAGGTGATCTTTGCCTATGGGTACGTTGCAAGGTGGGTTCAAACACAACATCTCGTAGAGATCATCCGTAGGTCCCAAAGGTATGCCTAACTCCTCGTCGACCCGTCTCTTAAGTTCTTTGCAACCCCTCTACGCCCCACCCCCCTCCCCGTCTGCTACCGCCGAGGCCACAACGACCGCATCTCCTAATAAATGGCCATGGAACCCATGGAGGTCGTTGCCGTTGAGGAACAGAGCGGACTCTAGTCCCTCTTTGTCATCATTTGTGTATTCTCTGGACGCTATTGGTGCTTTAATGAAATATATCTTTCTTGTCTACTTCGATTATGGTTTATTTCTCATCCAGATGCCATTAGCGCTTTTATAATTTCTAGTTTTCTTAAGCTATCGATTCCTTCTATCAGGTAACCCTTCCCTAATTTCGTTGGGATGGTCGCTTAGGACACAAACGGTTAGGAGCCGAGATTAGATCATTTCCTTTGTTACCGTAAGGCACCATTGTAGGGCTTGGTCATGCACCAATAGGCTAGAGGCTGTCCGTTTCTCTTTTGGAAGTATAAGAGGCTGCTTCGTAGTATGATCTTAGGGAGGTGTCAGCAGCTCTAAAGTCATGCGGTCATGGGCCTTAGGACCAAACGTCCCCAAGGATGGGGTAGTGGGTTTAAAAACCACGGTACTCGCAACGATATTGACTTCTAAACCTCGCATATGGAAAGCTGGAAAGACTGAAAAATTAATGCGCACATAAAGCGTGCCGGAAGGTGAAGGGTGATTGGTCTCAAAGTGCATGGGTAATGCACGTGTCCCAACACGTCTATGGTGCATGATTTTCTGTTGGGGCATTTAATGCGTATGTTGACGTTTCATCCCTACATATCAGGGTTTGACTTTGAATGCTACCTATCCACAAAGTCTTTCAATTGCTATGATTTCTTTTTCCTCTTTGTTCTACGAATCCAGCAAGGATAACTGAGTCGCTTGGGAAGATCACTGAGGTTCTGAGTCACCACCTATGACTACGGATGCTGTGTGTTCAAACACGATATCCACAGAGACCAACCAGAGGTTTCAAATTGTATGCCCGACTACCCGGGTTTTATCGTAGTGCTTTAGAGCCTTAAAGCCTGGGCCGTCTCTATCCTTAAAGACGCAAATCATTGCACTAGGAAGGTGGAGCTGGGAGAGTTCCTAGGGATTTAAATGGAACATCCACTTTTTCTTCTTCTTTATCTTTTTTTTGTAATGGCCCCAATATGGCCTATGACGCCCCAACCCGGCACCCCGTGTCAAGAAAGTGTGTAACAAATTTGAGAACTATAAACCTGTTAACTTACATCATTTTAAACAATTATCTTGAAAATATAAACTTACAAAAAAAATATATAAATACAAATATATAAATTATCATATTACAAAATAATATCATGCCCACCATTGGAGCTTACTCAAATATATTCAATTACGTTATATACAAAACTTTTCATTGTTTTCAAAAATATATGTACATCATCCGAAATAAAACCAAACATCATCATGGGCACCTAATGTTGTGTCAGTTTCTACCATGTGGGACGTCCCTTACTATCATCGCCTCTCGATATTTCATGGAATTAAAACCCGTATGTTTTTTTATAGCTTAGTGGGGATCCATAAATATGGACGACCACTATAACGATCGTCACAAACACATGTACAAATGCATCTAACTATATATATACATATACATTTAACCATATATAACACAATAATTCAACCACTTATCATTAACATTTCAACATAAGGTAATAAATCATAACAATTCCACTAATTGATTTATTTGCATATTCATGACATTCATTAATCTTTAGCCTTATGAGTTATGTTTCATGTCTTATATCCTATCATTTATAATTTCATTACATTTTTTCTATTTCCTATGTACTTATGTTTTATGCCTTTAGGCATACAAATTTTCATCTCGCCTCTTGTCATGCTTGCATATTCCAAAGAAGGGATTAGAGACAGAATTGTATGTACCGATACTATCATCGTACAAGACAAAGATTTATAAATGCATCAGACATGACCTAAACTGGCCAATTGCTTGTAAATCAGATGTCGTAGCATTGTTATCCCTATAAGCATGCTTATCTATCTAACTACCCGGTCATAAATAGACAATTAGTTTTATTATGTTTTCTTAACAATATTTCAGATATCAGAAAACATATCCCAAATACATGAATAACTACTGATATCATGTATACCTATGAGATATTCATTATCAACAATCTCTTATAAACATTTAATCAGACTTTGCACATTTTCATATAATGTAAAAATATAATATATTATCTTTAGCTTTCATAACACATATTATTATGATCACCTTACTATGATGCATTATTTTATATAACAATAAATTTATATAACCCTTATACAATTTCAGTTTCCATAACCAATTCTGCCTGAACAATTCGAGGCAGCTCCCATGTCCATTTTTAACTATAATTTTGACCCTATAAACGGGATTGTTAGACAAAGTGATCTTCTCACCCAGTATACCCCTATATCTTAAGTTTCCTATGGTTCAAAAATCATGTCATTTGGACTTTTAATTTGGGAGATATGGTCCTAATATCCGGACTACTCGAGACAAGCCAGATTGCACTGTTCCCTTACGTTGACAAACTCATGGGAACAATGGGAACCACCTGCAGACTTTCTTCATGAAAGTTGTTCTCCTAGGATGTCTAGTTTACCCTAAAATTGGAAATTCAATGCATTTGGATCAACCTATCCTAAGATATGACTCAAACACTAAGGTCGTCTCCGATAACTTAATCGATTGAAAATGTAGCTCCACTTTGATGAATTTATGGGTACAATAGGGTCCAATTGAATGCACTTCCGGTGCTATTATATAAGAAGTCTAGTTTACCCAGAAATTATAATCACTCATTTTGAATCACCAGGATATGACATAAAAATCAAGACTGGTATGACTGGCCGGACCAAATCAGAGACTAAACTTTGGACCCAAATTCAGGGGTCTTATGCCAATAATCGGACCTTTAGGTCTTCAACACATTTGCAGCTAAGGGACTTAGGATTCTCCTCAACTTGAATCCACCCTGAGGGTCTCAGCCAAGATATGTCAATAACTCACTTAGGTTTAGGAAATTTGACAAAGATCTCCCTTACCAACCCTACTTCCTTACACCACCCCTTCCTATTTGAATAACCCAACAAACAAAAAATACCAAACAATTCAAAATATACAACAAACTCAACAAGATTGGAAATCCTGTACCTTTCTTGACAAATCTCTCAAACCTTAGCTTCTCATTTTCTTCATTTCTTCTCTTGAACAAGGCTAGATCTCCAAAGCAAATGAAGAGAAATCACCAAGAATGGCTTCTTCTCTCAAACCCGTAAATGCCCTAGCTCTCCAACACCAAATGGGAAATGCTTCTTCTATAAAGCCATGTTTGGCTTCTATCCCCATTTTCAAGCTCCACTTCCTATTTGCCATTTAGTCCTCTACATATCATTCAATTGCAAAACAACTTATCAATATTCTATCTATCATAAATCTTTTTAGCTTAATGCCTTTAAATCCCTTATTTGACAATTCATTGACCATCTTTTTTACTTCTTTAATAATTCTGATTATATCCTTTTTCACACTTAGCAATATTAATTTCCAAAAAATTTAAATTTGACTTATCTTATACCTTAAACTGTAACAAACTACTAAGGTATAATTTGGGATGTTACATGGTCACTTGTCTCTTGTCTTTTCTGTGAGGGCCCCAATATACGCCTCTTCTTCTTCCCTCCTTTTTTTCCCGCAGTGGCCCCAATATGGCCACTCTTCTTCTTCCTCATTTTCCGTAGCATCCTAATATGGCCATCGGACATATGTCATCAGTAACTACGACGCTATCAAGATTACGAGATAAAACTTTGTAATTGGCCCAATATGACCGCTTTGACATATATTATCATGTAACTAATGACGCTATTGGCGTATTTATGAGATATAACTTTTTATAATCTTTGAACAAACGACCCCTGGCTAGGATCCATGCTTCAAAGACACTGAGGTTAAGTTATATCCGGCTAGGTACCCTTAATAGGCTCTGGCCTTAGTGGGTGAGCCAATTGTCGTGGTTGTGCTTAGGCATGTACCAGCAGGCTAAGGACCATGTCTGGTATTGCAAAAGTACCCGCATGCATGGAGTCATATCTAGGCTTTTGAAAGTGCCAACAGGCTAAGAGCCACAGTCTGGTCTTTTGAGGATACAAGCAAGCTAAGAGCCATAGTCTAGTCTTTTGAGAGTGCCAACAGTCTAACAATCCAGTCTTTTAAGATTGCCAGTAGGCTAAGAGCCACAGTCTGGTTTTTTGAGAGTGTCAGCAGGCTAAGAGTCATAGTCTGGTCTTTTAAGAGTGTCAGCAGGCTAAGAGCCACATTCTGGTTTTGAGATTGCCAACAGGTTAAGAACCACAATATGGTCTTTTGAGATTTCCAGTAGGCTAAGAACCACAATCTTGTTCGAGGATTTCAATGAGCTTGGAGAGCCAGCCAGGCCCCCGGGTCTCTTTTATGAAGAGGTAGTTGCAAAATTTGAAAATTTTTTAAAGACAGTCTTTATTGATAGTAATACTTTCAAAGGAAATTTCATTGGTAATACCTCTTCAGATGCATGACATTCCACATTCTAGGTACAAGAATCACGTTTAACTTATTCAACGCATATGATCCGACTGCTCCCACTTGACTACCGTGATACGGCCCTTCCCGCCTGTCGAACTTCCCGCTTGGTCGGGTTATCCTATGCTTTCAAAGACTCTTTCTCAAGACTATGTCTCCGGTTTTCGAATGTATGCGATTTTACCACTGCTACACGTTTGTCAATCTGTCGGGTAATGGTTATGTGCACATCTCGTTGCCTTCACGGAGCTTATCTATCATATCTAAGTCTTTGGTTATGGCTTTAGCATTAGCCTCTCTAGGAATTCCAATTTGAAGTGTGGTGGGCATCCCAATTTTTGTGGGGATTATAGCCTCTATCCCGTAAGTAAGGGTGAATGGCGACATCCCAGTTGGTTTCTGATTGGTCGTCTTGTAGGCCCATAGAACTCCTGGTAGCTCTTCTACCCATTTTCCTTTAGCCGAGTGCAGACGCTTTTTCAAAGCTATTAGGAGAGTCTTGTTGGATGATTATGTCTGGCCGTTGTTTTCATGGGAATTAAAGGTTGAATACAGTTCTCACTTTCAGCTTGTTGTAAAATTCCTATATACCTTGCCACAACCAGGCTCATTGTCACAAGACGATCGTGATATTCCGATCAGAAAGACGCTCTTCCGGCGCCAAATCGGATCAACACGCCTGTCTTTGATGGAGGCGAAGGCTTCACTTTCTACCCATTTGCTAAAATAGTCCATTGCTACCAATAGCTTCGTGTTGTGGCTGCAGTGGTGGTCCAACTATATCAATTCCCCAATCGACGAAGGGCCAAGGGCTCGTTATGGTTGTTAGGTTCGAGCCGCGAACTCAAACGGGGGCTCGACGCTGACGACATCACACTTCTTGACGGTGGCTAAGACCGCCGTGGTCACAAGAGTAGCCCCGGTATGGGGCCATGCGCCAAAGTTCTACTCACCGATGGTTTCCACATTCCTTCATGGAGTTCCGCCTAACGCATACCGCCCCAAGCAGTGGTGGCATTTAAGATACAAGCCGCGAGAAAACGCTATACAACCCGCCCGCTTACAAGGGAAAATCAAGCCGCTTGAACCAGAATCTTGTGGGCCTCAACCCTGCTATCTAGGAGTTCTCTTGAGCTCAAGTAGCGGATTATTGGAGTCATTTAGGAGGGACATGCTTCTTTTATCTCATTCACTCGTCTGTCAGCAATGGACGAATCCAATTGATAATAAACAGGGAGGAGCACTATTTTTGCTGGTAGGATGCGCTAATGCAGCCATAAGGTATGAGCCTTTCATTTGAACCCTTAGATATGTTCAAGCTTCCAAGCCACGGCTTTCTAGTTGAGCTGAACTAAGCATATACATACTTGGTCATGCAATGTCCCATGTTTCATATTCTCACTCGTCCTACCACCACCGAGTCACTTTCAGATAATGATCTTTTCGAGATACTTGAGATTGGGTGAATCTATACCAAATAGGGGATTGCTTCATATCTCGCCTCATTGTTGGACGCAGTGGAAGTCTAATCGTATAGCCTGCTCTATCCTCTCTCCAAGCCAGCCTTAAGCTGCAAGCCAACACCGATTCGTTTGTCGAGAAGCTACCATCCACACTAAGGATCCACCAGTCAGCATTACACGGGTCCGTGTCCTATTGGGGGATTTCTGCTAAGAAGTCTGCCAATATTTGTCCCTTTATTACCAAGCGGGGTTTATACTGGATACCGAACTCGCTTAGCTCAAGAGCCTACTGGGCCATCCTTCCTGACAAGTCGGGTTTATGTATGGTGCTTCGCAAGGGAAGATTGGTTAGCACGACGATAAGGTGTGCTTGAAAGTAAGGGCGGAGTTTTAGCCACATACTTGAGCCACTGCTTTTGCTCGAGAGACGGGTATATCGATTTTCTACCTCATATAGGGTTTTTCTTAAGAAGAAAACTGGTTTCTATTTCCAATTTTCATCTTTAAAACAAAGCCACCTAATAAAACATATAAACTGGCTAGGTAAAGATATAGCGTATCACTTGCCTCGGGGCTAGCTAGAATTGGTAGTTCAGTGAGATATCGCTTGATTGCCATGAGAGCCCGACGATTCCTTATTCCAAATCGAGCTCCGCTCCTTGTAGAGTGGTCAAAACGGCTTTAATCGATCCAGAAACGAAATAATATGAACCGCTCCAAGAGTTCGCCACCGCTACCGCTATCGCACTCCTTTTATAAAAGTAGGAGCCTAAGATTCTATAATAGCTCTGAGTTGAATAGGATCGGCCTCTATCCCTCTATGCTTTACCATAAATCCCAAAAACTTGCCCTAATTGATTCCAAATGCACATTTTAGGGGATTGAGTTTCATGTCGTACATGCACATTAACTCAAAGGTTTCTTGTAGGTGTTTCAGATCGAGGCATTCTTTTTCGATTTGACAAGTTTATTATCGGTAGACTTCATGGTCTTACCCATTAGTGGCCTAAATATCTGTCACCAAATTTCTTGATAGGTCGCCCGTATTCTTTAAGCCAAAAGGCATTACATTGTAGCAATATAAATACATGTGGTGTAATGAAAGTTGTTTTCCACTGCTGGTGCATGGAATCTAGTAGCATCTAGAGAAAGCGTGAGATTTATCAACATCCCCATGCCCTGGCTGAGGCGCTTCACGATCTGATCTATACATGGGCAAGTGCCTATCTTTCGTAAGATGCTTCGTTGAGGTCCGTATCAATACACATATTCCATTTACTTCCCTTCAACCACCATCACATCAATTCAATTTAGTGGTATTTCATCTCTTGATAAAACCCGCCTCGTAAGATCACCACCTCCGTCTCGAATAATCTGATGACGATCCAGTGGAAACACTTCACTTTCTGTCTTACTCTTTTAGTCGCGGGGGTAATGTTAAGCTTGTGAGAGGCCAGCATAGGGTCGATTCCGGTCATATCCGAGTGATTCTAGGAGAACACGTCTATGTTTCTTAGCAATATGCATTGTAGCTACTCTTTTTCTTCGATGGATAGTAGATAACTGATATGTGAACTTCATTCCATTCAAGACCATCACCTAGGATCCACAAATAATGGGTACTTCTCTTCCGCTTTTGACCGGGCGACGAACCCGTGGTTGCTATGCGGGTGTAATCTCGAGGAGGACTCCCTGCTTTTCTCCCTTTTTGTTCCTTACGGATAACCGGAGGCATTGTTATGCGCCTGCATGACCGTTTGGGGAGATCACATGCCCCACGCCGTCAAATAATCGACCATCCGATGATATGTTGAAGGGATGGCTCTTCTTATCGAAGGCAAATGGAAACCGCCTACTATGGCATTATAAAGCCCCCAAGTTCGACGCCGCATTGAGAACAAAACCCGTCGGGTGACCGGGTCCTCGTCAGATAGGAGCGTGACGTCTCCTAGTGTCGTGGTTGTTGCGCCGTTGAAGCCATAGAGGATTCAACGCCTGAGTCAAGAAAGCTTCATTCGATTGAAGGCCGTAGTCAGAATAAGTATGTTGCGCTGCCGATCTACTAACACCCCGTGCACATCAAACCGCCAATACATGTGGTGAGACGTTGCATCATAATAAAGGCAATAATGAGCCTCAAGTCTTCGACGATTGAGAACAAAACCTACTGGGTGACTGGTCCTACTTGTACAGGGAGCATGACGTCTCCTAGTGTCGTGGTTGTTGCGCCGTTGAAGCCATAGAGGATTCGCCCGACTGAGTTTAGTAAAGCATCTGATTGAAGGCTGGTAGCTACAACAAGTCTGTCGCCCTGCCAGGATCTACTAACATCTAGTGCACATCAAAACCACTAATACATAGGGTGAGTATTAGTGCATCATAATGGGGCACAATGACCATGTTCGGGTTTACCGAAGGAAAGGATATGGGATCATCTATTGGCTTGGTTTCTTCAAACCTGAATTCTACGCCTAGGGACCGATTTGTTTACATGGAAATCCAAAGAGTATTGCTGGACGATCAGAACTTGTGGCTGCTATATTTAGAAGCTTCACAAAATTGAACAAAGGACACCATGAGGTAGACAACATGGCTCTATCTAGGCGCTCCCTTTCTCATCCAATCAGGAAACCCTTTGTCGTCTTCCGATGTGAAAGGATGAACCTTCCATACCTATGTCAATAAGCCCACTATCCGAACTGCATGTTGGAACCTGTAAGTAACCAATTAGGATAGGCTTTTTTTTCCGGAGGAGTAGAAGGATATCGTCATAGTTTCCGGATGCAGCACCACAGTTGAGATTAGTGGCTGAGTTTTCTGAGAAGATCTCAAGAGTCTCGTCTGTGACATAATCCCATAACCATAAAAGCCAGTAAGTCTCCACTGTGGCATGTTTGGCAGTTGTAACCACAATATCAACATGTTTGGCATGTTTAGCATTATTGTGGAAAGAATAAAATAGCGCCAAACTCATAAAAAGATTAAGTGAGAGGCCATTTGATTCCTATTTTCAAGAATAGTTTTTTTTTTTAGTTGTGCTCATAGAAAAAACTTGTTTAGTTGTGCTCTTTGTTTTGAAAATGGTGTTTGCCTAAGGTTATAATGCTTTTTTTTAAATAATAATTTCCATTGACAGAATCTAACAATACATCGATAAAACATATAATCAAAATCATAAAACCACCGAAATAATATTCATGTTAATAGCGAATGAAAACGACTTAAACCTATATATTTATTAGTTTAATCGACATATTCGATATTACTATCACGAAGAAAATACATTTAACCTGCTCTATACATATCGACGACTCATTTCCATTCGATTGCCTTTAATCGTGATATACTACTGCTTAATTCGCTGCCACAAATAAACGTCGCACTACGACGCATTTAAAACCTAACTGCCTTACTAAAATGACACATAACCATCCGTCAGACAAGATTTATCGCACGATAACCACAAGCGACGTGCGCGCGATAATCATATGCGCACTAAGACGACAACGAAAAAACATATAAAAACTTAGATTTGTGTGGAATTATCATTTTATTGGAAAAAAAAATATATGGAAAAGAGGTATAAAGTTATGATTTTAAACTAAAAATGACAAAAAAATATCAACTCTTCTTACTTCAAAAAAAGAGACTAGCTTTAAAAAAAAAAGGTTGAGATAAATAGGAGGGTAGGTTTTAAAAAAACAATTTTTACTCTACACAGTGAAAACTGTTTTCTAAAACAAGAAAAGTAGTACTGGACTACTTTTCTGACTTCTGATTCTGGTTTGATTTCTTTGTGCAGAATTGAAGTTTGGCGCCTTGAATGGAAGAATTGTGGTATTTGCACTGTGAGCTGCAACCCCTCTGAAGACCTTTCAGCTCACCAAATTAAAGTAGTGACAGAGAGATTAGAAATGGTGAGGGAGAAAAAGGGGAGAAAATGCTGTGTAAAATCCACTAAAACGCCTGGAAAAATGAAGAAAGAGGGGAAAAGAGAGGGGAAACCCACCAAGAAAATCTTCGATGCGCCCAGAACAATGGCGGAGGAGGAGCCAGAAGTGGACACTAAGGGATGGGCTCCAGACCCGAGGCCTTACTTCTACAAGATTCTGCATCCTGATCAAAGCACAGAGCGCATGGTAATTTTATATTTTTATGTTTTTATATTTTTTGGGTTGGAAGTTTAGGGCTTATTTTGTTTGTTGTTGTTATATCTGAAATTTTAAGGGTTTCTTTTCATCTGTTTACTGTCTGTTTGGTTCCTGGGAAATGTGAAGCTAAGGAAAAAAACAG
Organism: Tetrastigma voinierianum; assembly: GCA_016808115.1. Classification (NCBI taxonomy): domain Eukaryota; kingdom Viridiplantae; phylum Streptophyta; class Magnoliopsida; order Vitales; family Vitaceae; genus Tetrastigma; species Tetrastigma voinierianum. Next base: position 1,044,646 of record JAEQBH010000804.1, read on the forward strand.
GACATTTGAAAATTTCCAAGCAGGTATCCAAATAGGATTTTACCATTAGAGAACTGTTGTGGGCATTTTAATGCGAATATGTGTGCTTTGTGATTCATATTGTTATGTTTGGTTGCTAAGAAACCTCGAGGAAAAGTAAAGAGAGATCTATCCCTGTTACGGTGTTAATTGAAGATTATGGCTTCTGTTGAGTAAAGCGCAAGGCTTAATAGGGTAGATTTTTTTATTGCACTTTCTTTCACGTGTATGGGGGGCTTTTGAAGTAATAGGTTTTGTTTTTTACTCCAAAATGGTACAATGTAAATGAACAGGATTATGGGAGGAGGACCAAACTGTGGAATGTTTTGTGCTTTTGAAGCACATTCAGTGGCCCATTAATGTTCCAACTTCCAAGTAAGACCTGTTGCCACTTGGATTTTACATATGAAATGATCATTAATTATCTGTTAGAGTAAGAGTTAGAGTTAGAGTCCCTTTGGTTCTCCTTTTCTCTGTTAAGGATTGGTGCTAGGCTTGTTGGCATGGTAGCTCCGAAGGAACGAAGGTTCGGAGAAAAGCTCCTCTTTGCATTTTGTAGACAATATGGAAGGAACCAAAAGCCAGAGAAGTTTTGAAGGGGGCTAATTCTCTCTCCAAGCTCTTATGGATGTCCTAGTTACTAATCTTTATTTATGGTTTGGAGAGTTTCTTCTCAGTTACGGTCAGAGAGGTCCGCGTCTTTGCTAGACTTTATATAGTGGTTGTGCTCAAATTCAAAAGTAGGGCAGTTGTTTGTTCTGAATTTGTATACTTTGGTATAAGCTATGTTTGTCACATTAATGTGACAGTTTTTATTTCTTGTTATATAAGCTATCTCTTATTTGCTTATAGAAGAAATTGGTATTCAGATTTCTTGTTGATCTTTTTTCTTTTCATTCTTGTTATGCTAACATTTTTTTTAAACTTGTAGCGTATCCCACCAGCTTTCATCAAGCATTTGACGAATGATTTGTCTAACCGAGCAACCTTGAAGTGTTCATCTAGCAGATTCTGAATATTGAACTAAGACCGTTATAGGCAGCGTAGATCTTCAAGACGGCTGGCAGTAGTTTCTGTAAGATAATTCCTTAGAGACAGGGAATTCTACTTCTTCCGACATGATGGGAATATGGTTTTGAATGTACAAATTTTTGATAAAGTGGCTGTGAAAGACTTGACATGTCTGTCACTGAAAAAGATAAAGAATCTGCTGTCCCTGAAGTAAAAGGAAGAGAGGTGACCAATGAAACCTCTTGTTCCCTCTCCATTAAATTCTTCTGGAGATAGCCCAGGTATGCAATTGAAATATTTCTTTTGTACACAAAAAAGGGGCATTTGCACATGCATGTATATACACAATCCATGTAAATCTAAAGTTATATGGAGAAGAGAAAATAGGCATCTATCACATATCACATTCATTCAGTATATAGGCTCTTCAGATACACATACTTTCATAAGAATTATAAATGTGAAATCACATTTTTCTATGTTTTACATATGAGAAAGTTAAAGAAGGGAAAGGCATCCTAAGGAAGATTAAAGATGAAGACAAAATTGACCTATCCTTCCAGGAAGTGGATTTAGAATTGAAGAAATCTAAAGATGACAAAAATTTCTTGAGGAAGACTAGAACAGGATTGACCCTTTCTATCCTGAAAAAGGATTCACACACAACGCCGGAAAGGTCGCCTCCAGCTGAAGAAGTTGAAGAAGAAGACACTATTATTTTATGAGAGTAGTTGAACTTTTTTCCTCTGATTTTCCCTACTTCCAAATTAGTATGAAGAGGTCTTCCGTGGATAAGGTGTACAATGGTAAGTGGGACTTAGCCCTTCTCCCCCTTCCTTTTACCCCTTTCTGTTGGTATAATTATTGGATATTAATTTTGGGTGAGTTGTGCCTTAATAGGCTGCAAATTGTCTGAGAGAACCTAATCTCTTTTTGAGTCCCTTCTACCTTTTGGTCCACAAAGATTGAACAAATGGTGTTTCCATCTCAGAACTTAGATTCTGTAGTCTCATTAGCTTCAAACTCTAGTCACTGCCAAATGTCATTCTCTCAGATTTTATTTAACCAGGTGTTTTACGAAAGACAGCATTTCTTAGTTTGCTTGTGGTAAGACACTGCTAACACCTCAACCCTCTTGTTCTCTCTATTAATTGTATCCTTTTCCTTTTGGTGGATTAGTTCAATGGTAGATAATCCTACTATGTCGGGGATGACTCGAAATATACGATTGCCTATCCCATTCCACTAGGCATCAAGTGAGCTCCGACTCTTAACATTTTTATTACTCTATCCTGCATAGTATCAGTGGGAAGGTATTAGACAGGTTTTTAGTTCAAGGGAATGGAAGGCATGATGTATATTATACATTGCTACTTACCCAATCATGAATCATGGTCCTATCAAGATTCATATGTTTCAGCTTAATGGACCAAACTCTTTGTCACTATTATGAACCATCATATACCCCATTATCTATAAGCTTTAGCTTCTCATGTCTGCTCTATAAAACCGGTAAGGATTGAGAACTAGCACATACAAGCTTACTGGTATATTCTGAATGACACATACCATTATCTATGTATTAGTTTTTCCTCTAGTTTTTTTAACTTTAGACTCCATTTGGAACCCGGGAAATACTAAAGAAAGAAAATAGTGAGGAAAGAGAATTTGAAGGAAAATAAAAAAAATAGATTTATACTTAATAAATTAATTATATATTTTTTATTCAAACTGATTTTATTTGTTTCTCTCTATTATATAAGGATTAAGAAATATAAAAATATGTAAAATTTTAATTATATTTGATTTTCTTTTATATTTTCTATTGTGGAACCAAACATGAGAAAACCATTTTCTTTAGCATTTTTTTCCCTTTTTACTTTCTAGATTCCAAACTGAGCCTTAGGGGTTCCAACCACCACAATCTTCTCTCATATATATATATATACACTTCCCTTTATTTGTCATACATGAATTTACTTTTGCTTATCAATGATATGCAGCACATACCTCCTCTTTCTGCTAAGGCACATCTTCAGAATATCAAACTAGTATGTCTCTACGTGAAATCGGAAAGGGGAAACATGGGAAGTGAATTGCATTCCATTGGACGAGATCAATATTATTTATGGCGGTTGGGCTGCCTTCGTTCGTAAGTAACCATCTGAAGGGAGGTGATATCTGCATATTTGAGCTTGTGAGTCAAAATGAAATGCAGGTCCATATTTTCCGGATGTAAATCTTCTAATAGAAGAGTGGTGTGGCAAGTACTCTTCCTCTTGTCTAAGTAGCCATTATGATTCTCCAGTCTACTGAACTAAAAACTCTCTTTATACTGTTATATATCAGTGCTAATCTTAAGATTTAGATCTTCAGTCTAGTACTTGAACTGAGCTAGTTCTGAGTTTGATTTAAACATGATAGTTCTCTCATGTTTCTGTGGAGAAGTTGTTCTTATTCTAGGAAAATTTCTTTTGGTTGCTCACAATATTTGATATATAGAGAGAGTCAAACGATTAAAGATGCCAATACAATTCGAGTTATCAAATATTTGAGAGGTTGTAGATCAAGGATTTGTGGTATTAAGATTGAATATATTATGATGTATAGCCGAAAAATGTAGAAAATTTTGGAATTACATTGATAAAAGATTGGTAGAAAATACCAATGTTTTCATCTTGATCTCAATTTCATGAACTTTTTTTTTTTTAACAAAATGTAGTCAAGAAAGAGCCCTGAATTTAGATCCTATGCCACGAAACATTGTCCAATGGATTTTAAATTTATTTATGGCTATGTTTGGTACGAAGGAATTAAAATGGTGGAATTGGGTATATCCATGGATTTTGCCCAAATCCACTGTTTGGCTCCTCAAAAAATTATATGAATTATATGGTTTTCCCAATTCGATAAAAAACGGGACGCATGAATTTTAAGAATCCTTCATTTTTGGCAGACGATGGAATTTAAAATGTTGGCAATGTTATGCTTATTTTACCATCACTTATCCTACGGTCTTCTATCTTCCTTCGGCTTTTCTGTGAAAAAACGATCTATCATATAATCCATGGATTTTAAACACATACCAAACAAGGTATTCTGTAAAATCATCTTTAATCAAAATCCAGATTCTAAATTCCACTATCCCAATTTCCTAAACGAGACCTCTAATAATTGTAACTAATATTCTATAATGGAATTTCATAGATATATTGTTGAAAACTTTCTTTATTATATATAGAAAATCTAACATTACAATTGCATAAAATATAAAATAATATTTTATATTATATTTCGTATAAATACTAATTAGGAATTTGAAGTATTTACTTATATAACTTTATTAAGTTCATGTGGAACATTAGAACTCACCTGTCCTTTTTAATTTCTCACCCATGTCTGTTACTGCCACCCCAACCAAGAAGGCAAGAACTCAATCTTTGTTACTTCATTTGTTTTGGAATCATTTATTGGTTGCAGCTTCAAACCCCCGAATCAGAAACCCTAATACACCTCATCTACTCCCGCCTTTTCATTTCATTGCTTCCACATCTTTTGAGTTCAAAAGCTTCGTACAGACAAACCATGGAGAAGGAAAACCTGAATACTGAAGACGCTAGGCCTATCTTCTGCAAGATCATCTATGGAGATGATGTCAAACTGCATCTGGTAATTCCCTTTCAACCTTTTCAAAGCTAAATTTTGGAAATTTAACTTTTTATTGATTTTTTTACCTTATTTTGATAAAAATACCCTGTTGTTTTCTCGTAAAAAATAACCTTTTTTTTTTTTCAAATATACATATGAATACATGACACGGAAAAGGGCATTTTTATTCTGAATGAGTCATTCTTCAAGAAAAAAAACATGGAGAGGGTTGGTTAGCTTTACAAATTTTGAGTTATTTGAGTTCTTTTAACCAAATATTTCATTCACTTTTTCTTCATTTGTTGATGCTATTCATTTTCTAGGTTTATTTGATGATTAAATTTTTCTCTTCTTTGATCCAGCGGATTCCTCCAGCTTAGCATCTACAAGAAATGCTTGAATAGAGCAACTCTAACAGGCCCTTCTGGTGGCCATTGGGGTGTTACAGTGTCCACTGATGAAAATGGGACTTATCTTCAAAAGGGGTGGAAGGAATTTATGAAAGAGAACAACCTGGGTGACAATGAGTTCTTGATGTTTAGATATGATGGAAATATGCAGTTCTATGTCAAAATATTCAATAAGAGTGGGGTTAAAAGAGAAGCAGCCCCTGTTTCTGTTTCTGGTTACAGTAATGGAAAAAGGGCTCGAGGTAGACCAAGGAAAAGATCAATTGGTTCAATGGGTCTCCATAAACAGCAGCTCCATGGTTCTGAAGAGCATCCTGCTCAAAGTTCCAGGATTAGGAAAACAGTTAACTCTTTCACCTCTAAGTCTCCCCACTTCATGACTAGTTTGATCAAGTACAATGTGGAGAAAAATTTTATCTTGGTAAGTAGTGTTTTAAGACATTTTTTTTTTACTTCTATTCACTTTGCATATTATGTTCTCTATTCTTATAAGGATTGTTCTCCCTCGTGCCAATCTCACTTTACCACTTGGAGCTGGGCCTCAAGGACGTGTTCTAAGCTTCCTGGATTTGCTTCAGACTGTAGTGCCGCCAGTAAAAATCAATAATTAACAAAACCACCAAACCAATGTCCTGGTAAATCTCATTTCCACAAACAGAAAAAAGGAAAAAAAGAAACACAGTCAATGGATGCTTTTGTGCATTTAGGATTTTGATGGTTTATATTGCAGATAATGAGCCTAACCTGTTTGGTTCTTGTTTTTGAAAACTGTTATTGAAAACAGTTTTTGATAACAGAGAACACCATTTTGGTGTTCTCTGAAAACCGTTCTTGTTCTTTGAATTTTGTGTTTTCTACGTTTTTCAGAACAAAGGAAAACTGAGAATCAAATGTGTTCACTATGTTTTCTTTGTTCTCCTTGTTTTTCAAATCAAAAAACAATTTTCAAAAACTGTAAAAAAATAGACCTAAATTTCCTATTTTCTTGTTCATAAGTGACTTATAGATAGGATGTCATTCATGCAGCGCATTCCCCGATCCTTCTCTAACGCTGCCCACTTTACTCCATCAAAGAAGAAGGTTGTCTTGAGGGATTCAGCAGGAAAAGGTTGGGATGTGATCTGCCTCCATGATAAAGGAGGTCATTGCTTATCAGGAGGATGGGGACCCTTCGTGCACTATAACAAACTCAAGCTAGGTGATGTCTGCATATTTGAGCTTGTTAGCATAGATGAAATGCAGGTCCATGTTTTATGATTGATCAAGGTATCAATATATGGTTTTGTATGTGTCATTGCTAATTGCTACTTGACCTATAATTTTATGGTGTTATTGAATTTTGATGTTATGTAATTGTTATCTTTACATCTTGGGTTAGTTTCCAGTTTTTTAGAATCACTATAGGAACTGAATGAGATATGAGATGCATAAACAAAAAATATATTATATGCACATTGATGATCTCATGAAACAAAATGAGATTAAAAACAGGCCTTAATGAAATCGAAAAGAACAAGAACAAGAAAGATTCTGATGAAAAGACAACAGTGGGAAAAGAAAATACACCACTTCAAATTTCTAGCAGCACAATTTGTTTGCATATCTTATATAAGAAATCATGAACATATAACAAGACATCTATTTGTCATAATGTCAATTCAAATCTTGATAGGACTGAAAAAATTATTTCAGTTTTCAAGGAAAGAGAAGATGCAAGAACTCTCAAGCATTCATATGATTAGGATTAGTTCAAACTCTGACCATTATTATATTATAAAATTTGGTGTTTTCAGGTGTTTCAGAGCATATGAATCTGCTGGAATATCTAATCTATGATATCAAGAAGTTACAAACTGTGTTGGAGGTAAGTACGGATTCAATCCATGGCCAGAAATCAGTTGGTTTTCTTAAACTGTCTTCATTAATCAGCATTAATAGTTCTAAAAGATAGAAATGCATTTGATTATGAAAAAAGCTATGCACTTTTGAGATAAAGAGAAGTGTGTATAATCTTGGACTGCATTTAACTTGTAGAAACACCTTCATACAAATTGATTTGTAAAGCCAAAAAATTAATTATTTTGGGAAAAGGAAGTATCATTCTACTGAAGCACTGTGCAAAAGTAATGTGGAATTTAAAAAAAAAATGATAAAATTCAAAAGAATTCATAATTATGTATGATGTATCTATTGTTGCTTAAACATTCTCTGGCTTATAAACTAGTTTAAAGAAGCTCAATTTACAAATAATGAGAAGCAAAAAAGCTATATAAAGGACAATATGGAATTAAATAATAAAGGAAACATATAAGTAATTTAGAGAGCTGTAGAAAACACAAAGAATCTGTAACCAAGCTGACATTCTCCTATCCAAGAACAAGTTCAAGAAATTGAAACCGAGTAAACAATTTCTTGTGCTGTTAAATCGAGGCATAAACTCAACTAGAAAAATCCTACCTGAAATTGTCTATCAAAATGAATCCTTCACAAATCAATCTTCAGGAACTGAAATTTGGATTTTAACAGGTCCTCACAGCCATATAACTTAAGCACGTTATCAGATCTCCCAAAATCCATTCTAAGTACTCTGTTCATGTTATTTTGGAGTTCTAGAAGGACAAGAGTTTTTTTCTTTTTTATATCTATTCACTTTGTATATTAGTAGTACTGTTCTGCCAAGGATTTGGAACATGAATCTCCTGTGAGCCCTTCCCACCCTTTGTCACCTGAGCTAGGCCTCAATGGCTCAAGGAAAGTAGATTATAAGTTGTGTTGTTGTTGGGATAGCTATGAGCAATGAACAGAGCAGTGAGAAATATAAGTAAAGGATTTGATTTGGGGTTGTGCTTAGTCAAGAGGAGGGTAGAAAGAAGACATGATAAAATTAATAAATTAAGGATTTAATGGAAAATTTGGACTTAGATAAAGTTGAAAGGAGAAAAAGGTATGCTGCAAACCCCACATATTGGATTGATACTGAGTTAGAATTCAATCAGGTAAAATGAAGCCCCATTTTTAATACAGATTGTCCATACTAGCTAGTAATAAGAATTATAAAAAATGAACTACTGTTATGAACGGAAACATTTCAGAGAATGCTTTCTCCCTTCATTCTTCATCTGAGAACAGAACATAGAAAAATTCATTTTCCTTCGATTATGTTTTTATGTAAAACATGTGATCAATGCATTTGTGCTGTGAAATAAGAATGGTTCTCGTTCTTGTGGTTCCATTCATGACTTTAAGCGAGAATTTTCCGGTGAAACAACAAAACAATAATCTTAGGCATGGACAGCTAAAGGTAATCCGAAGAGATTCAATTTTTCCAACAGGAAGGATTAGTGACTGGTTAATTCCTGTCCTTGACAGCACTTCACTAAAAACTCTTTCTTCTCTTCTTAGTAGCCATCATGTTTCTCCAGTCTACTGGAACCAAAAACTCTCTTATGCTGTTGTATCAAGTACCAATCCTAGGATTTGTATTTTCAGTGTGGTTGAACTTAGTTTGATTTGAACATGATAGTTCTATCATTGCAACTGGCTTATGATCATATCGAGATCGAATCTGGCTAGCTAATACCATTATTAATCGAAATTTGCTTGGTGCAATGTAGAATGGGATCAAGGATCTCTGATGTTTGGGTGAAAAGAATTGTTACTCTTTGATTTAAGAGAAGTGTTATTTTTTGGTTTTTCTATTAGTAAAAAGTTTATAATTAAGATAAAATAAAATGTAAGATTAATAAGAAACTTTTTTAAACATCTACTACTTTTGCATAATGCCTAATATTTTGTTCTTACAAGATTTGTTCGAACCTCCCGTCTCATCCCTGCCTCATCACTGTTTCGCACTCAAGAGCAAGTTAATAAAACTTCAACTAAAACACGAAGAAATTACTTTATTGCAAATTAAAGACAAATATCATCTTATGATTTTTTAATTTATCTATCAAGCATTTGTAACTAATATAGATATTCTAAAATCATTCTTTATTTTATTAAAAAAACTAATATTACAATTATATAAAATATTTTTATGTAATATTCCTTCTAAAACACTAATTAGAATTTGAAGTATATTTACTTGTATAATGTTATATTCTAGTTTTTTAAAATTTCAGCAAAAAAAGAAGAAGAAGAAAAAGAAACATAAATGGATAAATTGTTTTCTACACGTCGCTTTGAATTCTATTTTCACTTCATCTGAACTTCCCCACATAACATAGATTAATTCTCATAATGCATATTGCTTTCATTAATTTTAATCATATTTCATTTCTTTTATATTTTTCTCTATGATTCAACATTGTACTGTCTGCGTTATGTTTATGCATGAGAATCAATACAGTGAGTAGAACATAACAATGGAATCAGAGGGAGAAAAATGAATATTATGAGTTGGTTGAATAGGTTAGATATTATCCATTATTTCCCAAATGAGAATGCCTATTTGTAGGCTTACAACTCAAACTAAAAATACTAAATGTCATTTGTAGGCTCACAATCAAATTGAAGATACCAAAAACATCAATTATTAGTAGATTTATTTAAGTGGTTCAATTATTGATTTAATTTTATTTTTGAGATTTGTTTTCTCAGACAAAATTTTAATATACAAGATCCTACGTCCGAGAAACCCGATTCAAAAGAAATTTGAATTGGAATGCAGAGTTCGCTCGCATATACGAATTTAACTTTTTTACTTACTGAATCTCCTTTATACACTACTGCTACCGTAGAAACAAAATTGACCAATGGTAAAGCTAGAAAGTAAAGCTTTTTTTTTTTTTTTTGAGCACTTTAAACTAAACTCTAGGGGTACAAATATTTTAATGGGAGGCATTCTAATATTGTGGTTAAGTAACATACTTTCAACTTGTAGGTCAAAGGTTGAAGTCTCATTATAAATTATTTTTTTCCCAAATTTTCATCCTTATGTAGAACAGTGAATGTGGCTTTAAATTGTTTGTTTTTTTAAGATTTGATTATAGCCATACATTAAGTTATTTATTTTTTATACACTAAAAAATCAATATCTTTAACCTATTAAGAAATATTATATTTATTTATTTTATGGCAATTGAATAAACTATATAAATTTAATACTATACAGCCCTCATGATAGCATAAAAACACATTTCATACTGTTATTCTGTATAAAGAGAATGTACAAGAATCTTTGATCTTATGCTCTGCTGTAATATTAAAGAGGATGTCGAACCGTCTTCAGCAATTCATTGATCAAAGAAAGAAAATAAAGTAAATGCTCTCATGATCAGCATTTAAACAAACACTAGCCCTGTTTGATTCAACTGATAGCTAATCATGCTGATAACTTATGCACTCCAGATCATTATAAATTATTGCTTCGATAAAGAATCCATGCTAGTAGCTTATTGAAAGTAAATTTATTTATAGACAGAAGGATATAAAACAATGCATATATATAATCATGATAGATGGTGTTGCTAGATGATCGCTACTATTGTTTTGGTAGTAACTTCTGAGCGAAAAGGATAGAGATTTTCGACAAAAGTTAGTTCTAGCAGTGCCAAAATTCCACTAAAACTTCACTGGGCGTAAATACACAAGCAAGACTCCAGCTGAATTTTCGAATTTTGTTGGAGAAAATAACGTAAAGACTCACACCCTACACATGTTGTTAACATTTCTTTTCCTATCTAAAACACTGTGACTTGTTCACTTTTATTCAACAAAAGAACGCTTCCCCTATATTTTCATCATACTCAAAATACTATTAAAATCCAAAGTACAGTATTATTTTTATTGTGATGTCACATATTAATAATCAGGTCATTAAACACAATTTATTAAATATATAATTTATGATAAATAAAATTAATTGTAATATTTAAGTTTTTCAACTTCATTTTTTATTTATTTCTATTTTTTTGTCAATATATTTATAAATCCTGTGATAAAAAATTCATATTGAAATAGAGTTTATTTTGAGTTATGATTTTATTATATTAAATAACTAAAATAAAATTAAAAATTAATATCAAATTAAAATGAACTTTTGAATCCTAATTATCAAATAAATTAAATAAATTTTTATTTAAAATATTTATCTATATATAAATAATTAGCTAATATAGTTTATAGTAATAAAATTTTATTTGAGAATTTGGGATTATATATATATATATATATATATATATATATATATATATATATATATATATATATATATATATATATATGCATATTAAAAACATAATTTGTATGTCTATTGCTTTAATTATTTTTTATATAAATTAAAAATAAAAATATAATCTAAAAAATTTATTTATTAGTAAGAGTAGAAAATATAAAATATTTTTTTTATTATTATCAAACAATATTTTTTCTATTTTTCTTTTTAAGAATAAAAAAATTATTCAAAACAATTACCAAATAGGTAAGACCAATTATGAAACTAATACTATATTGATTTACTAATTATCAAATAGGTAATAATACTAACTATAAAAACTAATATTTTTGAGAATAAAAGTATTATTTATAAATTAAAAGGTCATAGATTATTATTGAAAAACAATATTGATCATTCAAACAAATTCAAAATTAAATGTAAATAAGGAATCTTGCCCAAGTGATTTATGTCATATAATATTAGATACGATGAAACAATGACTTCAACATGAAACAAAAGAAAATAAAAATATGTTTCCATGAATTTAAAAATTATTAATTAAGGGAAAAATTATACATTTATATAAGTGATTAAAATATCACGATATATCGATAATATATCGTAGACTGTATTAATCATATCGATATACAACATCACAATGGCGATGTAATATCGACAAAAAATTGAAATATCGCTAATATCACCGAGAGATTATTTAGCGAGACGCTGAGAGACAAGGAGATGGCGATTTATCGGGGAATTTCACAATACTAATAATAATAATTGAGGTTGATGTCTCGTTATAACAAAGAATAAGATGAGAGACGCGAGAGAAATGAAATATTTCTTAATAATTAATATCATTTATCAGATATATCTTCATTAATAATTACTCCCTGCTAGGAAAATAATCGACATTTGTATAGCTTTGTTTTATTTTATTTATTTGTCGCTTTAAAAAATCGCAAATAATTTATTCTTTTTTTCTAATTTTACCCTTAATCTACTAAATTACATTGTTAATTGATTTTAATTTCTAAGATTTCAATAAGTATCGAAGCATTTTTTATACTTCTAATATTGACATTAATAATTTTTTTGGAAGAAGGTAAGAGTAAACGAGTAAAAATGATAATTTTTGGAAGAAGATAAAAAGTTAATAAGAAAAAAAAAAAGATAATTTGGTCTTTTTTTTTTTTATGGAGAGAGTGTTTTAATAATTTTTTTAATATGTGTATAAAATTCTTAGACGACAGTTATTTTCATACAGAAGAAGTAATATTTTCTCACGCTCGCACTATTCCCATGTGATCTCCATCTCCCCAATTAAAAACACCCCTTTCAATTAAGGCTCTCTATTCTTTAACATCCCTCCCTTACAGTACCTATTTATGGGCTTGAGTATGGATCAATAAAAAAAATAGAAAGTAAACAAAGGTGGATGAAATGGTACTTGGGATCGATGGTGGCGCGGCGCGGAAAGTGAGATATTTGTCCCAAAATAATGAAGTTGGGGTGGGGGCGGCAACTTCCCTTCCCTTACCTTCCCTTTTCACATGGGGATGGACCCCCCAACACCCAGAATTCAATCCCTCTTGGCCTCATTTATTGCTTATAGTTTCTTCAAACCCCCAAGACAGAAACCCTAATACAGTTTCATTTCATTGTTTCCGCCTCCACCTCATTTTCAGTGTCAAAAACCTACTGGTTGACTGAAGACAAACAAACCATGGAGAAGGAAAGCCTGAAGACTGAAGACGCTAGGCCTCATTTCTTCAAGATCATCTATGGAGAAGATGTCAAACAGCATCTGGTAGTTCCCCTTTTCATCATTTGTTGATGCCACACATTTCCTCAGTCTGATTCTGAGGCTTTTTTTGATCTTAGTAACAGTCGTATAAAAATGTTTTTCCCCCTGTTTATTTGATGATTAAATTCTGTCTTCTTCCTCCAGGGGATCCCTCCAGCTTTTATGAAGCATCTGCCACAAGAAATTCCCAATAGAGCAATTCTGACTGGTCCTTCTGGTAGCCATTGGCATGCTACTGTGTCCACTGATGAAAATGGAACTTATCTTCAAGAGGGGTGGAAGGAATTTATGAAAGAGAACAATCTGGGGGACAATGAGTTCTTGATATTCAGATATGATGGAAATATGCAGTTCTATGTCAAAATTTTTGACAAGAGTGTTATAAGACCAGCAGCCCCAGTTTCTGATATCAATAATGGAAAAGGGGTCAAGGTAGACCGAAGGAAAGGCCAGTTGAATTTTTGACAAGAGAGGGTTATAAGACCAGCAGTCCCTGTTTCTGATATCAATAATGGCAAGGGGTCGAGGTAGACCGAGGAAATGTCCAGTTGTAGAATTTTGACAAGAGTAGGTTATAAGACCAGTAGCCCCTGTTTCTGATATCAATAATGGAAAAGGGGGTCTAGGTAGACCGATGAAAAGGCCAGTTGGTTCACTGGATCTCCATGAACAGAAGCTCCATGGTTCTGAAGAAGGGCCAGGTCAAAGTTGCAGGATTGGGAAAATGGCTAAGACTTTCACCTCCCAATCCCCCCACTTCATGGCTAGTATGATCAAGTCAAATGTGGAGAAATCTTTTTTAATGGTTAGTAGTGTTCTAAGTCCTCTATGATTTTCTTTCTGAAACTTCATTTCACAAACAGAAAAAAAGAAGCAGAGTCAATGGATGCTTTTGTGCATTTGGCATTTTGATGATTTATGTTGCAGATAATGAGCCCAAATTTCATATTTTCTTGTTCATTAGTGGACTTACAGACAGAATGGTCCGCAGCGCATTCCAAATCCTTCTGCTAAGCTGCCCAGCTCTCCATCAAGGAGGAAGGTCCTAAGGGATCCAGCAGGAAAGCTTGATGTGATCTGCCTCCCTGATAGAGAGGTCATTGCTTCTCGGGGAGGATGGATATCCTTCACGCCATGTACCAATCTCTGCATATGATGTTTGCATATTTGAGCTTATCAGTAAAGATGAAATGCAGGTCCATGTTTTATGATTGATCAAGTTGTCGCCATATGGTTTTGTATGCGTCATTGCTAATTGTTACTGGACCTGTCTAAGGAAAAAGAACTGTTTACATATGGGGTTAGTTTCTGCTTTTTTTCCATTTATTTACTATATGGAATAACTGTAGGAACTGAATGGGATAACCTAAGATGCATAAACAAAAAAATTTATGCATATGGGTGATCTCATGAAACAAAATGAGATCAAAACAAGCCTTGATGAAAGAGAAAAGAAGAACAAGAACAAGAAAGATTTTGATGAAAAGACAATACACCATTCCAGATTTCCAGAATCAGAATTCATCTTCATATCATATACGTATACAGAAATCCATTACCATAAAAAAAAATCTGAGAACTTCTGCATATGATATCTTGTACCGCATCCAAAGTCGTTAAAATGCATTCAGAGAACATCCATTTGGTTCCAATTTCTAAGGCAGGTGTCTCCCCAATACAAGATATCTATTTATTGTAATGTCAATTAAAATCTTGATAGGAAAAGGCACTGAAAAAATTAATTCAGTTTTCAAGGAAAGAGAAGATGCACAAAACCCACATGCAGTCTATCCAGAAACATCTAGTTTCTTCTTCCCAAGTTATATATGCATTAGGAATCCAGATAGTGTTTGGTGTTCCTTTCATCACTGTTCATTGTTTCGATTATTACTTCCACAATTAACCTACTTCATCTTATTGTTTTGATGGTTTTTCAAAAAGTCCTAGTCCCACATGGGAAAAGTATAAGAATTTTTGTGGTTTATATACTAAAACACATTCATGGGCTTATGTAAGCCTTAAGAAGAGGGGAGGCCGAGGAGGCTTTGCTCGCACAAGAAATGGGTCAACACCCAATTTTAGTGAAAATCGATGTGTTTCACACCCCCTACTCTTGAGATATCACGAGTCATGAATGGTTTTGCTCCAAAAACCTTTGTTTTATTTTGGCTATCTAGAAACCTGGGTCTTACTTCATCCGTTACTTTCCCAACATCCATTTTTTCTTTAACTCCCAACGACTATATTTTTAATTTGCCTAAACTGGGTACGCTTAGTTTTCCTATAAATTAAGTCCTTGGCTGATTGTGCAAACAAAAATTATCCTCCCCGTGATCATTTTATGTTGTTCCCTGCTCAGACTTCTGAAGGGTTGTTGAATCATGGGAATAAAATTCTTAAGGACGATGTTCTTAACATGCCTTGGCTATACTGGTTCCTTACTTTTTTTTTTTTTTTCTTTCTGCAAGTCGCTCCAAGTTTAGGCATCTTCTTCGATTTCCTTCGCTCCTTCGATATGTCGGTATCCTTGTTTTCCACGTGCACACACAATAATCTTAGGAATTTTATGCCATGGAAAACGATTCCTCTCCCTTAGTGATCAAGCTCTACTGCCGCACTCAGATTGCTGGCGCGCCCCGTCATTGCCACTGCCTCTATCCTTACTACCGTTGTTGCTGCTGCCCTTGCTATCGTCACAACTTCAATTGTTTTGATGCTCCTTGCCTATGCCAAAACCTTCCCGGACATCTCCAGGATTGACATTTTTAAGGGCCCAAACTTCAAAAGGTGGCAGGAGCATATACATTCCAATTCTAGGACACATGCATGGAGTGGCATGGGTGTTGTTAGATGCAAACCCGAGTGTTAATGCAGAGGTTTGGGCACACGCAAACAAGGTTTGTCATCATACAATTTTGACTATCTTGTCTAACGAATTATTTGATGTCTACTATGCCCACAAGGAAGAAAATGTTATATGGGAGTCAATGGTGACTAAGTACATTGCTGAAGATGTGGGCAAGCAAAAGTTTGTGGTTGGAAACTATTACAAGTGAGAGAAGGTAAATAACAAGGACCTCAAGCTCTAAATCAATGAGTACCACAAATTGCTGGAGGAATTAAGGGCTGGAAAAGATAACCCAATTCGAACAACTTGTAGCCAGACTATTGATCGAAATTGTCCGACTCACGGAGGACCGTAAGCAACAATTAAAACACAAGAAGGCTTGTTTCGCCCATTATAGTCACTATATCATCATTGAAGACACAAATGACAAAGAGCAAAGAAACTAAAGCAAAGCAATGACCTCCAAATACGCGCAAACCAACCTTAAAAGGTACAACCATGTTTCCCAAAACTCTAATAACAAACTCAAAGTTGCTAACCCTAATACTCTGGGGTGAAAGGCTCTTGTTATGTTTGTGGCAAACCAAGGCATCATTGTGAGTATCGTGAACTTTAGGCCTAGACCATGAATTAATAGCTCCAATACCCGACGGGCCCACCGCTCGCTAATATCACGGCCGTCGCACTCTGGCTCACGTATTAAACCATGCGGGAACTAACCAGATGGTAGAGTCCTAAGCCCCGTCTAGGATCCTGAGTCCCCTAGCTAGCCATCCTACTACATACTGTAAGCCATACGAACGAATATATTAAGGAGGAAATTACGATGATATTCATCCATGGATATCTCAAGATTCAAACTTCATACGTCCCAAAAAAACACAAATTTAATAAGGGAGAATTATTCGATGAAAAGAAAAGAGACATTTTATCACCAAAATAACGAGATCTTTCCTATAATTGCGAGAAATTCGAAAGATAAACGTAAAGACTTCCAAGGCAAGGATGCAATTCCAACTACGCGAACTCACTTCTTCCTCTTCTCTATCCTTTTGCTGACTTAATCATCGGAGAGGTGGCCGACACACCGTCATCGGACCCCTTTTTTTCTAGGTTTACATCGCGTCATTGACGAAAGAGACGTGCAAGATAGCGGTCAAGCAAGGCACCTGACCATTCGCGATGAAGGAAAGGGAGCCTATCGTCTCTGACGATGTAGATACCTCCCGACAAACGACTGTCATCCTTAGGCAGCTCACCAAACCTCTCCCCAGCAAAAAGTAATAGGGTCAGGTCTCGCCAGAGACACTCACATCGCCTTGCATTCAACAATGCTGATAATGACACATTCCGTCAAGTAAGAAGAGAAATAGGTCGAGGCCAGAACTAGCTAAATGAAGAGCCTGGGAACGCGTCTGCATTCCCCACTAGCGTAATGTTGTCCATGCCGCCAGTATACCCCGCCTTCGGTATAGAACCTACGCTTTACATATTGCCTACAATAATGATCCGGAGTCCCGACGACATGCTCTCCTCGCTCCAAGTGCGACACATTCCTCGACCACGAGCCACCGCCGCTCGCTTACAACAATCCACCATGCTTGATGGCCCCACTGACCCATATGATCACATGCTCCATTACAATCAGTTATGACGCCTTTGAACGACGATGACCTTCCTACTATGCAAAAGTTTTCCTACTTAGCGCCTATGAGGCCCGCACACCCCATTTCACAAGCTCCCCGCCAGTTAACAAATACATTCAATGAACTCTCGGGGGAGCGCTCATCTTGCAAAGACCTATACTTAGCGCACGAAAAGGAATATTTAAGTTCCTTACAAACTATTTTTGAAACATTTAGTAAGAAAGAGTCCATACGTGACTTCACATGGAGGTTCAAAGTGTTTAATTCAACAAATAGAATTTTACAACATGGATGCAAATTCTTCGTAATCTCATGTGGAAGCTCGAGTCGCCAACTCCTCTCTTTCACTCGCTATCTCTAGACTCGCCGCAATAATTGAAGAGTTATGTACTGTGGGCGTACGTGATACTCAAAGCTAGAGGACAATATCTAAGCAGCAACCCAGATAGTCATGATCACAAACCAACCGGCTGAGAAAGATAAGCTGGCAGGAAAGAAGTTGTCCGCGTCCAAGTAAGGTCAGAGCGGAGACCGAAAGCGACCCCGAGATGAGTCTCATAAAAGGAGAGAGGCCCCCAGTGGCTCCACCCCCCGAATATCTCGTGTGAGCACAAGTGCCTTTGCGACTTACAAGATTTCAAATTGGCCTATATTCATCTGGTAGATCGATCCTCTCGTGAGAAACAAACTTTGCGATTATTTATCATAGGACCATGATTACAAAACCAACGGGCGCCGAAGTCTGAAAAGTTCCTAGTAGAAAAGCTTAAATTCATGCTAGCATTGGTCCAGAAGGTACCCCGTGGAGCTAGATTAGGGGCTGAGTCTGGGTAGCTCACAAGGGGGACCATCGGGCTAGTTCATTAATCTGAACGGAACCGGGATCAAATGGCAAACTATATATCAAAGGTTTGGTCGATGACCACATCAATCAAAATTCAGTAGAAGAAACCTGGCTGGGCATGAAGTATACAAAGGGTGGAATACATCCACACAGAAGCGCTCAAGGGGAAGCTGAGTCGGGGAGATGACCCCATATCCTTACCTTCTGAAGCATCCAAATGTGGTCAGTCATGGCCTCACCATGATGCCTGTACTCACCAGACACGGTTCTCAATGCATAGGGTGTTGGTGATCCGGTAGCAAGTATGATGACAGAATCCCTCAGCCTCTCTATACAAAACAGTTTCTCTAACATGCTAAATTCAAATTTCGTGAATCTTTCTCTAGTTTTTAACTTTAAGCAACCATAGCGACGCTAGAGATGTCATACTCGTGAAAGCTCGGCCAATCACGAGAATTGGTTTCGTTCCTAGTCGTCGAGGACTTAGGGCCTACAATGCCATAAGCAAATAACTTGGCTATATTCCATGAAGGTTACCAACGCACTACAAAATGGTAATCTATCCGATAAACGCGGGTGACTTTGCTAAATAAATAACTACAAATAAAGGCTATTCAAATCATTCATTTAAGGAGCAGAGGGGAAGTGCGATTAACAACCTCTCCTGACGACCAAACCCGCATATAGTAATCATAGATGTCGCCCAAAGATCGTAAGGTAAGAAAAGGTCTTGTCGGGTTGTGGATTCACTAGAAGAAGTGGAGTTGACGGACGTAGAAGTTCAATTCATGTTAGATCCCTTCACCAATGTGAAAAGGGAGAATTATTTGATCACGTCGGGCCGCAAGAACATAGATGGTCTTCCGCTGGAGACACTCTAATATGGTTGGGATAAATCCGATGGTGGCTTCTCACAAACTAAACGTCCTCCCCACTGGTAAGCCAATAAGGCAAAAGGTGAGGTGATTCCATCCGGATCGACATTAGATCATTCAGATGTATAGATCAGGACGTTTCATTCACCCCGACCAATTCGCTTGGGCGGATCCGAACCGAACCGATGCCACTAAAATCACTCAAAATTACTCAAAATCATATCTTTGCTAAGCGACATAAATTGGTGCCTATAAACATTTACATTTAACAAAATCCATTTACAACGCAGCATCCGCTCAAAATGATAAAACAAAATAGATGTTCAAGATTCGGGTGGTTTATACAAAATATTCATATCAAAAAGAACACACGAAATGAGCGCATACGTCGGAGCATACTCCGAGATTTCTTTCTTTATGACTCCGACGCTCCTCGATCTTGGTCCGCTATCGATCACTATCTATCAATTTGACCAAGCAAGATTGGTAAAACAATTACGCTGTTATTACGCTTATGGTTCTATACAACCATTCTCGCCCCAATTAAATCAATTTATGCAATTTAATAATTCTAACTTCAACGTTGGATGATCAATATAAATACATTAAGTATATACTTTGTTATATATATAATATTAATTATAGTTCAATATCATCCCATAAATATATGTTTCATAATCATTATTTCACAATCTCAAATCAATCCAAATACGCTTCACAAATTCAATTTAGTTCGAGATTCAATTCAATTCGAAAATCAATCTCAGCTCAAAATAAATTCGCCATGCTTAATCACCCTGGCTCATTAATCACTTAGCTTATGCCAATCAATTCAGCTTACGCCATCATCCGCTTACGCCTAATCTTAATTTAACCTATGTCTTCGAGAGCACAGGATATCGTGAAATAACGGCATCGTCTACGGCCAGCAGCTCGCAGATCATACGGTTCATAACACAAGACGCCCCACCTGGGCCGATCGGTTATAAACAATCAAATAGCTAACACTACCGACATTTGCCTCGTTTGGTCACGACTGATTTACACATCAATAGTTCGCAGATCGCTTATTTAACCCTATTGGTATACTCAATCTATCCACGCGAAATAAACGGTTAACATTCTATTAAGGGCGTTTAAATCCTTTATAGCAAAATATAGTACAATATGTACGCCAGATAAATAACTTATTTTCACTAATCATGAAATTTTTATAGCGCAAATATTTCATAATCACTTTTCTCAAATCAATTAAAATCAATTCAATATGCTTTAGAACAACATGCAAAAACTTGAAACGAGGAATAGGAGCTGGCGTAACAAACCCAAAATATTTGCACTTTGATTCCAATCCTTGGAATCTCAATCATTAGCCATTTTTCCTCCTCGTCAGTCCCTATTCCAAACCACAGTTAACAATATTATTCAAGCCAGACTAAAGGGTTTTTGCTAGGGGATTGATTTTCGGAGTTTAACATGAGTTCCACCTAAACATTCTATATGTAGATGGATTCTCGAATCTTTAACGGGCTTTCCATAGAGTGCAAGAACACTCGAATCGGAGTCTCTGACTTGTGAGTTGCAGACACCTCCGCCGGAAACACGCCACGCCCAAATCCCGAACCGACGAGCAGACTAATCGGACGAGCCTCGTCTACCACTTCTACAAACATCTTCTATAATTCTTAGGAATATTAACGATTCGACTAACGGCTTCCATGTTCAAGAACACCCAAATCGGAGTTCAAACGAAGGAGATATGACCTTCCGTCGAGGTCATGTAGTCAACTTCGACGAGCCGACCAACCGGATGAAGCCAGATCAAGTGACGCAGCCTACCAAACACTGTCCGACATCTAACATCCTCCTCAGCATATGAATATTCTTGAACGCATGGGCTTTCCATGTGTTCAAGAACACCCAAATCGGGAGTCTCAAAACGGGGGCGACACACCTTCCGTTGGAGGTCATGCGCAGCTAACTGACGGTACCGACCAACCGACGAAAGACCGCTTGACGAGCACCTTGATCGTTAATCGCTTGATGACCACCGCTGATTCCACCACCGCCGGACGCACCACCGCTGATCTAATTACCATTTGACGACCATCGCTCGACGACCACCGCTCGACAATCACCAAGCCGACGATCACCGCTGACGTAATAATCGCTTGACGACCAATGCTGACACCACCGACCCATTTGATCGTTTCGAGTGTTACTCATAACTTCGTCTACGTAAGTCCGACTCATGAAATTCAAAGCCTAACATCAAGTTTTATTGATGTGGCTACCACGGCGATTCCACGCCAAATTTCTTTATTTCGATCCAAAACTGCTTCTAAGGTACGCTAGTTGACCGAACCCGACAAATCGACCGATCATTTACCTCACGACCTTTATTAAAAAGGACTATAACTTAGTCTACAAGAGGTCCAAATCGAGAAATTAAAAGCCCAATATCAAGCTAATTGATGTGGCTACAATTTACTAGAAGGACGACTACCAATTTCCTTCACTGCACTAAAAATCAGCCTGTCTCTACTAGTCACAAGACCACCACAATGTGGCAAATGCCCTACGGTTTAAAATGCAACCAAACTTTTCCCTAAGGCGTATAACTACCCAACAACTTTGTAAGAAGACCAAGTAGGAGAAGACCTACCTCACGGAGTTTGTCAAAGTCCCCTGTCAGTCTCTACTTGTAGTCCTTGTCACTAGGAAGGACTTCCTTCGTGAGCCAAATGACTCCATGGGTCTCGATCGTCTGAAAATCTGCAGGCTGAGCTCTCTCTCTCTAACTTTCCTTTCTCTATTTTTCTTCTTATGGAATTTTAATCGTATTTTCTTAAAAACAGGAAGCTTCCTCCCTCTTTCCTACATACATATGTCATTTCCTTTGATTTTTTTTCCTTTACTCATTTATTTCTCCTAATATCACTTTGCATATAAACTTATTTACAATCGACCGGGTCCCCATTTTACAATTTCTATATTTTCTTTTCACTTGCTCATTTCCTCTGATTCAACAATCATCTAATCAATATTAAAAAAAAATTTCCGTAAAAATACCTAAAATACCAATTATACCCGCATATATAATAATTTTTATTATAAAAATTTGCAAGATTTTCGTTACATGTATAATCTTCAAATAAATGCGCTTTATAATGATAAGAAAGTACTCAATGTCGCCAATGGTGGTGGTACCGGTAAGCGGTGGTAAGTGATACCTTAATGAAGTATGTCCTGCTGATAGCTTCTTGCCGTATAGATCAAATTGTG